>CAVLGL010000103.1:600000-1083594 GCA_963668995.1 Parnassius mnemosyne
ATCAATAATTCAAAAACTTAGTTCAGATCACTGTGGGCAACTGGTTTCATTACCTTATATGCACAAAAAACAGGTAATTGAGAAAAGTGTGTTTGTTCCTATTAATGCAAAACGCCTGGAGAGATTTAGAAGTAATATGGTAAAAAGCCTTCCAACGCTTTTTATATGGAGAATTATTTACCCTTATAAGCAATGAATTAAAAAAAACATTTACTTTGAAAACATTTTCCAGGAACAGTCGCAAGGCATTTAATGAGTAGGCGACAGTAGGAATTCATAAAAGCAGACGAAGGTTATATGACCTTTACCATGAAAGATCAAATCATCTTTCCGATGCTTTTAAAGAATATACATACATACATAAACACTCACGCCTGTCACCCAGAGGGGTAGGCAGAGACTACGGACTTCCATTTGGCGCGATCCTGACACACCTCTCTCGCCTCTTTCACATCCATATATCTACGCATACACGCTCGTCGGTTAAGGGTACTCCTAATCTGGCCCATTTTCAATGTATCGCCGATCTGGTCGATAAACCTTCGTCTAGGGCGTCCCTTCCCGACCCTGCCGTTCACTTCTGCAACATAAATTTGCTTTGTCACTCTTTCCTCGTTCATTCTTTCTACGTGACCAAACCACCGAAGCATTCCTTTCTTAATCCTTGTCACAACGTCATCTTGCAAACCACACTTTTCTCTTATTACACTATTTCTCACCCTGTCATTCAGATTCAGCCCTAGCATACTCCTTAAGGAACGCATTTCTACAGCATTTATTCTACTCTCATGCTTCTTCTGCCAGACCCAACTTTCACTACCATACATTAAAGTGGGTACTAACACAGCATTATGAATTGCCATACGTGCCTTAGTTGACACATTCTGACTCCTCACAATAGCGTGTAGAGCCCCATTCACTCTATTTCCTGCGTTCACTCGTCGTTCTATATCCTTATCATATCTACCATCCCTGCTAAATAAACATCCCAAATATACAAACTCATCCACTTGCTCAATCAACTCCCCTTCTATTCTTATTTTACATAAAGTTTTACTTTCTTCTCTTTCAAAAACCATCACTTTCGTCTTACTTGCGTTCACTTTCATACCCCTTTCTTTCAATGAACAATTCATTAAAGTAACCATCATTTGCAACTCGGCCGCCGACGATGCAAATATGACTTGATCATCGGCGTACAAAAGGCATTTGACGGTTGACTCACCCATTCTCAACCCACATTCTTCAACTTTCAAAGTTTGCAAACAACTGTCCATAAATAGGTTAAACAGCCACGGGGAAGCCACACATCCCTGTCTGACACCTTTATGAATGCCAAACCAGTCCGAGTAGACCCCGTTGATCCTGACACAAGCACTAGAGTCCCTATAAAGAGACCTTAATGCCTGTATCAAGCCAGCGCTCAACCCAAATGAGTTCAGTGTTTGCCATAACACGTTCCTGTCCACTCTGTCATAAGCCTTTTCCAAGTCCAAGAACGCACAAAAAACTTTCTGGTTTTTAGCCAAAAACTTCTCCGCTATCATGCGCATGGAAAAGACTTGATCCGTACACCCCATCCCCTTTCTAAATCCAGCTTGCACATCCCAAATTTTTCCATCAGTTTCTTCCATAACTCTTTCAATTAACACCTTAGCATACAGTTTACCCACAATGCTAAGCAAGCTGATACCACGGTAGTTTTTACAGTCCTGCTGCGACCCCTTTCCCTTATATATTGGGACTATAACGGCTTTGCACCAGTATTCCGGTACCCGTTTCAGTTCCCAACATAAATTAAACAAGGTGTGCAGCAGGCCTGCAACCACACCCTCACCAGCCCTTAGCATTTCGAGTGATACTCTATCATATCCGGCTGCCTTACCTGCTTTCATGCTTTTCATTGCTTTCATTATTTCATCTACACTTATCTCCCTACCTCTCTCCACTTCTTCCGGAATTTCTATTTCACTTATTTCAGACGACTCTTCACTCTTAAACACGCTTTCAAAGTATTCCTTCCATCTCTTTAAATTCGAAACTTCATCATTCAGCATGCAGCCATTCTCGTCTCGTATAGCATTCATTCTAGGCTGTTTTGAAATTCCCCTGGCAGTTCTTACGAGCTTCCAGAACATTTTAATATTTTCCTGGAAGTTATCAGATATCCTTCTATCATTTTTATCTATCCTTTCTTGCTTTTTCCTTTCAACAACTTCTTTTACTCTCTTATTTATACGTCTAAAGTTTGCCTTTTTTCTTTCAATCTCATCATTCATACCGCCAGAATTACCAGCTTTAGTTGCTAGTAAATCTAGCCATGCTCTCTTCTTTGCTTCAACTTCCATCCGTACCTCATCATCCCACCACAACGTATTACTTTTCCTTTCATTCGTTCTCTTACTTACACCGCATACTTCGGTGGCTGCATCCACCAGAACTCTCTTAATATTATTCCATACATTCTTCAATTCTAAATCATTCATACATAATTCATTCAACCCACTAATATTTTCCCTCAGTCTGCATTTATACTTCTCTTTCACACCTTCATCTTGTAACCTCTCTATTCTTATACGCTGTAACGCAGTGGTAGACACCGATGTCCGATGCCGCCAACGTCTGAATAGACCATTAATTCGGCATAAGACCAAGTAATGATCCGTCCCTACGTTGGACCCCCGGTAAACCCTTGTATCTACCACTGCGCTCCTCATTCTTTCATCCACAATTATAAAATCTATCATGCTTCTATCATCCCCTCTTTCCCATGTATACATGTGAATCCTCTTATGGCGAAAGAAAGTGTTCGCCACAAAAAGATTCTTTTCCACACATACGGTGAGGAGGTCTTCACCATTCTCATTTATTCTTTCATCGCCAAACGTTCCTAATATCCTTTCATAACCAGACCTCTTCACCCCCACCCTTCCATTTAAATCTCCTAACATAATAATATTTTCATTTTCCTCACATTTCATCAACACCAGCCTTACCATGTCCCAAAACTGCTCTCGGATATAAGTGGGCTTAGACATATCTGGGGCGTACACCCCTAGCACAAACAACTTCTTTAAGCCCACTTTCATTCGTATCCACAGCAGCCTTGGGCTAACACATTCATAGTCTTTCACACATTGACCCATTCTTTCTGAAAGGATGACACCGACTCCCTGACATGCCCGCTCGGTCTCGTCTACTCCAGACCAGTAAGCGGTATACATGCCATGTGCAGTGACATCTCTTCCCTTTCGTTTCGTCTCGTTTACACATAACACATCTATTCCTCTATCATTCATCATTTCGCATACTTCATCCATCTTATCATTCATTGCTCCACATACATTCAGCGTAGCCAGACGGGCCTCCGCAATCCACTTTTCGCCCCTCCGGGAGACAGGACGTGACGGGTGGCGAACCTCGTCGCCGGTTTTTCTCCCGGAGATTCTTCGCACCCCTGCCCCATTAAAGGGGCGCCGGGAACTCGGGGCCATTTCTTTTTCTACTAGGCTTTTAAAGAATATGTCAAAAATTATTCTAAAATTTTAAAAGAGTTTGTTCCACAGCCAAATCGTTACATATTAGCAACAAAAGTAAGACGGCTAAAAATAAAATTAAAATGACGTGGAGTATAATTAACAACGAAACCGATAATTTGAGCGATTGTGAGCCTCTCTGTTGAGCGAACTGTAGAAATGGCATGTGTTGAGTTTGAGCACCTCATTGTTGTGAGCGTCTACAGACCCCCATGTTGTACATATGATACTTTTGAAAACATTATGGAGGAAGTTTTTGCTAAGCTTAATAAACAGAATAAATCTGTTGTAATATGTGGAGACTTTAATATCAATCTCCTAGAAGCTTCCTCCATCAATATTAAATTTAGATCATTGTTTAAATCATATGGTCTTTTTAATTTATTTATAGAGCCAACGCGTATTTCTCAATCTAGTTCAACATGTATAGATAACATTTTTACAAATGTGAAGCCGTTGCATAAATGTATAATTCAAAAATTAAGTTCTGATCACTGTGGACAAGTAGTTTCGTTACCTTATGTTCACAAAAAGCAAGTAGATGAGAAAGTTGTGTCTGTTCCAGTAAATGCACGTCGCTTGGAGAAATTTAGAAGTAACATAGTGAAAAAACTTCCATCACTTTCATACCAAAATGATCCTAATTTTTTGTATGGAACATTATTTAAGCTTATTTGCAATGAATTTAATAATACTTTTACTTCTAAAACATTCTCCTTAAACAGTCGGAAGTCATTCAAAGAATGGGCGACAGTAGGAGTCCATAAGAGCAGGCATAGGTTATATGATCTTTACCATGAAAGGTCATATAATCATAGCGTCGAATTTAGGGAATATGTAAAAAAATATTCAAAAATATTTAAAAGAGTGTGCTCCATAGCCAAGTCTTTGCATTTGAGCAACAAAATTAAGACGGCTTCCAATAAAATTAAAATGACATGGAGTATAATTAATAGCGAAACTGGTAAGATCAACTCTCGCAATTCAAATTACCATTTAAGTGTTAACAACAAATTAACTGTATCAGTATATGTAACAGATCAGGACGTAGCAATGGTTTTTGAGAAATATTTTACTGATATTCCGATCTTGACCACTAAGTCACTGAATTCTTCTCCTGCCGTCGCCGAATCATTACTTAAACAAAATGTAAACATCGGGTGGGTGTAAATAAGTGCAGACGTGTTTCGTTTCGTAAAACGTATTTATTTTAAAAAAGAAGTAATTTACCATACTTTCATTATTTTTCTATATAATACAGTATTAAGCATCAACGTGTAAAGGTTTACCTTCTTATGCACTAGTTTTTTTAGCACTGCACAAACTGCTGGAACCAAGATTTTTTTTACACACGAACAGTTGTTACTACATACGTCACTATGTCCACAATTGCCGATATTTCCAGAAGTCAGGAGTCTTTGGAAGCGCTCATCACCCGTAAAATGGCAGATTTTGAATCAAAACTCAACTCCAGCGCTTCCAAGAGTAGCAATGTAGACAGGATCAGCGAGGACTATACCGCTTTTCAGAGTTACGTCAAGGATATGTTTAACCTTCTTCGCCAGCAAATTGCAGAAGTCAGTCGCTCGCTTGACATTATAGAAACAAGGCATCGCAGGAAATTCCTTTTAATGGGCGGTGTCCCTGAAAAACCAGGCGAAGATTTATCCGAAGTCGTGATCAAAATTTTTCACGAAAATCTAGGTCTTAAAGATATAGCACCATCTTGTCTTCGAGCATCATACAGACTTGGCCCGGTCAAATTATACCATACTCGTCCTATATTAATGCGCTCCACAGATATGTCACTGCGCTCAACTGTTTGGTTTAAAAAAACAATGTTAAAAGGCACCTCGTTTAAATTATCGGAATTCCTTACAAAATACAGGCAAGACTTATTTTTTCAAGCCCGTAAGCATTTTGGAATTTAAAAAGTCTGGTCATTTGAGGGCAACATAAGCGTTAGACTGCCTGATGGGTCTCGACGTCACATCTTTAGCGCTAATGACCTGGATGCACTACTGCGTGATCTTCATAAAGTTGGGTGCAACGAGGAGCCGGAACAAGTGAAGACAGAAACTAGTAGTGTAGTTTCCCGTAGCGAGCAGCCAAGGACCCGACGAGCATTCAAAAATAAGTAAACATTCTCGGGATAGTGGTAATACTTTGTTTACACTTCGACGGCTTATTAATTACTACTACTGCTGTGTGTACTGTGTACGTCATTGAGCGCTTTTGTATTCGATCCTTTTGTTCTCCGCAACCGGTTATTAGGCTGATTTGCGACACAAGTAATAGTACAGACTAATCTGAACCTTAAATTTCGTGAAATTACGCATTAGAGTATTTTTTTTCTCGTTTAAATTACCACTTCTCGTAGTGATTAACATATGTTTTTTTTTTTCCTTCTTTTTCAATACGTACGAGTTTTGTTGTCTATGCAATTGTAAATAATTTAAATTAGATACTTTCTTGTAGTAAGTATTACTTGTAGTTTTCGTGTAATATTTTAATTTTTCTTTTTGTAAACAGTTTACCGGCGCGTTTGTTTGCAGTGCAATTATCAGTTAATAGGGTTTTTTTTTTCTATATTTTTAGACATATATCATAAGTATAATCATATATTATGACAGATTCTGATACCAATGAACTATTTCTCTCTGCTGATTCAGATTCTTCTTTCTTTTCACTAAATGACTCTTTTTCGGAACCTACTATTCTTCGTTATCTGCTTACTCAAAAGTTTCATGGTTTGACTAATAACTTTAACGTTTGTTACATTAACGCTCAGAGCATTCCGCAACATTATAATGAACTTGTTGATACTTTTCATAATCAGTCTATTTCTGCGATACTTGTTTCGGAAAGCTGGTTAAAACCTACCTTACCGTCCACCTCCTTTGGAATACCTGGTTTTGTCCTCTTAAGAAATGACCGTACGGGCAAAAGAGGTGGTGGTGTAGCGGTATACTTACGTAATGGTATACCCTATAAAAAATTATGTGCTTCTTCATCTGTTTATTCTGGTACAATAGAATACATGTTCTTGGAGATTACCATCAGTGGGACTAAGACTGTTCTCGGTGCAATTTACTGTACACCAGGAGTTAATTATTTTTGTGACCTTGAATCGGCTCTTTTTTCTATTGGCTCTGATTATCAGCACTTTATTATAATGGGAGACTTCAATACCGATATTCTCTGTAACTCAGCGAGGTCACGTGAATTGTATACAGTTATGAACTCCTTTAATTTGTCACTTCTTCCTCTCGACCCCACATACCACAATCTTGATACTGCTGATTCTTTAATAGATTTAATAGTGGTCGCTTCTGAAGACCATGTCGTTGGCCACGGACAACTCTCCGCCCCTGGGTTTTCGCAGCACGATTTACTGTATATTTCTTATAGGATTAAATGTCCTAAGGTCAATCATGTGACGGTGCATCTGCGTAATCTAGCGAGACTTAATGTTGAAGAACTTCAGCAAGGTGCTTGTAGTATAGATTGGAGTGATACTTTCAGTGTGGAGAGCGTTGACGAAAAATTAGCTCTTTTTAATTCAAATATACAGAAGTTGTTTGATAAACACGCTCCTCCACACAAAGTCAGACTGAAACGATCTCCTGCGCCGTGGATTACTGAGGATATCCGCAGGGCTATGGCAAAGCGTGATCGAGAATTTAGTAAATATAAGAGTAATCGGTGTACTGCTAACTGGACTCGATTCAAAGCCGCTAGGAATCGGTGTAATCAGATGGTGCGGGTCGCTAAACGCCGTTATATTCATCGAAATATCCTTAACGCTTCTATGGCTGATTCGTGGAAATTTTTAAAATCAATCGGGATAGGTAAACCTGCTTCTAACTTTGATCCTTCAATCTTCTCTGTTAATCAACTTAATACATACTTTTCTACTGCACCACAGCTGCATTCGTCAATTAAATCTACTACTATTGCCCATGTTAATTCTCTTCCAAAATTTTACAAAAGCTCTTTCAATTTTTCTCCCGTTACTGATGAGGATATAAAAAAGTCAATTTCTTCCATCAAGTCCGCCGCAGTAGGCTCTGATGATGTGAGCAGAATCATGATCAATCTCATCCTCGATTATGTCTTACCAGTACTCACCCACATAGTAAATTTTTCATTAAATACTGGGGTTTTTCCTTCACTATGGCGAAATGCTTTTGTTCTCCCACTTCCAAAATAAATAATCCTAGTTCTGTTTCTCACTTCCGTCCTATCTCTATTCTTCCTTCTTTATCAAAAGTACTTGAAGCTGTTGCTCACAGACAAATTTCTGACTACGTCTTTAAAAATAACTTTTTAAGTAGCTATCAATCAGGTTTCAGGCCAGGACATAGTACAACAACAGCCCTGCTTAAAGTTATGGAAGATTTACGTATAGGTATGGAGGAGTCAAAATTAACTGTGTTAGTCTTAATAGATTTCTCAAACGCTTTTAATGCTGTTGATCATGACATCCTTCTTACAATACTTTCTCACATTGGTTTCTCCTCATCAGCGCGGGAATGGTTCGCATCCTATCTTCAGGGACGTCAGCAGGCTGTTCGCGTGGGTCCAGTTATTTCTGACTGGTGCACGCTGGTTGCTGGCGTTCCTCAAGGCGGAATTCTCTCACCTCTTTTGTTTTCAATTTTTATAAATCTAATTACATCTCACATTCGCTGCACGTACCATCTCTATGCCGATGACTTACAAATATATGCTCAGTCTGATGTTAACGATATCGAAGATGCGATCACTGAGCTAAACTCTGACCTCACTCGTATCTCTGATTGGTCTAGCAAATTCGGTATTACTGTTAACCCTACCAAGTGCCAGGCAATTATAGTTGGAAGTAGCCGTCGCTTATCTGCATTGGATTTTAATTCACTGCCACCTGTAAATTTTAATAATGCTGTCATACCTTATTCAGCTACTGTGAAAAATCTAGGACTTATCATTGACAGCAGTCTAAGTTGGCGGCCGCAAGTCACGGAAGTAAACAAAAAAGTTATCAACACCTTGCGTTGTCTGTATCGACTCAAGAATTTTCTTCCAGTGAGAACAAAGGTAATGTTGGTTCAAACGCTCGTATTACCAATACTAGATTATGCAGATGTATGTTATGCTGATGCCTCTCAAGAACTTCTTAACAAACTGGATCGTCTTCTCAATAATTGTATTCGCTTTATCTTTGGCTTACGTAAATTCGATCACGTTTCTTCATTCCGTTCTCAGCTCAAATGGCTGCCTCTTCCACTTCGTAGATCTTTTAGAATCCTTTCTATGCTATTCTCTATTTTACACGATCCATCTGTCCCTGCATATCTGAAATGCAAATTTCAGTATCAGGACGATTCTCACAACCGATGTCTCCGTTCCGCGGAAAATCTAACTCTTCATGTTCCTTTCTGTCGCACGGGCTTATCTTACAATTCTTTCGCTTCAAATGCAGTAAGACTCTGGAACATGTTACCCAGAAATATAAAAGAAGCAAAAACTAAACCTATCTTTAAACGTTTGCTCTGGGAATATTACTTAACGAAGCAGCATTAGTTTCGGATAATAATAAAAAATTTAAAAAACCTCGGAAACTGTTATATTCTCAAATATGTATAATATAAAAATATCATATTTATTTCATCATCATCATTACAGCCCTTCACAAGTCCACTGCTGTACATAGGCCTCCCCCAAAGAATGCCACAAAGCACGGTCCTGAGCCACCTGCATCCATCGACTTCCTGCATATCTTACCAGGTCGTCACTCCATCTAGTGGGGGGACGCCCTACACTTCGCCTGCCGGTACGAGGCTGCCACTCGAGAACCTTTCTTCCCCATCGGTTGTCGGTTCTTCGAGCTATATGGCCGGCCCATTGCCACTTCAGCTTACTAATCCGTTGGGCTATGTCGGTCACTCTAGTTCTACTGCGGATATCCTCATTTCTGAGTTTATCACGCAGAGAAACTCCGAGCATAGCCCTCTCCATAGCTCGCTGAGCGACCTTGAGCTTCCTCATCCGGCCAGCAGTGAAGGACCACGTCTCAGTTCCGTATGTCATCACTGGCAACACGCACTGGGTGTACAGTCTCGTTTTCAAGTTTTGAGGTATACCTGACGAGAAGATGTGCCGTAATTTCCCGAACGCTGCCCAACCGAGTTGAATCCGTCGATTGACCTCTCGGTCGAAGTTGGACTTACCTAGTCGGACTATTTGTCCCAGGTTAACATACTCGTCAACAACTTCGAGCTTAGTGTTCCCAACAACTACCGGCATAGGTGTGACATGGACATTAAACATGATCTTTGTTTTGTCCATGTTCATCTTAAGACCTATCCGTTGGGAAACACTATTGAGGTCATTGAGCATAGTGCTTAGGTCCTCCAGCGATTCTGCCATAAGGACTATATCGTCGGCAAATCGAAGGTGAGTGATGTACTCGCCATTGATGTTGATACCGTATCCTTTCCAGTCCAGAAGCTTGAAAACATCTTCCAATGCAGCGGTAAAGAGTTTCGGGGATATGACGTCACCCTGTCTTACACCTCTCTGCAATTGGATAGGATTCGTACTCTGGTTCTGTACTCGGATATTTATTTACTGTGTATGTATTTATTGTGGGTATTTGTGTACAAGTATAAAATACTATTGTATGCATGTAAGTAGTAATGTAAATGTATATGTATGTGTATTGTATTTATTATCATTATATTATAATTTTGTATTTGTTTCCTTAAACCTTTAATTTTTTAATTTTTTTTTTTAATTATGAGTTTTGCACCCATCACTAGATTCTCTGCACAAACCAAAGGTAGACTGGTAGAGAATGCCTTTAGGCATTAAGTCCGCCGTTTTGTACATTTCTTGTATGTGTGCAAATAAAGCTTAAATAAATAAATAAAATAAATAAAATAATGATTTATTTTAACATATGTCTATTAGCACAACTTTTATATAAAAAGATTTTTGATGGAAAAATAGTAGATGTTACTAAAAACTCCTCTCGGTTCGAACCGAAATACAATGTCGTTATCTAAATTTTAGTGGCATTTTACATGTAGGTGTGATATTTATCGCCTTTAATGAAAATACTATTTTACTGCTTTCATGGCATATATAAGTCTTACAAAAATCGTGGACACTTCACGACATCTGTACATTGCATAGTAGGTAACTTGTAATACTGTAAATGCGCAATATAGGTATTGAATTTACCCAAAGCCTAAATGGCACACCAATGGAAGTAGTCGGTATAACAAATAAACCGAAAGAGAAGGACGAGTGTTATGGAACATATTATTATCATGAAATTGAGTTTGGGTACCAAGATACCAACCATTAAATTGGTGTTGGGTACTAAGATACCATCATTAAATTGAGTTTAGGTACAAAGATACCATCATTAAATTGAGTTGGGTACAAAGATACCATCATTAAATTGAGCTGGGTACTAAGATACCATCATTAAATTGAGTTGGGTACTACTTCATTCCGTTCTCAGCTCAAATGGCTGCCTCTTCCACTTCGTAGATCTTTTAGAATCCTTTCTATGCTATTCTCTATTTTACACGATCCGTCTGTCCCTGCATATCTGAAATGCAAATTTCAGTATCAGGACGATTCTCACAACCGATGTCTCCGTTCCGCGGAAAATCTAACTCTTCATGTTCCTTTCTGTCGCACGGGCTTCTCTTACAATTCTTTCACTTCAAATGCAGTAAGACTCTGGAACATGTTACCCAGAAATATAAAAGAAGCAAAAACTAAACCTATCTTTAAACGTTTGCTCTGGGAATATTACTTAACGAAGCAGCAGTAGTTTCGGATAATAATAAAAAATTTAAAGAACCTCGGAAACTGTTATATTCTCAAATATGTATAATATAAAAATATCATATTTATTTACTGTGTATGTATTTATTGTGGGTATTTGTGTACAAGTATAAAATACTATTGTATGCATGTAAGTAGTAATGTAAATGTATATGTATGTGTATTGTATTTATTATCATTATATTATAATTTTAATTTTTTTTTAATTATGAGTTTTGCACCCATCACTAGATTCTCTGCACAAACCAAAGGTAGACTGGTAGAGAATGCCTTTAGGCATTAAGTCCGCCATTTTGTACATTTCTTGTATGTGTGCAAATAAAGCTTAAATAAATAAATAAATAAATAAATAAATAAATAAATGTGTGTACAAAGAATTTTACATTTCATAAAGTGTCATCAAAAGATATTGTAAAATATTTTAAAACTATTGATGTTAAGAAAACTGCGGATCTGTGGGGGATTTCCGTTAAAGTTTTTGCGTCTATAATAGATACAATCGCGCCTCATTTAGCTATTATTTTTAATACTAGTATCGAATCTGGTGTGTTTCCTGATTTAATGAAGCATAGTAAAGTAATACCTTTATTTAAATCTGGTAGTACATTAGACCCCGCCAATTTTAGACCTATTTCTGTACTACCAACACTTAGTAAGATTTTTGAAAAAATTGTTCTTGATCAAGTGTTAAATTTTTTTAATATAAATAATTTACTTCATAAAAATCAATTTGGTTTCACAAGGGGTCGCTCGACAACTGATGCCGGTGTTGAGCTGATTAAATATATCTTTAATGCATAGGAGAATTCACAGGATGCTTTGGGTATATTTTGTGACCTATCCAAGGCCTTCGATTGTGTTCACCATGAAACATTAATCAGGAAACTTCAGCACTACGGTGTAAGAAGTGATGCCCTTAAATTAATGATTTCATATTTAAGTAAGAGAACGCAAAATGTTGTCATTAACAATATGAGCTCTTCCGGATCGATGGTACAAATGGGCGTGCCTCAAGACTCAATTCTCGGCCCCTTTCTGTTTCTTGTATACATTAATGACTTACCTTACATAGTAGGGGATAACCATGATGTAGTATTATTTGCAGATGACACTTCTTTAATTTTCAAATTAAGTCGACAGTTACTAAAATATGACGAAGTAAATAATGCTATATCTAAATTAGTAAATTGGTTCGAGGTTAATAATTTGCATTTAAATGGCACTAAAACAAAATGTATGAAATTCGTGACTCCAAATATCAAACAATTAAATACTAATGTAATTTTAAATGGGGAGAAACTGAGTTTTGTAGATACCACCATTTTTCTTGGAATCACACTAGACGCGAAGCTTCAATGGAGCCCCCATATATCAAAACTAGCAAGCAGACTTAGTTCTGCAGCATATGCTGTAAAAAAGATTAGAAGTCTAACCAGTGTTGAAACAGCTAGACTAGTTTACTTCAGCTACTTCCATAGCATAATGTCGTATGGTATTTTGCTATGGGGACATGCAGCTGACACTGAAATTATATTTGTTTTACAGAAGAGGGCCATAAGAGCAATTTATGATTTAAAGCCTAAAGAGTCGCTGCGACAAAAATTTAAGGAAATTAATATATTAACTTTGGCCTCTCAATACATTCATGAAAATGTAATGTGCGTACACAAAAATAAAAGTAGTTTTACAAAAATAAGTGATATTCATTCTGTAAATACTAGGAATAGACACAAGCTAGTAGTACCAGTTACTCGACACCATCGAGTCAGTAAATCATTATTGGGGCGATGTATACGCTTTTACAACAAAATTCCAGAAAATATACAAAGTTTGACCTGTTCAAAGTTCAAAAACTTTATTAAACTAAGTTTGTATAAAAAGGGTTATTATAATATTAAGGAATTTATGGATGATAATAACCCCTGGAAATGAGGTGATCGCTACCAAGCTATTTCTAATTTGTTATGTTGTTAATTTGTGTAACATCATGATTGTAAGCTGTTATTTAAAAAAAAAGTCCCGCTGGGTTACTTGCTGGTTCTTCCCAGGACAGAGGTTTTTTCCGAACCAGTGGTAATCAAACAAAAGAGTGACTTTCAATAAGTATTATTTATAATCTATATTGAATAAAATGTTTCTGTTTCTGTTTCTGTTTCAGATAAAGACAAACCTCGTAACTCAAATTATCAATTAAAAATTAACAATGAATTGACTAAATCAAATCAAGAAGTCACAGCGGTGTTTGAGAAATATTTCACTGATATTCCTATCTTGACAACAGAGTCATTGTATACTTCTCCAACGGTCGCCGAGTCATTACTCAAACAGAATGTTAATACCTGTTTAAAAGAATTTAAATTTCAAAAATTCTTATCGCAAGATGTAAAATACTTCATAAACATTGATGTAAAAAAGACCGCAGATTTGTGGGGGATTTCCGTTACAGTTATTGCGTCCATAATAGATTTAATTGCACCTCATCTTGCTATTATTTTTAATACTTGTATCGATTCTGGTGTGTTTCCTGATTTAATGAAGTAAAGTAAAGTAATACCTTTATTTAAATCTGGTAGTACATTGCACCTCGCTAATTTTAGACCTATTTCTGTACTACCAAATCTCAGTAAAATTTTTGAAAAAATAATTTTGAATCAATTGTTAATTTTTTTAATACAAATAAATTACTTCATAAAAACCAATTTGGTTTTACAAGGGGTCGCTCAACGTTTGACGCCGGTTTTTTTTTTCTCTTCTCTCCGGTCTCAGGTTCTCTACACTCACCAGACAAAACACAGCAGCGTTAAGCTGCTATTTTACGCTGGTATTCTGTGAGAGCGTGGTCCTTCCCCGGTCGAGCCGACCCATTCGTGCTACAACCATAATATAGCTGCAGCATGGCTCTACCACGTATAAAAGCCGGTGTTGAGCTCATGAAATATATTTTTAATGCCTGGGAGAATTCACAAGATGCCTTAGGTATTTTCTGTGATCTTTCCAAGGCTTTCGATTGTGTTCATCATGAGACAGATTTTTACCAACACCTATTTTAGGGTACCCTGATGCGGGCAAGAAATTCATAGTTGACACAGTCGCAAGTGATATAGGACTTGGCGGTGTGTTGTCTCAACGGAATGGTGATCAAGAAATTGTGATAGCGTACTTCAGCAAGTCGCTGTCAAAGCCGGAAAGGAACTATTGTGTCACAAGACGGGAATTGCTTGCTCTGATAAAGTCCTTGCAGCATTATAGCAAATATCTTCTAGCTGTTTCAACTAAGCAATCTAGTCACTGGTTACGTGCTTTACCATCAAGTAATCTCGGTACATTACTTTATGGGGAAATCTACAAATTTAACCTAAAACCACAACTTCTTGTCTTTATTTACACTGATACTTCTGTATTCAGTTAAAGTTCTAGTTTTAAGATTTATAACAAATAAATACATAGCAAAATGAGTACTCGTAATGCCAAGACGCGCCAACTTCATACCCAGCTCCAGCTCGCGCTTCAGGAACTAAAGGTGTGCAAGGAGCAGTGTGAAATATTATTAAAAGAAAGGGATGACAATGAAAAAGAAATAGTTGAAATACTTAAAAAGAATACACAATTAAAGTGTGGCCTAAGAGTAAATCTTACAACTAAACAAAAACTTAGACAACTTAACTTCCTCCAAAACTCGGAGTCTGTTCCATGAATTTGTAGAATGCACAACGTCTCAAGAATCCTCAAAATTGTTACAAACATCATCTACAGTAGATTTGACAGGTGAAGATGCCTTCATATCGGAAACAGCAGGAAGAATCGCTTGCAGTAACAATAAATTAAATAATACATTAAAATTTATAAATACATTAATAAGTATTAAAAATCATGTTAAGTTATGTAAAGAAAAACAAGAATTAATTAATAAGGTCAAAATATATTCAATTGAGGTGGATAGCATTAGGAAAAGTTATGAGACTGACATGGAGTATCTTAATTCAGAAATTTCTTCACTTCATAATGCACTACAACTTATGACAAATAAATATAAATTATCTCAAAATGAAATAAAGGAACATATACTGGTCATGGACGAGCTGGTGACACTGTGTAAATATAATGAGGAACGTTTTGAGTCATTAGTAAAACATCAGTGTGAGTGTCAGCGCTCATTACCGGTTACTTCAGGGACAGTATGTATTAATAATATGGACAAAAAGAACCCAGAACAATAAATAATTTGAATAATTTAAATGTTAGCAAAAATAATATCGTTGTGTACAGTGATGATATAGGTAAAATCTTAGGTTTAGTATTAAATAACTGTCTAAAGGAACACCAAATTACTAAATATTGTATACCTGGAGCAACATTTAGCCAAATTATAAATAAAATTCTAATAAGTAGCCATAGTTCTAATAGTATATTGATACTTCTTATTGGGAGAAGAGGCAATGTGAATAAAAAACAATTATTGGATTATACTGAAATTCTAAATAATTGAAATGTTCACAAGATTGTTTTGTTTACATTACCTTACTTATGGGGTCTGCCACAAGAAAATAAATTAAGACATGACTTGAATATCCAAATGAATAATTTAATATGCAATAATAATGTAAAACTGACATATAATTCTAATAATTATAAATTTCATTTAATTGATTTAAATAATTTAATTAAGAAGTTTTTGACAAGAGATAGGTATTACCTATCAAAGTATAGTTTAAGACTGGTAGCAAATACACTATCTTATTATTTATATTTTAACTTAGCCAATGATTTGGCTACCTTGACACCTGCTTTTTTTGAGCAACAAAATAATTTTACATTTGATTTGGAACCAGTTCCAAGTAATTTAAATTAGATAATAAGACAATAAAAGTAATCTCTAGCAAAGATAATTTAAATAGCTTAGAATGCAACCTACCAATACATAATTATGCAATTTCACAAAATAGCAATAATAAAAACTGTATCAACCTGATGCATCAAAATATACAAGGTACTCGTATGTTAGGCAAAATTATTTTTAAATAGTAACAATATACATATTTTATGTTTTACCGAACATTGGTTGAAAGATTACAATTGCATATTTAATTTCAGTAACCACCAGGTGGTCAGTTCGTTCAATGGAGATACTAAATTACGTGGTGGCTCCTTAATATTAGCTAATAAAGCCTTATCATGTAAAGAACGTAAAGACATTGTGAGCATCTCTGTTTAGCGTACTGTAGAAATGGCATGCGTTGAGCTTGAGCACCTTATTGTTGTCAGTGTTTACAGACCCCAACGTTCAAATTATGATACCTTTGAAAAGGTTATGGAAGAAGTTTTAGTTAATCTTAATAAACAGAATAAATCTCTTGTAGTGTGTGGAGACTTTAATATCAATCTCCTGGAAACTTCTTCCATCAGTATTAAATTTTGCTCTATGTTCAAATCCTATAACCTTGATAATTTATTCTTTGAAGCTACACGTATTGCAGGGTGTAGTGCAACTTGTATTGATAATATTTTTACAGGGGTTGTACCAATCAACAAATCAATAATTCAAAAACTTAGTTCAGATGACTGTAGGCAACTGGTTTCATTACCTTATATGCACAAAAAACAGGTAATTGAGAAAAGTGTGTTTGTTCCTATTAATGCAAAACGCCTGGAGAGATTTAGAAGTAATATGGTAAAAAGCCTTCCAACGCTTTTTATATGGAGAATTATTTACCCTTATAAGCAATGAATTAAAAAAAACATTTACTTTGAAAACATTTTCCAGGAACAGTCGCAAGGCATTTAATGAGTAGGCGACAGTAGGAATTCATAAAAGCAGACGAAGGTTATATGACCTTTACCATGAAAGATCAAATCATGTTTCCGATGCTGTTAAAGAATATGTCAAAAATTATTCTAAAATGTTTAAAAGAGTTTGTTCCACAGCCAAATCGTTACATATTAGCAACAAAAGTAAGACGGCTAAAAATAAAATTAAAATGACGTGGAGTATAATTAACAACGAAACCGATAAAGACAAACCTCGTAACTCAAATTATCAATTAAAAATTAACAATGAATTGACTAAATCAAATCAAGAAGTCACAGCGGTGTTTGAGAAATATTTCACTGATATTCCTATCTTGACAACAGAGTCTTTGTATACTTCTCCAACTGTCGCCGAGTCATTACTCAAACAGAATGTTAATACCTGTTTAAAAGAATTTAAATTTGAAAAATTATTATCGCAAGATGTAAAATGCTTCATAAACATTGATGTAAAAAAGACCGCAGATTTGTGGGGGATTTCCGTTACAGTTATTGCGTCCATAATAGATTTAATTGCACCTCATCTTGATATTATTTTTAATACTTGTATCGATTCTGGTGTGTTTCCTGATTTAATGAAATAAAGTATAGTAATACCTTTATTTAAATCTGGTAGTACATTGTACCCCGCTAATTTTAGACCTATTTCTGTACTACCAACTCTCAGTAAAATTTTTGAAAAAATAATTTTGAATCAATTGTTAATTTTTTTAATACAAATAAATTACTTCATAAAAACCAATTTGGTTTTACAAGGGGTCGCTCGACGTCTGACGCCGATGTTGAGTTTATGAAATATGTTTTTAATGCCTGGGAGAATTCACAAGATGCCTTAGGTATTTTCTGTGATCTTTCTAAGGCTTTCGATTGTGTTCATCATGAGACATTAATCAGGAAACTACAACATTACTGTGTAAAAAATTTTGCGTTTAGACTTATTATTTCATATTTAAGTAACAGAACTCAAAAAGTCATGATCAATGGTAAAGGTTCCTCCGGATCGGTAGTATAAATGGGCGTTCATCAGGGCTCGATTCTTGGCCCATTCTATTCATTTAATCTATATTAATGACTTCCCTTATCTTGTAAGGGACAATCACGAAATAGTATTATTTGCTGACGATACCTCTTTAATTTTCAAACTCAAATGGCAGTTAATTAATTATGACGATATAAATAACGCTCTATCGGAATTGGTACATTGGTTTAACGCCATCAATATGCTCTTAAACGGCAATAAGACAAAGTGTATTAAATTTACAATACCTAATGTAAAACATTCGAATACCAATGTGCTGTTAAATGGGGAGGAGTTGAGTCTTGTGGATACCACTGTTTCTCTTGGTATTGCTATTGACGCGAAACTTCAATGGGGCCCCCATATATCTAAATTAGCAAGCAGACTTAGTTCTACAGCATATGCTGTAAGAAAGATTAGAAGTCTCACAGATGTTGAGACAGCTAGATTAGTGTATCTTAGTTACTTTCATAGCGTAATGTCTTATGGAATTTTGCTATGGGGTAATGCGACTGATATTGAAGCTATATTTGTTTTGCAAAAGAGAGCCGTACGGGCGATTTATGACCTAAATTGTAAAGAGTCCCTCAGAGAAAAATTTAAAGAAATACACATATTCATGGGGTTGTTATAAACTTATTTGCTTAATTCCGCGTAAAGAAAGAAAGAAAATGATGAGGCATCCTCTCTGCGGAGCCTTCGCAGAGAGGATGCCTCGTGTAGAGGCGAAACACGTGTCGTATTTTCGGGAGTGGTGTGTTGTGCCTAGTGTGGTGGTGCTGGGGGTGGTAGTGCTGGGATTAACGGCGACGGGTATAGTGCGCGCGATTGAGGGAGGGTGGGAGGTCCCCTTAAGACTGGGCAAGACACATCATTTTCTTGCTTCCTTTACGCGGAATTAAGCAAATATGTTTATAACAACCCTATTATAATGGATTTCCGCAAAGTAACTGATTCTATCAATAAACATATTAAATTTGGCATCGCAATATATTTATGAGAATGTAATGTATGTGCATAAAAACATAAATAGCTTTAATAAGAATAAGGATGTGCATACTAGGAACAAACATAAGCATGTAATGCCAGTTACTAGACTCCACAGAATGAGTAATTCATTTATGGGGCAATGTATACGCTTTTACACCACAATCCCAGAACATATTCAAAGTTTGTCAATAAACAAGTTTAAAAGTTTTATTAAAGAAAAACTGTACAAAAAGGGTTATTATAATATCAAGGAATACATGAATGAATATAACCCCTGGCAATAAGGTGATCGCCACCATGCTGGTTCTATGAAAAATTAATTAAAAATTGTATAAACTAAATTTTTGTTAAGTGAAATATGTTTGAAAAAAAAAGTCCCGCTGGGTTTCTTGCTGGTTCTTCCCAGTACAGAGGTATTTTCCGAACCCGTGGTAAATAAAAAATGACTTTCAATAAGTATTATGTAATAATACCAATATTGAATAAAAATTATTCTATTCTATTTTATTGGAAAAAATATTTCACATTTATTGCTATTTGGTTCAAGACCAATATTTTTAAAATTTTAAGAAATATGTGTAAGATCACTGAGGACGTCATCTGCTTTACCTCCCAGTGTATCGTCGTCCAGGTACCAGACATTCAACTTGGATTTCAAATTTGAAATATTGTGTGGAATTCTCAAACTGAAAAGTGCTGGACCTAGTGGGTCACCCTGCTAAACACCGACATCAGAATCGATAATATGGTTTCAACAAATCAATAATTCAAAAACTTAGTTCAGATCACTGTGGGTAACTGGTTTCATTACCTTATATGCACAAAAAACAGGTAATTGAGAAAAGTGTGTTTGTTCCTATTAATGCAAAACGCCTGGAGAGATTTAGAAGTAATATGGTAAAAAGCCTTCCAACGCTTTTTATATGGAGAATTATTTACCCTTATAAGCAATGAATTAAAAAAAACATTTACTTTGAAAACATTTTCCAGGAACAGTCGCAAGGCATTTAATGAGTAGGCGACAGTAGGAATTCATAAAAGCAGACGAAGGTTATATGACCTTTACCATGAAAGATCAAATCATGTTTCCGATGCTGTTAAAGAATATGTCAAAAATTATTCTAAAATGTTTAAAAGAGTTTGTTCCACAGCCAAATCGTTACATATTAGCAACAAAAGTAAGACGGCTAAAAATAAAATTAAAATGACGTGGAGTATAATTAACAACGAAACCGATAAAGACAAACCTCGTAACTCAAATTATCAATTAAAAATTAACAATGAATTGACTAAATCAAATCAAGAAGTCACAGCGGTGTTTGAGAAATATTTCACTGATATTCCTATCTTGACAACAGAGTCTTTGTATACTTCTCCAACTGTCGCCGAGTCATTACTCAAACAGAATGTTAATACCTGTTTAAAAGAATTTAAATTTGAAAAATTATTATCGCAAGATGTAAAATACTTCAAAAACATTAATAATATAATAATAATATAATATAATAATATAATATTCCACAACTATCACACAACGCCATCTAGTCCCAAGCTAAGCAGAGCTTGTGTTATGGGTACTAGACAACTGATAAACATACTTATATATTTCTAAATACATAAATATTATAGATAAATTACACCCAAACACAGAACAAATGATCGTGCTCATCACACAAACATTTGTCCTGGGTGGGAATCGAACCCACGACCTCCGGCATAGCAGTCAGGGTCACTAACCACTAGACCAACAGGCCTGTCTGTAACATTGATGTAAAAAAGACCGCAGATTTGTGGGGGATTTCCGTTACAGTTATTGCGTCCATAATAGATTTAATTGCACCTCATCTTGCTATTATTTTTAATACTTGTATCGATTCTGGTGTGTTTCCTGATTTAATGAAGTAAAGTAAAGTAATACCTTTATTTAAAGCTGGTAGTACATTGTACCCCGCTAATTTTAGATCTATTTCTGTACTACGAAATCTCAGTAAAATTTTTGAAAAAATAATTTTGAATCAATTGTTAATTTTTTTAATACAAATAAATTAATTCATAAAAACCAATTTGGTTTTACAAGGGGTCGCTCAACGTTTGACGCCGGTTTTTTTTTTTCTCTCTTCTCTCCGGTCTCAGGTTCTCTACACTCACCAGACAAAACACAGCAGCGTTACGCTGCTATTTTACGCTGGTATTCTGTAAGAGCGTGGTCCTTCCCCGGTCGAGCCGACCCATTCGTGCTACAACCATAATATAGCTGCAGCATGGCTCTACCACGTATAAAAGCCGGTGTTGAGCTTATGAAATATATTTTTAATGCCTGGGAGAATTCACAAGATGCCTTAGGTATTTTCTGTGATCTTTCCAAGGCTTTCGATTGTGTTCATCATGAGACAGATTTTTACCAACACCTATTTTAGGGTACCCTGCGGGCAAGGAATTCATAGTTGACACAGTCGCAAGTGATATAGGACTTGGCGGTGTGTTGTCTCAACGGAATGGTGATCAAGAGATTGTGATAGCGTACTTCAGCAAGTCGCTGTCAAAGCCGGAAAGGAACTATTGTATCACAAGACGGGAATTGCTTGCTGTTATAAAGTCCTTGCAGCATTTTAGCAAATATCTTCTGGGGCGGAAATTTCACTTACGAACTGACCATGTTGCACTGAAATGGCAATTGCAGTTCAAAAATCCGGAAGGACAAGTTGCGAGATGAATTGAACTACTGCAGGAATACGACTTTGTGATCGAACATCGCAGCGGGAAATCTCATGACAATGCAGATGCATTGTCAAGAAGACCTTGCCCTGAAGATTGCAAGTATTGTACTAGGCAAGTGGGTAAGGAAGTGGTATCTGTGTGGATGCTCAGGACAGACCAGCTCAGCAATGAGTGGAAGGACAGCCTACAACATGCACAGCGGACGGGGGATGTCCCGGATGATTGGCGATCCGTAGTCATTGTGCCTTTATATAAAGGTAAAGGTTCACATTTTGACTGCGGGTGATCAGCTTGACCAGTTTAGCAAGTAAAGTTTACGCGAAGGTTTTGACACGTAGGATGCAAGAGAAATCGGAAATATTTCTATGGGAGGCACAATGCGGATTTATACCTGGAAGAGGATGCACGAATCAAATGTTTTGTCTCCGCATGATCATGGAGAAGCTTCTGGCTGCTAACCAGAAGATTTTCTGTGCTTTTGTGGATCTTGAGAAAGCATTTGATAAGGTTGTAAGGAAGAAAATGTGGGAACTGTTGCCGGGGTATGGTGTGGATGGTCGATTGCTAAGGGCTGTGCCTGTTACTGTGACTGTAAAGCCTGTGTGCGGGTAGGGCATGACCTGTCACCCATGTTTAACGTCCAAACGGGCGTAAAGCAGGGTTGTGTCATGTATTCCTGGCTGTTCATACTGTATCTCGACAGCTGTTTACAGAAGCTGAAAGATAGCTGTTTTGGTGTGAAATTGGATGACATAAAAGTAAATTGTCTGCTGTATGCTGATGATGCAGTGCTTAATGCACCATCAGAGGCAGAACTGCAGGCATTAGTCACGTGTATGAAAGAGGAATGTGAAATTAAAGGTCTCCGTTTGAATGCCAATAAAACTAAGGTTCTGGTATTTGAAAGGGACGAAGAGAGAACGAAGTGTGAAATATGGGTAAATCAGGAATGTCTAGAACAGGTAAATGAAATTGTATACGTGGGGAGTGCTTTTAGTCGGGATGGAAGATGTGATTTAGATGTGGACAGGCGTGTCACTGCCGGGAACAAAGTCAATGGTGCCTGACTGCGTTAGTCAAAAGGCAAGGCGTAGCGAAGAGTGCACGCCTTGCAACACATAACGCAGTGTTGGTACCGACTTTGTTATATGGCAGCGAAACCTGGGTATGCCAGAAGAAGCATAAAAGTAAGTTGAATGCAGTGGAGATGCGATCTCTTCGTAAAATGTGCGGCGTTACTATGGCCGACCGAAAGCGAAACGAAGAGATTCGCAATATGGTAGGTTTGAAAGATGACCTTATCACAAAAATTGATAAGGGCGTGCTTCGTAGGTTTGGGCACGTTGAGCGAATGAGTGAAGACCGAATGGTGAAGAAAATATATAGCGCGAAAGTTAATATTAAAAGGTTTCGAGGTAGACCGAGACTAACTTTCGAAGACCATGTGAGCAAATTGCTCGAAGAGGGTAGGGTCAAGAGTATTCGGATACCTAGACGTGCATGCATGAAGACGATAATGAATCTGAAAGAAACGAAAGAGGTTTGTAAGGATCGTGACACTTGGCGATCTGTTCTCTCTGGCTACCCCGTCAGGGATTATGCGTGAAGATAAGTGAGTAAGTAAGTATTCTTGATGCTAATCTCATAAACTCTTGGAGTTACAATAAAGTTTGGAACAAAACTTCTCTTGTTTGCAATTTTACATAAAGTAGATAACACTATATCGTCTATTTCTTAAGTTAGATGCAAAGCCGTTTTTAACATTTTTTACTTCAATATAATTTTACAACACTACTATTAATGTTAAAGGTTATATATAAAGACTTATTTTTTTATAGAGTAAGGGTGACAAACGAGCACATAGTCAAACTGATAATAAGTGGATGCTGTGGTCCATCTTGATTTATCCTCAATTACGAATCAAAATGCAGATGCGTTGTCACCCCTGAGGACTGAGATGGAATGCCTCGTTTGCAGTAAAAAGGGTCTCCAGTTCTCTACACTCACCATACAAACACAGCAGTAATTGATTTTCATTTTTTTCCAAACTATGTTCTAAATGATAACAAAAATTTAAAGCAGTTTTTTGTAGTTGAAACCCTTACACAAATATCAATTTCATTGATCTTGAATTTTTTTTCTTATTTAAGTTCTACGCGGACTAAGTCGCAGGTAAAAGCTTGTATATAAATAAAGCTTTTCTCAAATAAAACTTACATCAAGATTTTCTTCATTTCTAAGGGGTCTTAGTCTTGATCAAATCTACACTTGCCAAATAGTTTGCTTCGCAAACGTACATTTGATCAAGTGCCCGTCAACTGCAGATATTATTTCTGGGCTTCTAGAAAATAACTTTACCGTTATTCACTTAAAACCTGCTGTGTGTCAAAAGTATTTCAAATTTCAAAGTTCAAACCTCAGGGTAATTACTAGCATAGAGAGAATCTTAAAATAAGAACAAATTGTTTGTAGTTGAACTCTTTATGCATATTATGACGTTTTACGTGGTACAAAATAAGATTGCTATATTATTCTCACCTTCTTTCTTTTACAAGGTTGTTGCTGTTTTTCTCAGAGTAATTACTAGTATAGAGAGCGTCCTAAAATAAGAACAAAATTCTTATAGCTGAACTCTTTATACATATGACGTTTAACATGGTACAAAATAAGATAGATATATTATGCTCGCCTTCTTTCTTTTACAAGGTTGTTCCCGTTTTTCCATTCCAAAGACAACTCTATTGATGTGCCATTAGCGAAACAAAAAACGTTATCGATAAATTAATTTAGTCTTATTAAAATTAGGACTTCTTGTCTTAGTAAAATTAGGGATTTTGAATAGTCCGCTTTGTAATACTTATTTATATCAATGAAAGTTTTTGGAATAGTCGAATAATGCGGAATTTCGTACTACCGTTATTTAATCTATACATCTATACATATTATAATAAATCTGTAGAAGAGTCGTGTCCGTAATTCTAATATTTTTTTTAACTATTATTTTTATCCTCTTGTATTAAATCACCATCAGGAGGATAACGTGATAGCACATCTGCAACAATATTACGTCTACCCGATATATGCTGTACTTCATAATTAAATTGTTCTATATACAAAATCCATCGGGTTACTCTACCATTGAATAACTTCATATTATTAATAAACAATAATGCTTTATGATCAGTTAGTATTATTACTTTACTGCCCCTCAAATATGTTTCAAATTTCTTTAGGCAGCTTATTACAGCATAAAACTCTTGTTCAGTAACAGACCAATTTAATTCGGGGCCTTTTAAGGCTTTACTATGATAGCCTAAAATTATCATTTCATTATTATCATCTATCTGATATAGTACTCCGGCCATACCCACACCGGAACAATCTGTTTGTAAATAATACGGCTTATTAAAGTCTGGATGATGCAATTGTATTGTATTAATAAATTGTTATTTTATAAAATCAAATGCCTTCTGTTCTTTACCGCTCCATTGGAACTTACGTCCCTTTTTAAGTAATAATGGCTAGATCATCTAAATAGTTCACACAAAATTCTTGGACTTCTGGTCCTAATATTAAATTCATGGCTCTGCTAAAGCTTCCTACTGATATTTTTAATCCTTGCGGCAGAACATTATATACATATGACTTTCCATTTCCAAATTTCGGCTTTTCTATTGTTACATTATGTACATTATATACTCGTACAATATTTTGTCTAGGATCATTTACATGAGAGGTGCTCGCCCCGGACACCTCTCCTTGATTTATTTTAATTTGATAACCTTTCGTTTGGTTAATAAATTTTTCCTCAAGATCCTTTATTTTAACCTCAAAGGTTTTCACTACATTCTTAATTAATTTCTGAAGCATTTTCATCTCATCTTTAGACTTAGCCTTAATTGAGGTTGATTTTTTCTTATTTTTAGCCATTTTTAATTTTTATTTCCACTTGTTTTTTTTTTTACACTTTTTGTGTCCTTCACTTACTTTAATTGAGTTTTTCCACTTACTTCACTTTATAATATATAGTATTGCAGTTTTTTTTTTTACACCTGTTGTGTCCTTCACTTAGTTTAATTGAGTCTTTCCACTTATTTCACTTTTTATTATTTTGCTCCGTTATGCACACACCTCCTATATTATTACTCAATTTTAATATTTAAGCCCCACCCCCAGACTCTCAACCACCCCCAGCAAACACCACTCTCCAAGACACCTCTCCATTTCACGGACAACAAATTGTAGGCATATATATAGCCTACCTCATAATTTTATATTACCGGCCTCCTATTTAAAATTTAACCTCTATCCTGGTCACGGCACCAAATTGTAACGAACCCCCCCCCCATCTTTTTTTTCTTTTCCACTACATCCCACTTATACTTGTATTTCTTTAGAATCTATATCTGTAAGATATAGATAAGACATCTAATTTACATGACCAGTATAACTTGATCTTTCTAAAGGTTTAAATATAGGCCCTTTTTTACGTTGTGTTTGTATAGTAACTTAGTTCTTTTAGGTGTATCTTGGAAGAATGAATATTCACGAGAGCAATCAAAAGCTGTTGGTAGAGCTTTTTTTGACATCTCGGTCGAACAAATTACTTTGTTTTGAAAATCGCTCCGCATTTTTATATCAATAATCAGTGTTAAGTTCAACGAATTCTAAAAATCTTTGAATATTCTGTTTGTGTGGTATCTAAACAATAAGACTGTAAATAGTGTATAGTACAAACTGCTAAATTATAGCTGTTTTCGAAATAAAAGTGAACAACAATTTTACCACCAAGAAATTAATAACAAGTGTGGGGTAAGTGGTAAAGCCTGCAGCGCAGAGCATACGCGCGGTTAAGTGTTCGACGTAACCGTGAAAACCGTTTGCATTGAGCGTAGCGTATCGCAGAGTTGATATTTTCAAAGACTAGTGCGGTGCATATTAGGCAGTTGGTTGAAATTTAAATTACTATTTCTGAGACGATATATTTATTAGCTAATTGGCCATGAAGTGCGCAGGTTGTTTGAAGGTTACTAAGAATGCAAGTGTCATTACATGTACATCGCCAAAATGCAAAAAATCATATTGCAGGTACTGTATTAATTTAACATCAGTTACAGGGGAGGGGAAAAAGTGCTGGAAGTGCCCCGAGTGTAGTGCTTCCAAGAAAAAAGGCGGCGATAACACCCAAACGCCAATACGCCCTAACCCAGATTCGCAAAACGTTACGATGCGCAAAAAGGATGTCTCCGACTGTCAGACTCCTGAGGCAGAAATAAGAGAATTAACAGCGGTAATCGCTCGCTTAACTAGCGAATTTTCGACACTAAAAACAAAGTTGGAAGAAGTGACGCACTCTCTATGCCATTGCCATGAAAGAATGGACGAGTTAGTCCGGGGCATGTCAGCCAATGAAAATCGCTTGACAAAACTAGAAAAACGCGATCAGGAAATTATAAACCTGCATGCATCTGTGGCCCATCTACAGAATGAGCTGAATATACAAGCACAACAGGGGCTCCGCAACGAAATAGAGATCGTCGGTATACCAGAAGGTAATAATGAAAATCTAGAACATATTGTTAAGGTGGCCGCACAAAAAGTTGGACCACAGTTGGAAGACGTCGACGTGGACTGGATTACCCGCGTTGGACCTCGGCGCCTGGCTGTACCACCTAATGTTCCAGATGGTGGCAGTAGAATGTCTCTACCCATCGTAGTGCGTTTGCTCCGGCGATCCAAGCGCGACCAGCTACTAAAAGCCTTCAAATCAAGAAAGACCCTCACCAGCGCAGACCTGGGAATAATTGGCTCGCCGATTAAAATTTTTTGTAACGAACGCCTTACGAAAGAAAATAGACTTTTATTTCGTGAAGCCAGAGCGAGAGCCAAAACCCATGATTATGCATTCTGCTGGTGCAACCAGGGTGCAATATGTATTAGAAAACGAGAAGGGAAAGCTGCAACACTTATTAGAAGTAAACACGATCTGGACCGTCATTTGCCAACTAAAGAGGATATCTAAAAACTATTACAAACACATCATATCTCTATTTTTCTTGCATGGTGCAAAATATATGTCAATATTTTTGAATAATTCTGTTTACGATATCATTTTTAAAGGACCATATTTAATTGCACTCTACTGTACTGTAATGATTGATAAGATAACAAGTTGTACATTTTTAACGGCATTGAAATCTGGGGTAAGTTTTTGTACTTTAATACTGTATAATCACACTATCACGAAAAAAATTATGAATCATATATCCAGTATCATACATATTGATTTGCATGTTCACATATATATATATATATATACATACATTTCTTATAACTATTTATTTAATACATTTCATAATAATAACCATATTATATTGTACTATTTGTATACTGCATATAAATGCTTTAATAATTCTACACTCATATATTATAACAATATTTGGAATAGAATTCAAGGATCACTCATCAGTAATTTCAACCACCTTATCACTGCTTTGTTAAAATAGTGAAGCAAAATTTAAATGGGTCATTAAATTAACATACGTATGGTATACCTTGTTTTTGGATAGCTTATCGAACCAAAAGAGATAAATGATAATTTTGAAACTGAATTAGACTCGATTAAGATTAATTGCTATAATGTCAGTGAACTAGAGCAGTGTAAAGCCAAATTTTCTCAAGAACATAACTTTAAATTAATAAATTTAAATATTAGGAGTATTCAAAAGAATTTTTATAATTTCTTGGTAGCAATGCGACGAACAGGTATTGTTTATGATGTTATAATCTTAACAGAGTGTTGGCTAAATGATATGATAAATATTCACCAGCTGCAAGGATATAACGTCTATAAATCTGAAAATAACTCAAACCAAAACAGTGGCGTTGTAATTTACGTTAGGGACATATGGCGAGCAGCGGTTTCAGGACCATGCATTAACAATTCTAGTTGTTTAGCGGTACAAATTCTAGACATGATTTCTATACTAGCTATCTATCGCTCTCCGTCCTGTAGAAATATAGGAGATTTTCTGGCGTCACTTGATTCCTATATACATTCCGCAACTAACAGTTGCCCCCTTATAATTACTGGCGATATGAATGTCAATTTATCAGATAGTACAAACACTCAGGTTTTGGAATATCAATGTGTTATGGTGGAATATGGTCTACTACCGGCTATTACAGAGCCTACCAGAGGAAAATCATGTCTCGACCATATCTATCTCTCAGATTCTGAACTAAGCCGGAAACCAGTCGGGATTGTCTGTCAGTCTGATGTAACAGATCACTATCCGGTTATGTTGGGTCTGAATTTAAATAAAATTAAACCCATGCGACCGAGCCGAACAGTTCTCAAAAGAAATTTTGAAGGAATCAAAAAAGATCTCTCTACTTTTGACTGGACTGTAGTTACCGACAAAAAAGAGGTGAATGAAGCGACGAGCATTTTCACAAATATATTAGTGAATACATTAAGTAAGCATACGCATGAAGTGAGACTAACCAGAACAGAATATAATTTAAAACCCTGGATCACACCGGGACTCATCAGATGCATGAAACACATAAGGACCGACTTCACCAACGCACAAAGCTTGAACCTGATAACGTTCCGCTTAAGGTCACCTATACTAGATATCGGAACTTCTTTATTGATATCTTGCGTAAACGTAAATTAGATTTTGAAACCAATAAACTAATCGAAAATAAGAATAACCCACGAAAACTCTGGAAGTCAATTAAATATTTTTGTAATTTTCCCAACAGTAAAAACGATTCCACAGAATTATTAGATATGAAATGCTCTGATATAACGAGTTCCCCACTTGACTTATGTAATAGCTATTTTTCAACGGTAGGAGTAAACCAAGCAAATCAAACACTTAATAAAATTAATAAAACTGAGCAAGATCTTGCTAGTAAAATACGAGTAAATTGTAACTTCACAGAATCATTTTTCATGACTCCCACTGATCCCAAAGAAGTTAGTGCTATGATTATGGGATTACAGAATGACAGGGCTCCTGGTATGGATGGCTTAGCTAACTCTTTAATAAAACATATAAAAGATTCGATCATCCTGACACTCACCTATATCTACAACCTAAGCCTAGAAAGCGGAGTTTTTCCATATAATTGGAAACTTGCATCTGTTTGTCCTATTTATAAAGGATGTGGCTCAAAGGTAGCTGTAGAAAATTATAGGCCCATCTCGCTATTAGGTGTCTTTTCAAAGCTACTTGAGAAGCTTGTAAACAAAAGGTTAACCGGATATTTGGAATCTGGACAGTTGATTTCGCCAGGACAATTCGGTTTTAGAAAAGGTCGAAGTACTGAAAATGCTGTGTCCCTTTTAACATCTACGATATCATCAATACTTGACTCTAAACAGAGCTGTGTGGGCGTTTTCTTAGACTTAGCCAAGGCCTTCGACACTGTGTCAATTCCAATACTTTAAAAAAAATTAAACTTTATGGGTGTTAGAGGTATTGCCGGTAATTGGTTTCAGAGCTATCTCACGGACCGGAAACAGTGTGTGAAGATTGGTCGGGCTGTGAGTCTGCCACAAAATGTACCTTTTGGTGTACCGCAAGGCAGCATACTTGGTCCTACGTTATTCACTGTCTATATCAATGATATGCATGACCTACCCATGGAAAACGCCCAAACGATATGTTACGCCGATGATACTGCTATCGTATTCCATGGCTCAACGTGGAACGATGCTTTGTACAGTGCTGAAAGAGGTCTAAGACAGGTCTTTAGTTGGCTACAAAATAATCTCTTGACCCTAAATACCAAGAAGACTGTGTACCTATGCTTTCATAAGACAGCAGTCACTGCGCCAGTACAACAAACAGTAGTTAAGATTCATGAGCCTTCTTGCACAAGCAAATCGTGTGCCTGTGAGACCTTGAGTAGATCCGATGTAATTAAATATCTCGGTGTCCTCGTTGATGATAAACTGACATTTGAAAATCACATAATAGCTCTTTCGGCTCGAGTCAGGAGGGTTATTGGTGTTGTAAAGCATCTGCGCGACATAACAGGATTAAATACTCTAAGATCTGTGTATTTTGCGTTATGCCAGTCGCTTATTACTTACTGTATTACTACTTGCTGGTGAAGTGCACCAAAAACTTTCCTGATCAGAGTTGAGAGAGCGCAACGATCGGTTATAAAAGTAATGTTAAAAAAGCCGTATAGATATTCAACTCTTGATTTATATAAGGACTGTGGACTATTAAATGTAAGACAACTTTTCATATTGAAGACCTCCCTAACTGTTCATAAGAGTACTCTGGCATCTCCAGAGTATAAGACATTATTGAAACGAAGAGTGTTCCCCTTGCCAACTCCCGCTATCAACTCTGCTTTTTCTAAACGTTTTGGGCAATTCGTGAGAACTCAAGTGTACAACTCCGTCCTTAAATATTGCGATATAAAAGAAAAATCAGTGGTGGAAGCTAAAAGAACCATAACAAAATGGTTACTTACTCTGAGCTATGATAGTACAGAAAACCTAATTAAACCGTAATCTTTATCATAATTGTACGTAAATAAAATATATGAATACAGTATGTAATCCATATGAATCTATAGGAGTTTCTAATTTATATATGTTTTATTAATTATTGTAATATTTGTGAATAACAGTATTTTCTTTACTAACAATTTATTAATTTACCTCTAATTATTTAATTTTTATACATATTAACTAAATATAAATATTTATTTTATTTTATATTTTATTTTATTTTAAAAACAAAAAGCTTACATAATGTAATAACCGTACGTCGACCCAGTGTCAATTAATGAAAACCATAAAAAAAATCGTATCAGGCCCTCACGAGACAGGCATGCCTAGTGTGAGGACCACAGAACTATACACCCTTGTTTATACACTCCAGCTTAGTTAGTGTGATAAGATCATAGTTTATAATTGTATACTAGAAAATTAAAACTACTGTACTTCCATTTTATTATCATCTTATATTGTATATTATAATCTGTACTACCTTAGCTGTAAATAAACATTTTTTCATTTTCATTTTTTCATTTTCATTTTTCATTTTCAGTCTTATAAGCTAAAGAACCCCGTTTACGAAGACAGAGCTCAAAAAGATTAAGAACAATAAATTGTCACTATTCCACTTGTATCTGGTTCACAACAGTCAATTCCTTATTAATTAATCCCTTCCCGCTTGGAAAAGGCTCACAATATTTATATCAAATACCAGCTATAAGGGCTTCGCTCTCCCACATTTTAAAAAAAATGTGGAGGAGGTACACGTCCTCACACACGCCGCGCACGGTGAGCGCCAACAATTTTAATGCGCTCCCTCCGTAGGGTACGCAAAGTTGGGAACTGGACCATAGTCCACAGCAAAATAACTGGCGAACCAGTAAAAGAGGACTTGGCCCCTTGATAGTGCGTAAGCACAAACATCGACCGAAGTCGCGCATGTCAATGCGTGTAAACGTCATACAGAATACGATCAAATCCAGCCACAGTGAAATGTACGTCACACGGGTTAGGCAACAATCGGCACACTGACCATAAAAAGCCCTCCGTGAGTGCCACCACCTGCCAGACCGCCGTTTCTGCAGACGTGATGTAAGTGTAAGGCATCACCACCAATTGCATGGTCAGCACGGCCAATTGGCCGCAAAGCGTGTCATGAGTCTACCGCTCACCTCAAGGGAATGGGGTTCCACGTTGCGCGGCTTTCGGCCGCAGCCTTGAGAGCCTCCTCAGATTCTCCCTCTAGCTACCACCCGCATGAGGTCGACACATATGCTCCACCAACCAATACAATGGCAGATATAGCCAATAGGCAGTTATAAGATAATATTAATAATTCGCCATCAGAAAGGATTTGTGTCACTGACGTTGAGTATATGCATTTTTCGATCATGTTTGTCTCACCCACCAACAAGTTGCCTTCAATCTCTCAAAGGTGGGAACTTTATAGAGATATATTATTAAGTTGTTATATAAAACATCATGGAGGACAGACAGTCTGCAGCCCCGCAATGAAGGGACCCGACTTGGGCAAAGCTACTTAGGTTGTGAGTCAAACCAAGACGCAGAGAGCGCCATTGAGAATAGCGACCCGCCAAACAACCATCGTAGAGACGCAATGCTACAGAATGCAACAAGCATCAATACGACTATCGTCGGGCTTACACCATCACAAGGTCCCCCATACAGTCCCAGCAGACATCACCACCCGCATACCTCCATCGACCAGAACCACAAGATGCGTCAATTCAGGTGCAGTACACCCGCAGATTCATCACAAGACGCAATACTGCAAGTAGCAGTAAGCATCAATGCAACTATCATACGGATGGCGCCCCCTCACAACACACCTACATGATCCCTATCGACTTTGGTAACAAAATTTGATAATGTTGTTAACTAAAAATACCACCAACGTATCATAGTAGTACGGTACTAAGACGTCAGTAGCCAAAACTCCACGTATCATAGCGCTATTGCACTAAGACATGAAGTTGAGTATGCTTGCTGCACTTAAAAGTACTACCAAACACACTCACCCTAATCCGAAAGATAGCCGACGTATCATAACGCTATGCGCTAAGACGCCGCCCACAAACGGTAGGGTGTGCGATGTCCACGGGCAAGTCGTATTGCTACAACAAACCCGCTTACCACCGGCACTAAGATGATATGTCTAAGACACATCGGTTAGCGAGTCCAAGTTTACCTCGGTCTCAGAGGCTGCGAAGCAACCTACACGCCACTATAATAATCCTTTTCAAGTTCCATTTCTTTCAATATAATGCTTTTACATATTTGAGACCTTCCACATATTTGGTTTATTTCATAGACCATACTATTGTATGTCTTATTCATATGGGACTTCAAGTCATAACTCTGCTATCATAATGCTTATGCATAATAGAGACCTTCTATATTAATGCTTTGGTTCGTTAGACCTTACTATGATAAGTCCCTAATATAGGACTAGTCATTGTGCAACTTTAGTACTAGCAGTCGGTCAGCCGACCACCCCATATATATGTACAACCTTGGGTATGTGTCTCCGGCAACGCCCCAATATAAGGGAACATTACAAGAACACGTTCATCAACTTAGAAATTTTCCAATTATTACAAGAACACCTTCATCAACTTAGAAAATTTTGATCCATTTTTTCTATTATATTACAAATGTTATTTATCTTTGTTATTGCAATATAATCGCCTTGTATTTATATGATTTGATACATTTTGAACATTTTAAGCAGGTTTTTAATAAACTTAGAGATTTTTAGAGACATTTTATGCGTTTACTAATATATATAATATTCAATATTCCAAATGGATATTTTTGAACTTTATACTTATTATTTGCATTTTATTGTTTAAATTATAATTTCTATGACATTTTTAAATGTCTGTATAATGAATTTAATTATTATTTATTAACACGTTAAACGCCATGTAAGAAATGTGATTTTACTCCAAAAATTTTTTGTAGTCATTTTGTTAATAATCATGATATATGTATAGAAATCAGTTTTTATCGAAATCAAAAATACAGTTTTCAAGTTATTGCTGAAAAACTAGCCGCGGGCACCTGTGACCCCCATGGCGCTCAAAAGCAAAAAAGTTATTTTTCGTTTGCATGCGCCACGCCGCCCACCCCGCCGGTCAACCCGCGCTCCAGTCTATCGCCGGCGCTTGCGCGGAGAGGTTATGTTCGTTTGGTTTTTGGCTAATTAGAATACGTCTAAAGCATATTTCATGTTAGTTATGTTTAGTAATTCATTGCGATGGAAAATAATATAGTACCTAATAATGAGGAACGCGATTTTTGCGAATTTCAAATGGATTTGGCGGACTTTGAATTGTCGCAAGAAGATTTGCAAGAGATTGAGACTTTGGAGTTCAACGCACTTCAGACATCGTTCAGGGACATCAGTAGCGACGATGAGTCTGAAAATTTACATGTTCCGAAGAAAAGAAGACGTATGGTTATCAATTCGGACAGTGAAAGCGATTCAGTAAAAGATTTTGTCCTACAAAATTTACCTACTTCTTCAAACACGTACACAAAATGGAAGAACCCTACTGGATGCACTGCTCGAGTGATACCCTTCACTGAGCCCACAGGTATGAAGTTTCCTTTTTCAAGAGACTTAAGTCAAGGAGATCCAGAGGATTTTTATTCTTTGTTAGTTGACGATTCCTTGTTTGAAATAATTGCTGAACAAAGTAACCTGTTTGCTACGCAAAGCTTTGGAGATAAAGATTTCAAGCCATGTTCTCGCTCACATACATGGCAGCCAACCGATAAGCATGAAATAAAACGATTTTTTGGACTAATTTTATTCATGGGCCTTGTGAAATTGCCATCAATTAGTGATTACTGGAGTACAGATGACATATTTCAACAACCGTTTCCTCGCACAGTGATGACTAGGAACAGATTGGAATTACTTTTACAGTACCTACACTTTGCCGACAATTACAACTTGAATCCGAACGATCGCATTGGAAAAATCAGGTATCTTGTGAATTTGTTAAATGATAAATTTAAAGCCTACTATGCCCCTAAAGAAGAACTGTGTGTCGACGAAAGTATGATTCCTTTTAGAGGTCGAGTCACTTTTCGACAATATAACAAATCTAAAAGGCACAAATACGGTATAAAATTGTTTAAAGTTTGTACAAATCCTGGTTATACTTTAAAAATACAGGTATACAGTGGAAAAAATATTGATATTGAGAATAATACCCCTACAAAAATAGTATTATCCCTGTGCGATGAACTCTTGAATAAAGGCCACACCATTGCCACTGATAACTGGTACACCAGCTTGGAACTGGCGTACGAATTACTAAAAAACGATACACATTTCCTGGGGACAGTGAGAAAGAACAGAAAGTACTTGCCTAGGAAAGTAGTAGAAACTAATTTAAAACGAGGTGAATTCGTAGCACAAGAAAACGATTGTGGCATCACAGTATTAAAATGGAAAGATAAAAGAGATGTTTTAATGCTGTCTACAAAGCACACGGACAAATTTACTCGATTAAATGTCAGAGGCAAGGCGGTGCAAAAACCAGCAATGGTTATTGATTACAACAAATGTAAAGCTTCAGTCGACATGAGTGATCAGATGAGAGCTTATTCAACTCCACTGAGAAAAACTGTCAAATGGTATAGAAAATTGGCCATAGAATTGCTCTTGAATACAGCTGTGGTAAATGCGTTGATAATGTATAAGGAAACCACTAAGAAAAATATTTCAGTAGTAGATTATTGAAAAAATCTCGTTCAATATCTCACTAAATCAGGACGTCCAGAAACAGGTAACTTGGCACTTGAATTACGTCCAAAACGACGAAAACATGAACTTGTCAAAAAAGAGGGACCTGTACGCAAAATGAGACGATTTTGTGTCGGCTGTTACAAGAACAATGTAGAAAAGATGTCGAGAAAAGACGCAAAAAATAAGACCCTGAAAGTGCCTACCTATTGTTTGCAGTGTGATGGTCAGCCACATTATTGCCTGCCATGTTTTAATAGAGAGCATCGAACGTAATTTGGACAATAATTTTTGTTTGTAATATTTTCAATATAATAACTTTTAAATTACTATCTAAATTGTTTTGTGAGCCTTTCTATGACCACGTGTAAAATATTGATATTTCTTTGTGATTGATATATTATTATGTTATTAAAACATTAATACTGTAAAAGATTTTTGTATCTTTTGAATCTTAAAACTACGATATTTAAAACCAAATTTTATATGAAACATTTTTTTTGCGTATTTTTCCCTACTTCTCATAATTTAGTACCTATTTTCTAAATTTTACTAGGCAGGTGTGTCCCACTGCAAAGGATTGCTCTCAAGCGCCGCGCCGGTCACTCACATAGGCGAAATAAACGACACGCGTGACCGGTGGCGCAAAAAAGCACTTTAAATTTAGATCTCGCATGTGGTCACCGGTGTCCCCCATGGCGCAATAAAGCAACATACATGAGGTCACCGGTGCCCCCCATGGCGTTTAACGTGTTAATAATAATTATGAGGCGTCACACTATCATTCAATTTCGTCCCATCCGTGTAGGCGAGGCTACTATGGATGGAAACCTATAAAGATCTGATGAAAGTTCCTAGAAATATCTCACAGCTTTCGATACAAGGCGGTATAGCCATCTCGTTTAAATCAGACTTAAAATACCCAGCAGGAACAACGTTTTAAAATATAGCTCTAAGTGTCCAATTGTTTCAGTGAAACGTGCCTACTATAGTCCTCAATAATGTAGTAGACTAGACTAAATAGACGTAAGACTAAAAATCCAACCAACCTCAATATGTCAATACAAACTGATTAAAAGTGAACCTTCATATTTAATACCGGAAGTTGTTCCAATGCTTGTATGTAGTAGAGCCACGCTGCAGAAATATTATGGTTGTAGCACGAATGGGTCCACTTGAACGGGTAAAGACAACACTCTCACAGAATACCATCGTTAAATAGCAGCTTAATGCTACTGTGTTTCGTATGATGAGTGTATGTGAGAATCCGAGTCCGCTTTAATGGTAACGAGACATGCATTCAACGAGCCATGTCTTTAGGGGTGACAACGCATTGCAATTTTCTTTGATCGCGGATAAATGTTGGTGTTTATTATGGGCAACAAAATTGCGTTAAGGAAAATTAAAATTGTTCTACTGATATTAATGAGAGCTAATAATTTTCCAATCACCAGGTGTCGCTAGTCGTGACTGAGGTAAAGTTTTTGTTACACAATGTAAGTTAATTGATAAATTAATTTTAAATAATAGTTAATCATTATCTAGAGTATTATATTAATACACAACACGATGTGTCAATGGTTTTATTTTAAATTTTTCGCACTTTATTTTTTTTTCTACCTTTAGTTACATTTATATACTCGTAGTTTGTTTTATTCATTTCTAATCCAATTAATATAAAATATAACAAATAATACAGAAAGAGTCATTAATGTTAACATTTTCCTAAGAAATTATCATCCCCGCTATGAAATCTGTCAAATATTTTAACCTCATTGTAAAGTGGCGCTTTCCTGGTGGCAGAAAATGTTGTGGATGCCCTCATTAATGAAAAGAGATTAGATTCTTTTTCTTTTTTAATGTAACGTGCCGTGTGAGTTTTAAGAGTCATGTCACGTCGTCATTTAAGTCGAGATTTAATGTTACGAGCCGTGTGTATGTTAGAAAATTGCGCTTTTCAACGCGTTCTTGCTGAGGCCCTAGACACCAGCCAAAACGTGATATCAAGATTGTGGTCATGTTATCGCAGTACTGGGGATGTGGCTGAACGGCACACGGGTGGATATCGTGTTACTACGCAGAGACAGGATTGATTTCTCCAAGTGACAGAAGACAATACAACATCACAGCAATGCAACTACTACAAAGGCTGCAGGAGGACCACCAGCTGCTGATAGGCGACCAAACCATGTGAAGGAGGTTGCATGAAGTTGGTCTTAATGCTAGAAGGCCGTTACATGATCCAGCATTGCGACGTGGCAATCGCGGTCGGCGGCTTTCGTGGACTCGGGAGCCCTTCCGCCCGAACCACCGAGATGTGCAAACGTGTTTAAGAGCATTATGTGTTAATTTTATTAAATTTAGTAAAGTTAAAAATCCACTTGCAATAATAGGAGCGCATAACTGAGACGACAACGTTTGTGTGTCGGAAAAATAATGTACGAGTATGGACTTTAAGAACACGTCACGCCAGAACCTGTGTGAGTAACACTATATCTATTTAAAAATAAAGACAGAAAATAGTTTACTTACACTAATAACCTGAGTCAAAAAGAATACACAATATCATTGGAGCGTGGATCAAAATAAACTAGACGGTAAGAATATTTATATGAAGTTGTCGATTGCGGCCATTGAAATCAGACCTCTCTGGTAACAACACATTGTTTACCAGACACCGTATATAGTACGGCGTATTCGGTTATAATTAAACGCTAATAGTGGTCATATTCCTCAATCAGAGCTATCATACATAACCACTGTGACATAACTACCTATTTAGTTTTCCTGTGAGCCTGGTACTATAAACAATAATGCCTGTCGATCGTACGCCGCCTAAGACGCTAGCGCACTCTGATCACTCTGCGTCCGACCCAAATATTTGCACAAAGATTGATGAGCCAGAACCTTGTACTATAACCAGCCGAACTAAAAGGAAAAGGGAAGAGAGTATAAAACAATCAGAATTTATTGAATTTAAAAGGGAATTCATAAAAATGTTATCTGAATTTAAAGAAGAACAACGGTTATACCTTGCATCTATTAGTTCAAGCATCGACGAAATCAAATCACAAAACAATAAATTACAGGAGTCCGTGGAGTTCATGTCTGAAAAATACGATGAGGTGATACGAAAAATTTACCATCTTGAGGAGGAGAGAAAAGAAGATCGGAAGTATATACAACTTCTAGAAGAAAAGGTAGAACACTTGGAACGCCAGTCCCGATCAACCAGTATAGAAGTAAGAAATATACCAAAACAGGCATCTGAAAATAAACAAGATTTGACTGGTATTATTATTAATTTAGGTAAAGCCATTAATGTCCAATTTCAGCCATCAGAAATCAAGGATGTATTTCGAGTCAATTCCAAGACAACCAATAAACCAATAATTGCAGAGTTTACAAATGCCATAATAAAAGATAAATTCCAAAAATCAATAAAAACTTTCAACAAGAATAACAAAGATAAGCTAAGTACCAATCATTTAAATCTAAGCGGTCCAAAAACTCCTGTCTACATATCGGAAAGTCTCACATCCAAGACTAAGCGTTTATTCTTCCTGGCAAGAGAATTTGCTTCGACATACGGTTATAAATACTGTTGGACTTCATACGGTAAAATATTATTGCGTAAAGAAGAAGGTTCTACGCTAATAAGAATTAATAGTGAAAGTGATATAAACAAACTTAAAAGCAAAAAATGACTATCTATTTGGTTAAAAATTATTATTATTTTAGTATTTTTCTTTAAGCATGTATTCTATAATATGTCTTTTCTTTGTAATTTTTACTGTTATGTCTCTTTTATTTTATATAATTTTAATCAAAACACAAAAAAATTTGCCTGTAACACACTACATACAAACACAATCAGTATAAACATACTATTACCAACTAATTCAGTACTCAACATCGAATGTTCAAAAAAATTGTTCAAGTATTTCTATCATTGCACTGCATTATCATCTAAAATTGAGTATAGACTAAAAACAACGTATGAGTATCTATACTGTCTTACAAATTGCAACAAAATATGTAAGTTGTTTTCATCGTACCCCCAAATCTGTTCATATATATTTTTTTTTCTTTAAGTAAAAACGACAGAAATAAATAATATGTTTATTAACGATGAACTAGAAAGCCTGTTAAAACCTTCATGTTTTAAGATAGAAGACCCTGCTAAGTGTTGCACCATTCTAAATTTAAATAGTAAAGATCCCTTAAGTATATTAACAGTAAATATCCGAAGTGTTAATCGGAATATTGACAACCTGCTTATTTTCATTACGAGATTACAGGTAAGACTTGATGTTATTGTGCTTACTGAGTGCTGGATAGATGAGGACAGAGAAGTACCCTCAATTTCAAACTATAATACATTCCGTACTGAAAAATCGATAAACCAAAATGATGGTGTAATTGCTTATGTCAAACGACAGATTATTGTAAATGCCTACGAACCTACCCCGAGTGATGGAAATTTTTTGATCTTAAGCCTTGGTACGGAATACACTATAGTTTGTTCGTATAGACCTCCCTGTTTCAATAATCCCACAAACTATTTGGATGCTCTAAATGCTATATTATGTAAGATTGATTGTACAAATATTATTCTCACAGGCGATATTAATTTGGATATTTTACCTGACAACCTATCTTGTTACTCATCCGAATACATAAGTATGCTCTTATCTCATGGTTTATTGCAATATGTTAATTTACCCACGAGGAAAAACGCGTGCTTAGATCACTTCATGGTAAAAAGCATGAAGGCAATTAAAACGATTGTTTTTGATGAATTAACCGATCATTGTCCTATACTTCTATATATTGAACAAGCGAAGTTCGAAAAACGAAGCTTAAATAACAAAAAAGTATTATTAGATTTTGATAACATAAACAAAGACTTAACGCAGTTAAATTGGGTAGAGTTATATAACGAATTTAATGTGAATTTAGCGACAAATATTTTAAGTAATACTCTAAGGAAAGTTATTAATGCTAACAGTAAAGTTGTCAATATTTCAAAAAGAAACAAGCCACTAAAACCATGGATTACTCCAGGGGTAATAAGATCAATTAGGAAGAGAGATAGGCTTCACAAACGACTTAAAAAATTACCCGAAAATGATGAAATAAGAGAAGTATATAAAAAATATAGGAATATATGTACAAACATTATCAAGTCGTTAAAAAGGCAGTATTATCAAAATGAACTACAAAAAAACTTGGGGAATCCAAAAAACACTTGGAAGTTAATAAAAGACGTATGTTTTTTAAATCAACCTAGAAATACATCCGTTGAATTGAGTAAAATTGCTGAAACACCAAAAGTATCTCTCAACATAGTCAATAATTTCTTTATATCAATTGGAAATCATCTGGCCAATACTATCCTAAAAAAGTTAAATAAAACTGACCTTCAACTTGCCAGGGAAGCTAATCAAATTGGTCCAGCTCAATCTATGTCACTTTTTTTAACAGATGCGGAAGAAGTTAGACTCATAATTAGTAGCCTTAAATCCAACTGTGCTTCGGGATGGGACGATATTTCTGTAGGTTTTTTGAAAAAATTTAACTCCTTGTTAGCGCCTCACATAGCCCATATATGTAACTTAAGTTTTCTATCTGGTGTTTTTCCGGATCAATTTAAACAAGCAATAATTTGTCCAATACATAAATCAGGAGACAAGTCATTAGCATCAAATTATAGGCCAATAGCGCTATTATCATCACTTTCTAAGATACTAGAGAAGCTTGTAAATAGAAGACTAACTAAGTACCTAGAAAATAACAAACTTCTTGCTGATAATCAATATGGCTTTAGAGCAAATCGTTCAACCGAAGAGGCTGTTTTTAATTTGACCACTAAAATAACACAATATTTAGATGAAGGTAAGAAGTGTTTAGGAGTTTTCCTAGATTTGCAAAAAGCATTTGACACAGTATCTATTCCTGTCCTTATAACCCGTCTTCAGAATTTTGGGATTCGAGGAACAGTATTGGATTGGTTTAAAGATTATCTTTCCAACAGAAACCAAAAAGTACGTATTGATGACTGCCTCAGTGACACTGCTATCTGCTCCTATGGAATTCCGCAAGGCAGTACACTGGGACCAACCCTCTTTTTGGCTTATATTAACGACTTGTGTCACTTAAATATACGTGCCGCAGACCTTTTCATGTTTGCAGACGATACAGTCTTACTCTTTCATGGTCCGAGTTGGGAATCTGTTAAAAAATCCACTGAGGAAGGACTTTGTAAGGTTACTAGTTGGTTGGAAGATAACCTACTTACATTAAACACCACAAAAACAAAATTTCTATGTTTTTCAAAAACCGCTGCTAGCAATCCACGAAACGAATTAAAAATAATAATTCACACGTATCCTTGTAATAGAAACTATAACAACCATACAACATGTGAGTGCCCCATTCTAAGTAAAGCTGACAAAATTAGATATCTCGGTATAATAGTTGATGATAAGCTTAATTGGGCTCCACATATTTCTTTTATTTCTAATAAAATCAGAAAGTTTATTTATGTTTTTAAGAATTTAAAAACAGTTGCAAACAGAAAACTATTGCTACAAACGTACAAAGCGCTATGCCAGAGCGTTATCAGCTATTGCATATGTTCCTGGGGATGTGCTGCTAAAACACATCTTATAGAATTAGAGCGAGCCCAAAGGGCTGTACTAAAAGTAATACTTTCCCTTCCTTACAGATATTCGACAGAAATGGTATATAAGTTAACTGAAGTACTAAGTGTTCGAAAATTATTCATATATCAATGTCTTAGACGTTTTCATAGATGTAGTGTTCCGCAATTACAAAATTTAAAAAGAACTGTTCGTATAAGTATCCCCAAGGTAAAATCCATATTCGGCAAAAGGAATTATTGTTACCTAGCTCCCAAGTTATATAATATATTAAATAAAACAGTGTGTACAAGAAAGGCTTCAAATCATTCATTCAAAAGTATGTTGTATAATTGGCTTAAAGAATATGACTACGACCAATGCGAAAACTTAATAGCTCCATACGAATAACTTTATGTGCAGTGCAACAACCAAACTACTCACTCACTAACACACACACACACACACACACACACACACACACACACACAAACACACACACACACACACACACACACACACACACACACACACACACACACGCGCGCGCGCGCGCGTATATATTAAACTGAGTATTAAGTAATATATCAACATTTCCTAATGTATTATCGACACAAAGTGTTACTGAATAGGAAGGAACTGACTCCTGAAATACAGGGTATCCTAGTTTAGGAGTCAGGGCTCAATGATGTTGTATGAAATAGAAGTGTCAAATAAAGATATTTATTATTATTATTATTATTTACCATGGTGCGATGGTTTGGGTTTCATCCAGAATCTCTAAGATCACGCGTTAGAAGAACTCCGTGGAGAGTTAGCCGTCTACGACACCCTCGGTCCACTCATACCAAGACGGGACAATCGTGGTGTGGGCAAGAATTTGTCTTGGACGAACCCAGCTCGTTTGGATCCAGCATTGAAGACAGCATGACTGCACAAAAATAACACGCGGAGGTAGTAGAGCCTGTTATTGTCCCATACAGAATTCAAATGGGCTAGGAATTTTTACTCATGCACGATAATTCTCCTTCCCATATGGCGCGGTTGGTGCCGGCCGCTCTCCGAGACCACGATATTCAAGTTTTGGATGCCCGACTTAAATCTTATCGAGCATACCTGGGACATGTTACAATGAAAAGCTTTGAGAGATTTCCCGCCAAATTTGACGGCGGAACAACAACATTACGAACACTTGCAAAGAACATGGGACCTCATACCGCAGCAAAACATTGACAATTTAATTTTAAGTATACACATTCAATGTCGATGTGTAATTAATGTAAGAGGTAGCAACACTGATTATTAGCAATTCAATTTTATATGATTTTTTAAATTTTATTTTAAATTAATAGTTTTATATAAAAAAAAATGAACTTATTTTAGGATACTAACTTTCTACGACAATTAAAAAAAATACATTTTTATTTAAAACAAAAAATTACGATTATTTTTATTTTTTATTAGACTTTAAAACAATAATTCTTCCATTCACTATATCAAAAAATTCTTTATAGATTTTCAGATATTTGATAAAATATCCCTAGATTCTATTAATGTGTGTACATTAAGCCTGCGAGAGAATGAACCCTTAATTGTTAATTTATGTTCCCACCTGATGGCAAATGGTGATCCAGCTGAAGACGGTAAATCGCACTGAGTTTCACTCTTGTCTTGAAGACACATTGAATCGGATGGAGAGACAGATGCTGGCAACTTATTCCACTCCTTTGCTGTACGCATGACAAATTATGAAAACGTTTTTCTATACAGATGTTTTACTAATTACTTATTAGACCCTCCACGTCGAGACGTTTTGCTACTTAGGACCTTCAAAGATCACAAAGACCTACAAAGCGCCTTATTTCTTATCTTTTTTTTTTATAAATTATATTGAAACATATTTAACCCAAAATACAAATAAATACCCCAACTGAGTATACGCTACATTTATAAAAGTTATGGATATATTTTGTATGTAAGTCAAATATTCATCACATTTATAAATTTATTATACGTGATTTAATGTTAACTTATCGTGTAACGAAATCATTTTTTATTTGTGAACTGTTCATTTTAGATTCACAGAATACGAGCGTAAAATAGCAACATAATTTTGTTGTACATTTGTTGTATTTGTGATATTATTTAGAATAAATCACAAGTAATTTGCTAACGTATATGCTTCGTTTAATGCTCGGACAACCGACTGAATGTTTTTCGTCTTACCCTCTATGTGAGAACATTACAATCCCTCCACCATTACTTGAAAAAAAAACACATAATTACATAATCTATAATACAAAACTACTTAAATATTAATCTAACAAACATGTTCAGCTTTAATATTTGCACTTAGCACTAGGATTTCTTGTGGAACGAACATGATAACGGCGTTTGTTAGGCTCTCTCGACGTAAGGTCAAGGACATTTTCAGATTGAGAACATTCATTTGAGTCTGTGGACACATTAGGGCCTACACTTGGCTCTATAATTTCCCCTTCTACTTCGGACTCGGTTGTTACAATTTGGTTAGGATAATCGGTTTCTTGCACTGACACCCGTATTCAAGAACCACCCTTATTTAAGTGTACTGGCTCTCACTGCGAAGTGTCCGATTTCTCACAGTGTTGGATATGTCCATCGACTTGTTTCATAGACAACACTTAAGTATTTCTTTACTCAGTGAATGCATAGGGAAGGATTCGGCGTTTTGATTGGACGGTTTCGGGGCTAGCTTCAAGTTATTCAATTTTCAAGCGTCAAATGTCAATTAGTACATAACCTCAATTAATGTGTTGATTTTTGCAAACTGGCTTGTGTTAGATACGATACGCTATTTGAAGTAAAATTTAGCTTAAATACCAAGTAGAATTTTTGTGATAATGGAAATAATATCTCCGGCTAACAGTGCTAAATGGTAACTCAAATATTTTTCCTTAGTAATGTTTATTTTGTGTTAGTTTTTTGATAATTCATTCAACATACATTATTTTAATTTTTAGCTCAAAAAAAATAGCTTTTTCCTCCGCCGAAAAAGAACTAATCATAAGTTTGGTAAGTGAACGTCCCATTATTGAAAACAAACAGACAAATGCCCGAAACATTGAGCTCAAGAGGGCGGCATGGGACGAAATTGAAAATGCCTACAATGCAGTACCTTTTGTGGTCAAGAGAACGGCATTACAGCTAAAGAGATGCTGGGAAAACATAAAAAGTTGTCGTAAGAAGGAGCTGTCAATGGAAGTCGGCAGTTTATTACAGACTGGAGGTGGAGTTGGTGAAGCGGGCACTACAGAAAACTTCATAGACAGTATTTGCCCATACATTAATCTGACTGTACCTGGAGTCATTGACTCAAACACAGAAGAGAAAGTCCTAGGTAAAAGATTTGTTACATAATTATCATAATTAAGGATGAAGCTTTATTTCTTGTTTTGTTTACATCATTACTCTATACAAAGCTTGCATTTTACTTACTATTAAACAGCAGAGTTATATTGTAAATTAGAAATGGAATTTTTTGAAATTTAAGCAACATTATTGTTATTGTTCACAGTAAACCTGAGTTCTGTGGAAATACATGCTCCAGAGAAAATAGATAAGGAAAACCAACATGGTAATATAGTTCTGTAATATTGTCAAAATGTTACTTAAAATAAACATTGAATAGAATGCACAAAAAGATAAACTATATCTGGATATTATTTCAAATATCTTATTTTGTGTACATGCTACTTTATTTTGGGTATTTACTTTTCCTTTTTTGCAGATAATGAGGTCATAGAAAGTTTAAAATTAAGCAAGAGCAAAAGAGGATTATTTCCTTTAAAAACATTAACAGGTACAGGAACAAGTATAATATGTAATTTTTTATGTACGGACGGAGATATGAAGTAGGCAAATATAAATTCATTGTTCAAGGGAGCTTTTAGCTTTCCATTACATACACTATCTACTTACAAGTGTACATAATTTGATGTAATTGACCTATGTAATGATAACAGCCAGACACACTTGCTTATAATGTAATATTAGAATTTATTTTAATGTATTAATAATTATGCCCATTTAGTAAGTCTTTAATTACTACCAGCTACTACTACTTCAAAACACTCCTCTCAATAATACATGTTGTAGATTTATACTTATTTTATTTCAGATAACAATGGTAAGCTCTCCAGTGAAGTCCAAGTGCGGGTAAAGCGGTGCAAGGAGAATATAGAGCAGGATTCAGAATTACATAAATTGAGAGTCCAGAGGGAAAAAATATTGATAAAAAAAGAAGAAATATTATTGGAAAAAGAGTCACAGCAAGCCACATTTCAAATAGAAAAAAACAATTTAGAAATCAAGAAACTTAAGTTAGAAATAGCATTATTGGAAAAAAAAATAAATTAATTTATTCAAAGTCCCTGTAAAAATTGTTTTATTTACATGAAATTACTTAAATTACAATAATATACAATAATTTCAATAACTACCAGAAATACATTTCAAAAATGTCGTTCAATAAACATTCTCCTAAAAACTAATCCCTGTCTATTGGATGGATTGGCATTCCTTCTGTCAATTCTTCTTATCACCGGTGGTTCTATATTCTCCTCAATTTCATTATGCAAACGACAAATATTATACAAAATGGCTGTGGCTACTACTACATGGCATGTTGTTGTCAGATTTGTCGCTAGTTTTTTTGACAAACATGGGAAAATTCTTTTCCAAACACCTATAGTTCTCTCAACAGTATTTCTGGTCTTAATGTGAGCTTTATTATAATTTTGTTCAGCATCTGATTCTGGTCGTAGAACTGGTGTCAGTAAATATGTTTGGCAACCATAACCACTGTCACCTAAAAGCAAGCCATCAATTTCTCCTCCTTCCAGCTTTGCTTTTAATGTACTTGCTTGAAATATACGATTATCATGAACTGAACCTGGTCTGTCAGCTACAATGTCATATATTTCTAATTCAGGGCCGCACACAAGTTGTGTATTTATGGAGAAAATTTTTTTCCTGTTACGGAAAACTTCAGCAAAATTTCCTCCAGGGTTTTGGATAGCAACATGTGTGCAATCTATGCATCCTCTTACTCCAGGAAACTGCGCAATCTGGTAAAATTTTAGTTTTGTATATTCACTGTTTTCTGGGAATTTTATGTACCGTTTTATTTGCAAACTAATCAAATAGGACACTCTTTTGACGATTCTTGAAACGGTTGGTTGGCTAACACTAATAAGGTCGCCGCTGATAATTTGAAAACTGGCTGAGGCATAAAATCTGAGTGCAATTAGCAACTGGTACACTGGGGGAATTGGTAGTCCTCTTTTTGTAAGTTTCTCGAGATTGTGAGAAATTAGCGGCATAAGTACGTTTAATACTGTTTCTTTGCGAAATCTATATCGCTGTTTAAATTCCACTTCACTATAATATTCGAAAGGGTTCTGAAAATCTCTGATAACACGCCTTATTGTCACGCTTTCTTGGCGATTCACTTGTCCGTCCAAGTAATTATCAAATTCCTCATCACTACCACTCATTTTTATTTTAACTAGGTAGTACTAAAATACACAAAAGATAAACAATAGTTTATAAGTTTATATCATGGAGTATAGTTTATATATAAGTAATAACTTATGCTTTATTATTTTGAGGTTATGAATATGACATTTACGCCGACCCTATGCGTTCGTTAAAGTAGCTAATGGGTAACTTTAGCCAAGGGTGTCCCTAATTAGTTGCATAGTGTCGTCCAACACTCAAGTAACGTTTATGAAACAAAATTTCGTCCACTGTGGGTTAAAGCCTACTGTGCGTACGCATAGTATCGTTCTTGAATACGGGTGTGAGTGTCCGCTACATTTTAAACCAGCTTCCCCGAAAGAACTAGATAAAACAACATTATCCCCCCCCCCCTTTGTTATGTTGCTTGTTATACATAACTCATTTGATCATTTATACAAACATAAATGATCAATATGTTTTTCTACCACTAAACCTAAATTTAATATATGATTTGCATACAAATCGGTTCAGGTGTCTTTGAGTAATCGGTAAACATACATAAAAAAAAGAATCCAACGAATTTAGAACCTCCTCCTTTTTTGAAGTCGTATGAAAAGAAGTAGCAAAAACGAAGATATGGATAACTATCCACCGAAAAAGAACAAGGCTTTACCTATTTAAAAATAATGCTTAGCATTTTTTTTAAGGGAAGTAAGGACACTATTCCTAAAATGTAAGGATAGTGTTAAATTTTCTAATACTACAGCTAAAATATAGTCTTCAGCAAAGATTATACACGCAACTGCTCGCAACACACGGCAACACAAGCGACATTCGAATGTGGAGCCTAACCCCGTTTGCGCCAATTTCGCGCTTCGCGTTCTCTTTGTCGCGGACCAAATAACAACAAAAATCGTTGAATGACTCGAGAAACAAGCGCGAAACCGTGAAAAATACTCGACATTGTCTACTATCTACACTCGTGTTTCGCGGGTGGTTCGCGACTTCGCGCGCAATTTGCGCAGAAATGTGGAGAGGCCTTCAATCTTAAGCCTAAATACATGAACGTATAAAAGTCACATTTTAAGGGCGAATAGGGACAGATTTTGTAAAGTTCGAAAATATGTAATATCCATAACTACTATGATTTCGTTTTAAGTGTATCCTAACATCACCGTGCAAAACACAAAGCTATTTTTGAAACAATATACCGTCACTGGTTCGATTTTCGAAAAATTTAAAAATACGTATTTTTTTTAAACCAAAATTAATTGTACCAATTCTCTAGTTACAAGAATCTTTAAAAAATTCACATAACTTATTCCACCCTACGCCTACCTACGTAATAACAGGAAGCTATATACTCACAATTTCAGGCTTCTACCTCCAGTGGTTTGAACTGTGAATCATATAAATATTTTTCATGTACGTTACATATCGTTTTAATACCGGGTTGATTTTGAAAAAAAAAATATATTCCAAGAGTATTATGCATTAATTTTAAAATTACAAAAATACATGAATTTATATTTCTCCATACTAATTTAAACACTTTATGGGCTCTATGGTTGTTTTGAAAAATCTTAAAATACTATTTTATTTACATACTTACTTACTTCTGTAGTCAATATCGAGTAAGTCTCGAGTAAATCGCTCCGTAAAATAAAAAGTTACATAAGAACTCATCATCATCATCATCATCATTACAGCCCTTCACAAGTCCACTGCTGAACATAGGCCTCCCCCAAAGAATGCCACAAAGCACGGTCCTGAGCCACCTGCATCCATCGACTTCCTGCATATCTTACCAGGTCGTCACTCCTTCTAGTGGGGGGACGCCCTACACTTCGCCTGCCGGTACGAGGCTGCCACTCGAGAACCTTTCTTCCCCATCGGTTGTCGGTTCTTCGAGCTATATGGCCGGCCCACTGCCACTTCAGCTTACTAATCCGTTGGGCTATGTCGGTCACTCTAGTTCTACTGCGGATATCCTCATTTCTGAGTTTATCACGCAGAGCAACTCCGAGCATAGCCCTCTCCATAGCTCGCTGAGCGACCCTGAGCTTCCTCATCCGGCCAGCAGTGAAGGACCACGTCTCAGTTCCGTATGTCATCACTGGCAACACGCACTGGGTGTACAGTCTCGTTTTCAAGTTTTGAGGTATACCTGACGAGAAGATGTGCCGTAATTTCCCGAACGCTGCCCAACCGAGTTGAATCCGTCGATTGACCTCTCGGTCGAAGTTGGACTTACCTAGTCGGACTATTTGTCCCAGGTAAACATACTCGTCAACAACTTCGAGCTTAGTGTTCCCAACAACTACCGGCATAGGTGTGACATGGACATTAAACATGATCTTTGTTTTGTCCATGTTCATCTTAAGACCTATCCGTTGGGAAACACTATTGAGGTCATTGAGCATAGTGCTTAGGTCCTCCAGCGATTCTGCCATAAGGACTATATCGTCGGCAAATCGAAGGTGAGTGATGTACTCGCCATTGATGTTGATACCGTATCCTTTCCAGTCCAGAAGCTTGAAAACATCTTCCAATGCAGCGGTAAAGAGTTTCGGGGATATGACGTCACCCTGTCTTACACCTCTCTGCAATTGGATAGGTTTCGTACTCTGGTTCTGTACTCGGATAGCCATCGTAGCCCTCCTGTACAAGCACTTCAACACTTCGATATACCGACAGTCAACTTGGCATCGCTGAAGGGACTGCAGCACCGCCAAAATTTCGACGGAATCAAAGGCTTTCTCATAGTCCACATACGCCAGACATAGTGGCAAATTGTACTCCTCGGACTTCTGTACAATTTGCCGAAGGGTATGTATGTGGTCTATGGTGCTAAAGCCTTTTCGGAAACCGGCTTGTTCGGGAGGCTGGCAGTCGTCAAGTCTGCGCGCGAGACGATTCGTAATGACTCTCGAAAACAGCACGTAGACGCGGCTCAGAAGGAAAATCGGTCTGTAGTTCTTCAAGAGAGCGTTGTCGCCTTTCTTGGAGAACAAGACCACCGCACTTCTGCTCCACGCCTCCGGTGTAATGCCACCATGGAGGACGGAATTAAAGAGCTTCTGAAGGACTTCAAGTACCGGTTTTCCACCCGCTTTCAGAAGCTCCGCTGTAATTCCATCCTCGCCTGGGGCCTTGCCGTTTTTAAGGTGCTGGAGAGCCATTCTAATCTCGCTCACACTGACGTCCGGGATATCATCGGAATAATGTCGGATAAGACTCGCTCTTGGATCGTTACTCACACTTGCGTGCGGCTCCAACGATGACGTGTACAGCTGCCCATAGAACCTCTCAATCTCACTCAAAATCTCAGGTGCCCCGGAAACGATGCTGCCACATTCTGTCTTCAGCTTTGACAGTTGGCGCTTTCTGGCAGACAGATCTCTGGCAAAGACTTTGGAGCCTCGGTTCCGCTCGATCGCTTCTTCAATACGAGCTGTATTGAATTTGCGTAAGTCCCGCCGCATGCATTTGGAGATCTGTCTGTTCAGTTGCCTGTATGCTGTTAAATCTGTTGAAGAATGTAGCTTCATCTCCCGTCTAACAGCCATGAGATTAAGAGTGTGATCGGAGAGTTTTTGTGTTCTTCTGCGGCGGGTCTTGCAGAACTTAGCTCCGACCGCATGGACAGTTTCCACGAGCTTGTCATTCAAATCGTCCACTTCATTGCAGTCTTCTAGGCACTGAAAACGGTTTTGTAACTCGAGCTGAAAGGTTTCGGGACTTTGGATTAGAGCATGAGGGGGACGGAGCGTTGACTTCATTAGACGAGACCTCTCCAACTTAACGTTTAGGTTCAGTGTGCCTCTAACCATTCGGTGATCGCTGCCGGTTTTCACCCTCGCGATCAATGAGACATCACTGAACAGTTGTCGTCTGGTCGTCATAATGAAGTCAATCTCATATTTTGTCGAACCGTCGGGCTCGACCAGGTCCACTTCCTGTGGGGCCGCTTCTGGAAGAAAAAGTTCATCATAAAGAGTCCCTCTTTCTCCATGAAGTCGGCCAGCTGCTGGCCCCTTGGGTTCCGTTGCCCTATTCCAAATTTCCCTACTTTCAGCTCACCGTTCTCTCTTGTGCCTAGTTTTGCATTGAAGTCTCCCATTAACACCGTATATTGGGTTTTGGAGGAATGCATGGCTCTAGAGATATCCTCATACATTTCCTCCACCTCCTGATCGGGGTGTGCCGAGGTTGGTGCGTAAACCTGTATGACCTTCAGCGAATACCGTTTGGTGATTCTGAGTATAAGGTACGCAACCCTCGTCGACACACTCTCAATCTTTACAACGTTGTTAACGAGAGACTTGTGGACGATAAATCCGACACCTCCTTGGGACAGATCGTCGCCCTCCCGGTAATAGAGCAAGTTTCCGGATTCGAGGATTACCGTGTCCTCCCCCTCTCTTCGGACTTCGGATAATCCTATAATATGCCAGCGTAACTTGTCTATCTCTTCTTCCAACTCCACAATCTTCTCGTCAGTCCTCAGGGTGCGTGCGTTGTATGTTGCCAGGTCGAGTCGTCGTAGGTGGCAACCGAACCTCCACCGGAGATTCTTAGCACCCCCTGCCCCGCCGTTACCATGGTCGCCACCGTAGCCAGGAATAGCGGGGCCGCCGGGGACTGGGGGCCGTTTATTATTGTCATTGCTCATGGGGGGTATATTGCCATAGTTGCCACGCTTGGCGAGCGGGTTGGCAACCGCAGTTTTTTTATTGTTATTTTGGCTATTATCAGGAAGATGCTGCTGCCCATCTCCTGCCTGTTTCCCTTTGTCGCCTTTTACGACACCCACGGGAAGATATGGGGTAGTGGATATTCTTAACCGCCAATACACGGCACATAAGAACTGTAACATGCTATTTCCCCCTTATAATAATTGAAATTTTCTTAGTGAATGCCTACGTTATAAAAGGCAACTATTGTCAGAATTTCAGATTTAAATGTCTAGCAGTCTGAGCTTTGCGTTTATATAACATTAAAATTTTAATATATAAAATTCTCGTGTCGCGGTGTTTGTTACCAAACTCCTCTGAAACGGCTGAACCGATTGGTATGAAATTTTGTGTGCATATCGGGTAGGTCTGAGAATCGGCCAAAAGCTATTTTCAAACACCTAAATGATAAGAGTATCCCACCGCTAAATATTTTATTTTATTTTATTGACAAAATTTTTTATTTTGATTTTATTATGATTTAGCATTAAAAAAATACATAAAACTTAAAATTTTCGCACTTCTACGATCAACCCCTGTTTTTTAATCGTGATTTTTAAAACTAAAAAATATTTCCTAGAAATAATGTATAATATTATGACAAAACAACGTTTGCCGAGTCAGCTAGTATTATATAACATTATAAAACAATGAACGTTGCACTTGCACGCATGAATCACTGCCAATAATATATTGTGGTAAATAATCACCGCGTATACAGCCATTATGCCCATACTTTTCTATCTGAATAAATTATTATTATTATTATTATTATTACTGAAAGAGTAATTTACGCCTTTTAATATTTGAAGTTGCATTTTAAAGTGACAAACGTACTTCGAATTTTTTTACGTGGTAGAGCCTGAGCCTAGAGATGCTACAGCTATGCACACTGTGGTTGTAACACTAATGAGTCGGTTCGACCGAGGTAGAGCCACACTCTAACAGAATACCAGCGTAAAATAGCAGCTTAATGCTGCTGTGTTTCGTATGGTGACTGTAGAAACAGAAACAGATTTTTTTTTAAATTTAATATAGATTATAAATAATACTTATTGAAAGTCACTCTTTTGTTTAATTACCACTGGTTCGACAAAATAGCCTCTGTCCTGGTAAGAATCAGCAAGATACCGAGCGGGACTTTTTAAAAAAAAAATAACAGCTTATAATTGTGTATGTTACACAATTAACAACACGAAACAAGTGTTTATATAACGCAATTAATACTTAATTCGTGATTTACACAGGAAGCTGGGTGCTGTCCACATGCTATGACGCTTGTGTGGTACTTTAGATGGGCCAGGCATCAGCCGACATTCTCAGCGCCAGCAGCATTCCTGGAAGCTGTAGTTGTAAGAGAGGATGATGAATAAAAAGTATTTTTGTCAAGTCTATTTCTTTCATTTAAGTACTCCTAAATCCTACCATTACACTTCATTTACTCCTGTAACTACCGTTACTCGATTTGTCATTACATATGTAACTTGAGTATTGAAGACTGAAAGACAGTAGGTATCTAGCGACTAACTTTCTTCATCCAGAATAGAAGAAGTCAAACAACAAAAAAGCCTTGAATTCTTTCAGGAAAGACTTTACGTGTAATGATAATTATGCCATCCTTGTTTTCTACACTACACGCTGTGAAAGTTAGAGCCATATAGTTTATTTTTTATAGGAGAGATGGCAAAAGAGCATGTGGCTCACCTGATGGTAAGTAACTTTCGCCGCCCATGAACAAATGCAACACCAGGGGAATTGCAGATGCGTTGCCGGCCTTTTAAAAAGGAGTAGGCTCTTTTCTGGAAGATACCTAAGTCGCGTCGGTCCGGAAAAATCACAAGGAAGTTGTGCGAGGAAGAAAACTTCTTATAAATCGCACAGTGTGGACCGCCAATCATCCAGATGGTATGAATGATATCGCGAGTTTTGTCGCGATATGCAATGGTGAAATTGAGCGGCTGGAATTAGTCCGAACAATTCCTCAGAGCACTCCCCATGATAGATGCGATAAAACGCGCAAACTTGTGTCTTCTGGGGAGTAGTTGTAGTTGTAGTTTTCAATGAATTGTCGAGCAAAACCTGTCGTTGAAGCGGGCCAGACTCCAAGAGACGACTTTGATAGACGGCCGTATTTGACATCGGACTCCTACAGTCTGATGGACAGACAAGGGGTGCGCTTTGAGAGATTAAATTATTTGAGAGAAATCAAAATAAATGGAAACGAGATCGCTAATTACCCTCTTCGCTTATCACTAACTAGACTTTTAGGCTACGTTGCAGTCGAGTAAAAGGTAGTTGTTCATTTTAACCTCAAAAGTATTGTTGACGTTATTATAAGAATAGAAGGGGAGTTGATTGAGCAAGTGGATGAGTTTGTATATTTGGGATGTTTATTTAGCAGGGATGGTAGATATGACAAGGATATAGAACGACGAGTGAACGCAGGAAATAGAGTGAATGGGGCTCTACACGCTATTATGAGGAGTCAGAATGTGTCAACTAAGGCACGTATGGCAATTCATAATGCTGTGTTAGTCCCTACTTTAATGTATGGTAGTGAAAGTTGGGCCTGGCAGAAGAAGCATGAGAGTAGAATAAATGCTGTAGAAATGCGTTCCTTAAGGAGTATGCTAGGGCTGAATCTGAATGACAGGGTGAGAAATAGTGTGATAAGAGAAAAGTGTGGTTTGCAAGATGACGTTGTGACAAGGATTAAGAAAGGAATGCTTCGGTGGTTTGGTCATGTAGAAAGAATGAACGAGGAAAGAGTGACAAAGCAAATTTATGTTGCGGAAGTGAACGGCAGGGTCGGGAAGGGACGCCCTAGACGAAGGTTTATCGACCAAATCGGCGATACATTAAAAATGGGCCAGATTAGGAGTACCCTTAACCGACGAGCGTGTATGCGCAGATATATGGATGTAAAAGAGGCGAGAGAGGTGTGTCAGGATCGCGCCAAATGGAAGTCCGTAGTCTCTGCCTACCCATCTGGGTGACAGGCGTGAGTGTTTATGTATTATGTATGTATGTACATCTACGAAACATCCTATTTATTTATTTATTCTTTCTTGCACCATATATTTGTACAAAAGGCGAGCTATCCATTTATTTACCTATAGTGAATAGGTATCTTTTAAACTCACAATTTTCAATGCTTCATTTTTAATATATAATTAATTATAAAATTTCATAATTAGATAATATATGAAAATACATAATTCTAATATAATGCAACTAATATACCGAATAAAAAAATTTAAATACATTTATCGTTGTACGCTGTGTGTATTTCCATAAATTAGTTTATTGATGTTGAAAAAATAATACTACGTTCTTACCTACAATAGGGCAATATATTGAAACGAGCGGCGCGCCGCCGGCAAAATGCTCAAGGTCGTTCGCATGGAGTAACCCCTTAAGAAATAGTCTCGTACACTTAGCTGTCATGTTGCCTATTCGTTTATTCGAATTTCCATCTTAGCTTTATATTTATATATTTTTATTAATTTTCTCAGTGTTAAATTTAAAAAAAAGTATAAATTATATTAATACTTATATATATTATGTAAGTTATTTATATGTATCTATACTTAATATAATAAAGCGGAAGAGTTTTTTTGTTTTTTTGTTTGTTTAAACGCGCTAATCTCTGGAACTACCAGCCGATTTGAAAAATTATTCTTGTATATTATAGCCAGATTCATGTGGAATAGTAAAGGCTATCACATTTAACTATATCACTCAGCTAGCCTAAAATATGGATATTTGTTAAGCAAGTCAGAAGAAAACGCACTCTCGAAATGATTTATCCGCGTACGCTGGTGTTATCGTTAGGGATACGTAAATAAAATGTTTTAGAAAAATATACATCTTTACTCTGTCTAAAAAAAAGTCCGAGATACCATATGTCTATTTCTTATACATAAGCCATAATTAGGTGTTTTATGACAAAAAATATTGAAAATTAATAAAGTGATTTATGAGCGTTATTATTAGGCATGGCCTATTTATCCTTACGAACGAAAGTTACTTCATCATCAAGACAATTTTATAAAGATAAACTTTGTTCTTTATACCATGTTATTTGGACGCATAGTTTAAGAGATAATGTAAAATTAAAATAATTCAATATTTGGCTGGGCGCGCGAACGACGCTTAAACACTAGACGTTATAAAATGCTTGAATTAGGTCAAGTCGCGCACCTTGGAGACGTGATGACGCGGGTGAAACCGCGGGGCACAGCTAGTTAACTATATACACAGAGGGGAGTCTTCAATGGAGCATAAATTCTTCTCTCTTGATGGTTTCTCTTGAGGTTTCTTCTCTTGTTGTCTTCGAGTGTCGCTTCCGAAATGAACGGCTCACAGACCAAAATGCCCTTCTTATATCTCGCAAGAAAGCGTCTCAGTATGTGAATAGCGTCGTGAGGCGATGCAACGCGCTGATTGGTCGGCGACATCGCGTGATCTGCTGGCAGTGCGCGGCGTGCAACGGGGTATGAAGGGGCGACGGGGCGGCGGCTCCCTTCGCCGTCCGTAACACAGTAAATATATGTTATATTTACGATAGTAAACCGATATCACGTTCATTTTTTGCTCCATATCGTGACTTACAATATTTTAATGCACAATCGGGCATATTTTCTTTAAAAATATTTTTTAAATATATGAAACTTAGATTAATGATAGGTCATCGCGCGGTCAGAGCGCGCGATGACCTATCATTAATCTATGATATGAAACGAATGCGTCTTGACTTTTTGACGATGTCACTAAGACTAAATGACAAAAATCAGAGATATATCCTATAGGACATAAGTTACAGACGACAATTTTGCTACTGATGTCCGGTCTATTACTACTACTACTTAAGTGTCTGGAATAAATCAATAAATAATAGTATGCTGCAGGGTTTTTGTTTCTATAGTTTTAATCTCATGATACTGCCATCTACAAACTGCTAAATAAACTAATAATAAGTGATGAAATAAGGGCTAATAATTTTCTGCTCACCAGATGTCGCTAGTTGACACTAAGGTAAAGTTTTTTGTAACAAAATGTAATGTTACAAAAACCTTGTTTTTTAATAAAAGTTTATCAGTTTCTAGAGTACCTATTATATTAATACACAAAATAATGCCAGGTGGGTTGCTCTTTAACTTTTTGCATATTTTTAACTTTTTTTTTATTATTCTACTTTTATGAATATCTAGTAGTTTGGTTTATTTATTTTTAATGTTAGTAATATAAAATATAGCTAATAGTACATGTTTAGGCCAAAAATGGTCAATTTGAGACGGCACCCAATCACGTTCGACTTAGCGAAGCGCCCGATGGTACCAGGTGTCACGCGTGTCGCGGGGAGGGGGCAGCGGAAAGCAGCTTCCCAGCGTTTGGCGCTGGCGGGCGAAAAGACAGTAGCTCGCGGGCAGCGGTGCAGTTAATTAGCGTATCTCGGTGACCGCTGCAGAAGTTTCGCGCGACTGGTTTTGGGTTATGGTCTAGATTTTTAGAATTTGTGCGCGTTACTTCGCTACGTAATCGTGGTTTCATGAAAACCGCCTCGGTTTAGTTTGTCTAGGTTTTTAGTTCGTGACAAGAATAATTGCGCCAATTATATAGTGATTGCGTGTTGAAGTACATTTTACAATATTTAACGTGCTCGTGTGACGTGGAATTTGCGCGCGCGCCGAGTAGAGATACGGTCTGGAATTTGAACCGCGCATTCCTTTTCGAGGCGTGTTTGTTTTGGAAATCATTGTTTAATTATACCGTCGCGTTAAGAGCCTTTTGTGTGTTGACTCTGAGTAGCTAGTTTACGTGTCAGCTAGGTTGATTTTGAATTATTATGGCGGCGTAGTATTTAGTATCGAACGAAGGAGCTTAGTTGTGTTTCTAACGCTGAACTGTGTGACTCACGAAGAGATCGCGTTAGTTCCCTATTTGTAATTTGATGATAAATGAATCCGGAACATTGAATGTTGAATTTTGAAGTACTGTTCGTTACTTGTGTCGGGTATCACGTGTTCTACGATGAACGTTGAATTAGTCGAGTTGAAGTTAGTTAAATGTACAATAAAGTGGATAGACTGAAATAGTGACATGAAGAAAGAAATTGTCCGATGGTGACGCCTGCTGGAGTGATGCAGCATGGAAACCGGCCGTTGCCCGATCACCTCAGCTGGGTCAGGTCACCTACATATACACACCACTAAATACCAGTTTACATGCATCTACTCTACCTACGGCCTGACCGAGCCTTGGGGCATTAGCATTAAGCTTCTGTGAGAGCGTAGTCCTTCCCCGGTCAAGCCGACCTATTCGTGCTACAACCATATAGTTACAGCAAGTCTCTATCACTTGTACTTAACTGTATGTACTACAGATAGCATTAAGATAGCATTAAGCTACTATTTCTTGCTAGTATTCTGTGAGAGCGTAGTCCTTCCCCGGTCAAGCCGACCTATTCGTGCTACAACCATATAGTTACAGCAAGTCTCTATCACTTGTACTTAACTGTATGTACTACAGATTAATTTCAGTTTGTAAAAGCGACTGTCTGTCTCTCATAGGATTCAACAGAAATATAACGGTACAGTAATCCGATTATTTCATTTCAATTATGTTCAGGTACTGTTGAGCCCGCAATATATGCCTTTTCAGAATTCGAATTTACGCTCAAAATTTTAATGAAGCGTCAGTAGTCTATAGGCAGGGCGCGGACCGCAAACTCGAAAGGTGTTTGTGTGTTCGAATCCGCCATTCGACTACTGTCGTGAACCACTTCTAAAACAAGCATTTTAAGCTTACCAGAAGTGGTTAAAAGGAATATTAATAATGTTTAATGGCATTACTAGTATTTAAAAAAAATAAGCTACTAATTAACAACTGTATTAGATACATTTATGGTCTCCGTATATACGACCATGTATCTTCTTTTCGTGCTCAGCTAAATTGGCTGCCTATCCGTCAGCGCAGATATGTCAGAATACTCTGTACCCTTTTTAAAATTCTGAACGATCTATGTGCTCCTGAGTATCTGAAATCCAAATTTCAATACCTGGGAGATTCTCATAATCGTTCTCTCCGTTCTTCGGCTAATCTTAAGTTGCTTACTCCTTTAAACCGTACTGGTTATTTATCTCAATCTTTCGCCCTCACGGCCATCAGACTCTGGAACGACATCCCTCTTGACATTAAAAAAGCTTCCAACACGTTTGTTTTTAAAAATCAAGTCCGTAAGCATGTGAAAAAATTGTTGCAAGTTTGAACTAACACAGCTCTTATTTTCATATACATACGTATATTTCATATTTGTTCTGACATAGATAATATTTATATGTATTGAGTATATATATGTAGTGTATGCATGCATATGTGTATGTATGTATTTATATATGTGTATATGTATATTTATATGTATATATGTATATACAATATATTTTTAGCGCTTTCTATTTTGATTACTGCTGCACCGCCTCTTGTTTGTATATCTCTGTTTAGCCTAATGGTTGACTGGGAGAGAATGCCCTATGGCATTAAGTCCTAGTAGTCCATATGTACAACTTTGTGCATGAAAGATAAAAATAAATAAATATATTGTAGACACGAGGAAGTTCTTAAAAATCTTTTACATGCGTAACAACATGAAATTAAACGAGGCGAATTTTTGCATAACAAACAGAATATTATCATTTATTAACTAAAACTTATCAAACTAAAATTTACTAAAGTCATAATATGAATGGTATAAGTTTGTTTGTTTTCGTCTCACGTATCTTGTGACCTGCTTAAGAACACACCTAACGATATTACCTTACTATCGAACTGTAACTGCGAAAATAGTTCTTATTATAACAATTTCCTCTTGACCGAATTTTGATCGCGGCGGTCAGTCTCAACGGATAGGATTATAGTAACGCGTGTGTGCGTAAACACAGGTGCACTTCCCCCACTCTCATAGTCCGATTAGACGGAAATCCGACATGACTGGAGAGAGATATGGCGCAGGATCAACGGCTTTACATGTTTTCCGAGGCACGGGAGTGAAACACAGCCAACTTCCTGACTCCGGGCTGCTACTGCAAATTTCTTGAGAGAAAAACTCTATACAATGATTTTAGCCTGACCTGGGTTTTAAACCCGAGATTTACAATCAGCAGTAGTGTTTATAACCACTAAACCTTTGAGACAGTTCTTATTGTATGTAATTAACCGTGGGTAACCCTGCGATGGTAAAAATATCCACTACCCATAATATCATCCTCTAAAAGTCGTTAGCGGCGACCAGGGAAAACCAAGCCAGGAGATGGGCAGCATGATGTTCTTGATAACAGCTAAATAAAAATAAGAAACTGTGATTGCCAACGCGCTCGCCAAGCGTGGCTACTACGGCAATTATCCCCCCATTAAGGCAATCTATGTACGGTTTGATCATTGACATTGGCAATACGAACGTAATTAATGAATGTTTTTGTAACTCATATTAAAATCATATTCTTAATTAATTTTAGCATTCTCCACTCCTTCTCTATATAAACTCTAAATAAGTCAAATCTCACACTCCTCCGGCCGCAAAACATGCTTTAAAGGGGTATCTTAAAGTTTTCTCTTCACGTATGATAAAGGTGGCAAACGAGATCATATAGTTTTTTTTTTTAATATGAGAGGGGGCAAACGAGCATACGGCTCACCTGATGATAACAACCATAAACAACTGCAATACCAGGGGAATTGCAGATGCCTTTTAAAAAAGAGTAGGCTTTTTTTCTTAATGGTCCCTAAGTCGTATGTAAAAATTGTTGGTGGTAGTCGATTCAAAAAGATTAACTGATGTTAATTGAATGCCGTGACCCATAGACACCCATATGTTCGATAAGTAACAGTTAAAAAACGTCTTCGGTATTCGTCACTCACCATACGAAACACAGCAGCATTATGCTGCTATTTCACGCTAGTATTCTGTGCGAGTGTGGTCATTCCCGATGATTTCGTGATGAAAAATCTATGTGAGGAAATCTACACGTCTAAGCCATAAAAATGTTTCCAAGACATGAGAATTCCGCCAACACGCACTGGACCAACACAGCAGAATTTTTCTCCAAAACCCTCATAATAATGAGAGGAGGCCTGTGTCTATGAAAGAAAGCCTATAAGGAACGTATGTATGCTGTAACTGTACTAAGCTATAAGCTTATTATCTAACATATAATGGTGAAGTCGTGGCATAAAAAGATTTAAAGCCTCCACTGTGACAAGTGATTATAGTTCTAGCATTATATGCGAATAATTAATTTTATAGCTAATCATTAACATTAAAGCCTATCGGAAGTCCTCTGTTGAAAATTGCGCTCCACATAGGTTGCTTCATAGGCGGCATATGTCCCTGCCATATTTGCCGTACTTAGTAGGAAGATCGACAATCGAATTTGTTTATAGTCAGTTGTTATCAGAAATATGCTAGGCCCTGGCTGGTACTGCCCGTCCTCTGTTTCGGTATCGATATCGACACCCACGGGACGATATTGGATAGTGGATATCCTTAAACTGCCATTACACTGTAAATTTATTTATTAATAAATAAATAAATAAGTATTGTACGTGGTAGAGCCATGCTGCAGCTATATTAGTAGTATAGTTGTAGCACGAATGGTTCGGCTCAACCGGGGAAGGACCACGCTCTCACAGAATACCAGCGTCAAATAGCAGCTTAACACTGCTGTGTTTCGTATGGTGAGTGTAGAGAACGGGAGACCCTCTTTACTGGATAAGAGGCATTCCATCTTAGTCCTCACGGGTGACAACGCATCTGCATTTTGATTTGCAAACGAGGATAAATGTAGATGTCTATCGGCTACAGCAACCACTTACCATCAGGTGGACTGTGTGCTCGTTTGTCACCCTATCCTATAAAAAAAGTCTTCCTTTGTAACAAGAAATGCAATAGAGAATAAAAAAATAAGTAGATTCGTATACACGTAACATTTTTTATCACAAACTCATCCTATATAACAACAATGAGATTCTAAATGTAACTTAAACTACAAATATCTGGTTACATAATGACAACAATACATAATATGTAATTATTGAACCGGAGATTGTTATTCCGAATCACCGCCCATTGCCTCGTCTTCATCAACGTGTAAGCTAATCGTTTATCAATATACAATTGCAGCCGCTCAGGCTTTGTGATTTTCAGTCACAGATATTCCAATAGCTCCAATTGCACAGCAGTACATGCATGACACCTATAACTGTTTAGACAATAGGGTATTAATTATTAATTTAATATTTTTCTGCTCAAGGATAATTTAAGTAACCATAAATCTATTTAAGTAAACGTAAATAAAAAACCGGCGAAGTGCGAGTCGGACTCGCGCAACGAGGGTTCCGAACAAATCCGTAGGTATATAAGTTTAAAATTACTAAAAATATTTTTATTATATAAGGTAACCAAAAATTTATGCTTTTCGCAATTTTTCCTTTATCTGTGCTATAATACGTTGCTTCGTACCAAATTTTAAGATTCTAAGTTTACTGGAAGTACCCTGTGGATTTTGAAATGAATTCCCTTGCGAATGTCGAAAATTTGCGGCATAAACGGCTGTATCTTTTGATTGCGTCGGTTTAGAAGTTTGATTTTTTCACAGCTCCAAGGGACAGTAGCCTTGAGTATTTTGTATGAATTTCAGCTTGATACCTCCACGCGTTCCTGAGAAAAAGAGTCTTGACAGACAGACAGACAGACAGACAGACAGACAGACAGACAGACAGACAGACGGACAACAAAGTGATCCTATAAGGGTTCCGTTTTTTCCTTTTGAGGTACGGAACCCTAAAAAGGGTTCGTTTAAGGAAATTATTAAATTTTTTGTTGAAATGCTTCTTAATGTTTTTTTATTATTCATAATTCAAAATAATACAAAATTATTCTTATGTGTAAATGACTTTAAAATTTTGCCAATACTGCCAGTATGAGATATTAAGCTCATGTTGAACTGAGGTTTGAGTTGATTGTTGGTTCGTAACGCATGGGTATTTGACAGTAGCTTCTCAGACTAGTTCAACGTTTTCTGGATTCAACATATGCAATTGATACCCTGATCTGGGAACGTCTTCAAGGCTAAACACGCCACGTCGAAACTGTAAACTTTGCAGATTTATTTCTATAGGAGCTGGACTTGACTTTTATTTTTCATGTCCCAAAACAAACTACAGCTAGATTGGTTTCTTTTTATCTTGTAAAGACCATCATTGGGGGTCATTGTAGAAGCGTGCTCGTCGCGACCCCTGCCAGCCCTTTTCAGGGCTGCAATTCTACTCAGCTGCGCACCCATGTCAACGAGGGTTAGGGCGTCCCCCCCAGGTGACGCACACCAGCTCGTCCCCGTTGGTGTGGAATGCAGCGCGCAAAGCGGCGATGGGGACCGCCACCCGTCACGCACAGCCCGACACGGCGGAAGGTGGAGGACGGAGTGCAGAGTTGGCACGTGGAATGTTAGAGGAGGCATGAGAGATAAGACGAATGAGTTGATCGAAATAATGAAAGAAAGAGAATTAGATGTCGTGTGTATGTCGGAGACCAAACGGAAGGGCAGTGGTACTGAAGAGCTCCCTGGCGGGGCGTTTGCTCTCTGGGTTCGCTTTAAATTGGGACTGACGAAGTTATTCCTTTTGGCTGTTTATGCGCCGGTGGCGTCGTCCAGGGCTGAGCTGGAGGAGTTTTGGGAGAATGTAAGAGAAGTTCTAGATTTGGCTAGGGGAAACGAAAGGATTGTTGTATGTGGTGATTTGAATGGATGGGTTGGTACCGCTCGACCAGGGTACTAGTCGGTACTTGGAAAGTTTGGCGATAAAAGGGTTAATGATGCTGGCAAGCTTATACTGGCGGTATGCAAGGAAAAGGGTCTTCTTGTGACAAACACTATGTTTAATCACAAGAAAATCCATATGTATACTAGAGTACGAAAGAATGAGAGAAGTATGATCGATTTGTTCCTGGTGGATGACCGACTGCGAAAACAGGTTATGGATACGCGAGTGTTCAGGGGTGCTGACCTGGGAACGAACAGACCCCTAAATCTAGTAATCACTAGATAGTGATCTAGTGATTACTAGATTTAGGGGTCTGTTCGCGGGTTGGCGCTACCGGACGACAGTGACAGAACCACAGTCGGTCTGTCGCATCCGAAGCTGGAAGCTTCAGGAAGCGGATACTAGGGACAAATATCATGAGAGGGTAGCCGAAAAGCTTGACACCATCGATGGCAGAAACGAATGTGTAGAAAGAACATGGCAGAACCTTAGGGATGGAATGGTAAGTGCAGCGGAAGAAGTGTGTGGAACAATAAAAAGAGGCAGTAGTAAAAGAAGAGATGCATGGTGGAATGATGAAGTGAAAGAAGTTGTAAAGAAGAAGAAGAAAGCATGGTTAGACTACTTGGCCTCTAGTAATGATAAGGATATGAGAGAGAAGATGAAAGAAAGATATAAGCTGCAGAAAGTTCACACGAAAGCATTGATTGAGGAAGTGCCTGAAAGGTGTAGAATGGAAGCGGATGAAAGGTTGTCGCACAACTTTAAGGAGAACTCCAAACTCTTCTGGAAAGAGGTTGGAAGGACCCGAAGTGGTGCGACGGCCTTAAGAATGAACAAAGTGCTTTCGAGAACTAATGACGTCCTCTCAGAAAAATCGGACGTCATGCAGCGATGGAGCGAATTTTATAGAGAAATGTATGCGTGTGATGATCTTAGTGAGGGATCCGGGGATGACGCCGTGACTGGCACGCCAGACCCGGACCTCGATGACACTGAGGTCATCAGTATCAAAGAAATTGAACGTGCGATTCGAAGTTTGAAATGTGGTAAGGCTGCGGGACTAGACAGAGTTACTGCTGAAACGGTCAAGTATGGTGGGCCTCGCGTCTGGGACAGCTTTCATCTGCTGTGCAATTTGTGCTGGCGGACGGGGGATGTCCCGGATGATTGGCGATCCGCAGTCATTGTGCCTTTATATAAAGGTAAAGGTTCACATTTTGACTGCGGGTGCTATCGGGCGATCAGCTTGACCAGTTTAGCAAGTAAAGTTTACTCGAAGGTTTTGACACGTAGGATGCAAGAGAAATCGGAAAGATTTCTATGGGAGGCACAATGCGGATTTAGACCTGGAAGAGGATGCACGGATCAAATGTTTTCTCTCCGCATGATCACGGAAAAGCTTCTTTCTGTTAACCAGAAGATTTTCTGTGCTTTTGTGGATCTTGAGAAAGCATTTGATAAGGTTGTAAGGAAGAAAATGTGGGAACTGTTGCCGGGGTATGGTGTGGATGGCCGATTGCTAAGGGCTGTGCAGTCTCTTTACTGTGACTGTAAAGCCTGTGTGCGGGTAGGGCATGACCTGTCACCCATGTTTAGCGTCCAAACGGGCGTAAAACAGGGTTGTGTCATGTCTTCCTGGCTGTTCATACTGTATCTCGACAGCTGTTTACAAAAGCTGAAAGATAGCTGTTTGGATGTGAAATTGGGTGACATAAAAGTAAATTGTCTGCTGTATGCTGATGATGCAGTGCTTATTGCACCATCAGAGGCAGAACTGCAGGCATTAGTCACGTGTATGAAAGAGGAATGTGAAATTAAAGGTCTCCGTTTGAATGCCAATAAAACTAAGGTTCTGGTATTTGAAAGGGACGAAGAGAGAACGAAGTGTGAAATATGGGTAAATCAGGAATGTCTAAAACAGGTAAATGAAAATGTATACTTAGGGAGTGCTTTTAGCCGGGATGGAAGATGTGATTTAGATGTGGACAGGCGTGTCGCTGCCGGGAACAAAGTCAATGGTGCCCTGACTGCGTTAGTCAAAAGGCAAGGCGTAGCGAAGAGTGCACGCCTTGCAATACATAACGCAGTGTTGGTACCGACTTTGTTATATGGCAGCGAAACCTGGGTATGCCAGAAGAAGCATAAAAGTAAGTTGAATGCAGTGGAGATGCGATCTCTTCGTAAAATGTGCGGCGTTACTATGGCCGACCGAAAGCGAAACGAAGAGATTCGCAATATGGCAGGTTTGAAAGATGACCTTATCACAAAAATTGATAAGGGCGTGCTTCGGTGGTTTGGGCACGTTGAGCGAATGAGTGAAGACCCAATGGTGAAGAAAATATATAGCGCGAAAGTTAATATTAAAAGGTGTCGAGGTAGACCGAGACTAACTTTTGAAGACCATGTGAGCAAATTGCTCGAAGAGGGTAGGGTCAAGAGTACTCGGATACTTAGACGTGCATGTATGACGAAGATAATGAATCTGAAAGAAGCGAAAGAGATATGTAAGGATCGTGACACTTGGCGATCTGTTCTCTCTGGCTACCCCGTCAGGGATTGTGCGTGAAGATAAGTAAGGCCCAATTCCTCCCCCCCCCCCCCATCAACATGGTAGCGGAATTAGACAATAGACTACCCCAGGAGGGTACCAGTACCCCTGGAGAATCCCTCGCTGAGCATCCACGACCATGTTATTCCAATCCTGAGCGTGGGTGCTCAGGCTGCCCCGCGTATTCTGGGGGGGGCAAAATTCCGCTCAAAAACAAAACTGCTCGGGGCAAGCTGAGCAACAATACCAAGGCGACCCCTGCCACGCTATCCGTGAATTTCTGCAACATCAGGGGACTTCACTCTAACCTAAACGCCGTCCACTACCATCTCGAGACGGCGAAGCCGGCCTTGCTCTTTTTGACCGAGACGCAGGTTTCCTCTCCGACTGATATTTCGTATCTCTCCTACCCGGGGTACAAATTGGAGCACTCCTTTGTGCCTCGGGCTGGAGTTTGCGTGTATGTTAGAGAGGACATCTGTTCTCGACGCCTCGGCAGTCTTGAAGGTTCGGACCTGTCCATCCTTTGGCTACGCGTAGACAGCGACGACCATCCGCGCGTCTACGGGTGCCTCTATAGGTCCCATAGCGGTAATGCCGAAACTGACCGACTCATCGACCACGTCCAAATGGCTACAGATTCCTTGCTACAACAGGTCCCATCCGCAGAGATCGTGATCCTTGGCGATTTTAACGCCCACCATGCCGAATGGCTCGGTTCACGTTTAACCGATCATGCGGGGAGATCTGTTTATGACTTTGCCTTGGCATATGGTCTGACACAACTGGTTACTTCGCCTACGCGGATTCCAGATGTGGAGGATCATACACCTTCCCTGTTGGACCTTCTGCTGACCTCTCATCCGGACGGATATCAGGTTTCCGTCGATGCCCCTCTCGGCTCTTCGGACCATTGTCTGATCCGGAGTGTGGTGCCACTCACGCTCCCTTCGCGGTTGCGTTCTGCAGGTTGCCGCCGTGTTTGGCATTACAGGTCGGCGGATTGGGACGGAATGCGGTCTTTCTTTGCATCCTACCCATGGGGGCGGGTTTGCTTCTCGCCGGATGATCCCAGTGCTGTTGCTGACTCTGTCACTGATGTGGTGCTACAGGGAAAGGAACTATTTATTCCATCATCTGTGGTACCCATCGGAGGCAGATCTCAGCCTTGGTTTGGTCGCTCCTGTAAGACTGCATTGCGCAGTAAGCAGGAGTGTTATCAAGCCTGGGCTGCGGCTTCGGTGACTCGGGATGTAAACACCAGCACACTTAAAAAGAAGTATAACTTCGCCTCCAGGTCCTTCAAAAGAGTTATTGCCAAGGCAAAGTCAGAGCACATAGGCAGAATTGGCGAGAAACTAGTTCGCCTTCCTTCGGGAACCCGTGCATTCTGGTCTCTCGCCAAGGCTGTCCAAGGGAATTTCTGTAAGCCATCAATACCATCTCTGCACAGGGAGGACGACTCACTGGCCCAAGACGCAAAAGACAAAGCCGACCTTTTAGGCTCCCTTTTTGCGTCCAACTCGACTCTTGATGACGGGGGGAAAATACCGCCGACCATCCCGCGGTGTGAGTGCTCCATGCCGGATGTGCTATTCTCACAGCGCTCAGTTCGCAAAGCACTTCTCTCCCTGGACATCCAGAAGTCGAGTGGGCCTGACGGAATCCCCCCAATTGTGCTGAGGACGTGTGCTCCGGAGTTGGCACCGGTCCTAACGCGTCTTTTCCGGTACTCCTACTCCCAAGGCGTAGTCCCGAATTCATGGAAGACAGCTTTTGTCCACCCGATCCCTAAAAAAGGCGACCGCTCAGACCCGTCCAACTATAGGCCTATCGCGATCACCTCCTTGTTCTCCAAAATAATGGAATCCATTATTAACTGCCAGCTCATCCGGTACCTTGAGGATCACCGGCTGATTAGTGACCGCCAATACGGTTTTCGTCGGGGTCGATCAGCTGGTGATCTTCTGGTCTACCTGACCCATAGATGGGCGAAGGCAGTAGAGTCCAAGGGGGAGGCGTTGGCCGTTAGTCTGGACATTGCGAAGGCCTTTGATCGGGTTTGGCACAAAGCGCTTCTTTCGAAGCTGCCTTCCTATGGGCTTCCCGAGAAATTGTGCAATTGGATCACCAGCTTTCTTGCAGATCGGAGCATCAAGGTCGTTGTAGACGGTGCATGTTCTGACTACAAGCCTATTAACGCTGGTGTTCCACAAGGCTGTGTGCTATCACCAACGCTGTTTCTTCTGCATATCAATGATATGTTGCTAACTGGTAACATTCATTGCTATGCGGATGACAGCACTGGTGATGCTCTATACACCGGCCGGGCCAATATTTCTCGGGAAAACGTCGCCGAGTACCGGAACAAACTTGTGTCTGAAGTCGAGTCTTTGCTGGACAAAGTCTCGGATTGGGGGCGACTAAATCTAGTCCAGTTTAATCCTCAGAAGACACAAGTTTGCGCGTTTACCGCTAAAAAGAACCCCTTTGACGTATCTCCTCAGTTTCAAGGCACTCCCCTTCTTGCCTCAGCCAGTATCGGTATCCTCGGAGTCGACATATCGAGTGACGTGCAGTTTCGTGGTCACTTGGAAGAGAAGGCCAAATTGGCCTCTAAAAAGCTTGGCGTGCTCAGCAGAGCGGGACAGTATTTCATGCCGGCACACCGCCTGCAACTTTACAAGGCGCAGGTTCGGCCTCACATGGAATACTGTTCCCATCTCTGGGCAGGGGCTCCCCAGTACCAGCTCCTTCCACTTGACCGCATCCAGCGCAGAGCGATACGAATCGTCGACGAACGAGCCCTTTCCGATCGGCTCGATTCATTGGCACTGCGAAGAGATGTTGCATCTCTTTGCATTTTCTTTCGCATCTACCATGGGGAGTGCTCTGAGGAATTGTTCGGATTAATCCCAGCCGCCAAATTTCATGAACGCACATCGCGGCAGAACTCCTGATACCATCCACACCATCTGGATTATTGGCGGTCCACCACTGTGCGATTTAAAAGATGTTTTCTTCCTCGCACGACTTCCTTGTGGAATCGATTACCATCAGCGATTTTTCCGGACCGATACGACTTAGGGACCTTCAAGAAAAGAGCCTACTCCTTTTTAAAAGGCCGGCAACGCATCTGCAATTCCCCTGGTGTTGCGGTTGTTCATGGGCGGCGGTAGTCACTTACCATCAGGTGAGCCGCATGCTCGTTTGCCCCCTCTCCTATAAAAAAAAAAAAAAAAAAAAAATAAAAAAAAATAAAAAAAAAAAAAGTAAGTAAAGACCATCCCGTTTGAAAATCATATCTAAATAGCCACTATTTTTTATAATAACGTCAACAATACTTTTGAGGTTAAAATGAACAACTACCTTTTACTCGACTGCAACGTTCCATTTATTTTGATTTCTCTCAAATAATTTAATCTCTCAAAGCGCACCCCTTGTCTGTCCATCAGACTGTAGGAGTCCGATGTCAAATACGGCCGTCTATCAAAGTCGTCTCTTGGAGTCTGGCCCGCTTCAACGACAGGTTTTGCTCGACAATTCATTGAAAACTACAACTACAACTACTCCCCAGAAGACACAAGTTTGCGCGTTTTATCGCATCTATCATGGGGAGTGCTCTGAGGAATTGTTCGGACTAATTCCAGCCGCTCAATTTCACCATTGCATATCGCGACAAAACTCGCGATATCATTCATACCATCTGGATGATTGGCGGTCCACACTGTGCGATTTATAAGAAGTTTTCTTCCTCGCACAACTTCCTTGTGATTTTTCCGGACCGACGCGACTTAGGTATCTTCCAGAAAAGAGCCTACTCCTTTTTAAAAGGCCGGCAACGCATCTGCAATTCCCCTGGTGTTGCATTTGTTCATGGGCGGCGAAAGTTACTTACCATCAGGTGAGCCACATGCTCTTTTGCCATCTCTCCTATAAAAAATAAACTATATGGCTCTAACTTTCACAGCGTGTAGTGTAGAAAACAAGGATGGCATAATTATCATTACACGTAAAGTCTTTCCTGAAAGAATTCAAGGCTTTTTTGTTGTTTGACTTCTTCTATTCTGGATGAAGAGAGTTAGTCGCTAGATACCTACTGTCTTTCAGTCTTCAATACTCAAGTTACATAATATGTAATGACAAATCGAGTAACGGTAGTTACAGGAGTAAATGAAGTGTAATGGTAGGATTTAGGAGTACTTAAATGAAAGAAATAGACTTGACAAAAATACTTTTTATTCATCATCCTCTCTTACAACTACAGCTTCCAGGAATGCTGCTGGCGCTGAGAATGTCGGCTGATGCCTGGCCCATCCAAAGTACCACACAAGCGTCATAGCATGTGGACAGCACCCAACTTCCTGTGTAAATCACGAATTAAGTATTAATTGCGTTATATAAACACTTGTTTTGTGTTGTTAATTGTGTAACATACACAATTATAAGCTGTTATTTTTTTTTTAAAAAGTCCCGCTCGGTATCTTGCTGATTCTTACCAGGACAGAGGCTATTTTGTCGAATCAGTGGTAATTAAACAAAAGAGTGACTTTCAATAAGTATTATTTATAATCTATATTAAATTTAAAAAAAATTCTGTTTCTGTTTCTACAGTCACCATACGAAACACAGCAGCATTAAGCTGCTATTTTACGCTGGTATTCTGTTAGAGTGTGGCTCTACCTCGGTCGAACCGACTCATTAGTGTTACAACCACAGCGTGCATAGCTGTAGCATCTCTAGGCTCAGGCTCTACCACGTAAAAAAATTCGAAGTACGTTTGTCACTTTAAAATGCAACTTCAAACATTAAAAGGCGTAAATTACTCTTTCAGTAATAATAGTAATAATAATAATAATTTATTCAGATAGAAAAGTATGGGCATAATGGCTGTATACGCGGTGATTATTTACCACAATATATTATTGGCAGTGATTCATGCGTGCAAGTGCAACGTTCATTGTTTTATAATGTTATATAATACTAGCTGACTCGGCAAACGTTGTTTTGTCATAATATTATACATTATTTCTAGGAAATATTTTTTAGTTTTAAAAATCACGATTAAAAAACAGGGGTTGATCGTAGAAGTGCGAAAATTTTAAGTTTTATGTATTTTTTTAATGCTAAATCATAATAAAATCAAAATAAAAAATTTTGTCAATAAAATAAAATAAAATATTTAGCGGTGGGATACTCTTATCATTTAGGTGTTTGAAAATAGCTTTTGGCCGATTCTCAGACCTACCCGATATGCACACAAAATTTCATACCAATCGGTTCAGCCGTTTCAGAGGAGTTTGGTAACAAACACCGCGACACGAGAATTTTATATATTAAAATTTTAATGTTATATAAACGCAAAGCTCAGACTGCTAGACATTTAAATCTGAAATTCTGACAATAGTTGCCTTTTATAACGTAGGCATTCACTAAGAAAATTTCAATTATTATAAGAGGGAAATAGCATGTTACAGTTCTTATGTAACTTTTTATTTTACGGAGCGATTTACTCGAGACTTACTCGATATTGACTACAGAAGTAAGTAAGTATGTAAATAAAATAGTATTTTAAGATTTTTCAAAACAACCATAGAGCCCATAAAGTGTTTAAATTAGTATGGAGAAATATAAATTCATGTATTTTTGTAATTTTAAAATTAATGCATAATACTCTTGGAATATATTTTTTTTTCAAAATCAACCCGGTATTAAAACGATATGTAACGTACATGAAAAATATTTATATGATTCACAGTTCAAACCACTGTAGGTAGAAGCCTGAAATTGTGAGTATATAGCTTCCTGTTATTACGTAGGTAGGCGTAGGGTGGAATAAGTTATGTGAATTTTTTAAAGATTCTTGTAACTAGAGAATTGGTACAATTAATTTTGGTTAAAAAAAATACGTATTTTTAAATTTTTCGAAAATCGAACCAGTGACGGAATATTGTTTCAAAAATAGCTTTGTGTTTTGCACGGTGATGTTAGGATACACTTAAAACGAAATCATAGTAGTTATGGATATTACATATTTTCGAACTTTACAAAATCTGTCCCTATTCGCCCTTAAAATGTGACATTTTTACGTTCATGTATTTAGGCTTAAGATTGAAGGCCTCTCCACATTTCTGCGCAAATTGCGCGCGAAGTCGCGAACCACCCGCGAAACACGAGTGTAGATAGTAGACAATGTCGAGTATTTTTCACGGTTTCGCGCTTGTTTCGCGAGTCATTCAACGATTTTTGTTGTTATTTGGTCCGCGACAAAGAGAACGCGAAGCGCGAAATTGGCGCAAACGGGGTTAGGCTCCACATTCGAATGTCGCTTGTGTTGCCGTGTGTTGCGAGCGGTTGCGTGTATAATCTTTGCTGAAGACTATATTTTAGCTGTAGTATTAGAAAATTTAACACTATCCTTACATTTTAGGAATAGTGTCCTTACTTCCCTTAAAAAAAATGCTAAGCATTATTTTTAAATAGGTAAAGCCTTGTTCTTTTTCGGTGGATAGTTAACATCCCATATCTTCGTTTTTGCTACTTCTTTTCATACGACTTCAAAAAAGGAGGAGGTTCTAAATTCGTTGGATTCTTTTTTTTATGTATGTTTACCGATTACTCAAAGACACCTGAACCGATTTGGAAAACTCTTTTTTGATTCAAAGGGTATACTTCTCAGATGGTCACATTTAAATTTTATCGACATTGGTCGAGGGGTTTTAAAACATCAACAATAAATTGTATTTATATTGAAGTCGTTTGTACAAAATTTAAAATTTACCTCTTGTTACTTTTTTATTAAAGCTTAATTGTAACTCGCTAATGCACAAAGTAGTGTCGAAGTGTGCACCCGCAGTGTCGACTTCGGCATCCATCTTTTTGAGCGCGCGAACTGTGACTTTACGCGATCCTTTACGAGAATGGAGCCAAAAATGTTCTTGCCACGATTCACGCAGCGATTCATAGTATTTTCTAGCCGCGAAATACGGAGAAGCCTTAAAAACAAAGAAACACATTTTTAACTATTTTTGACAATTCTTCCCTTAGGGGAGTAAAATTAAAAATTAGATATTTTTTTAAATTCTATCGTGTTTTAATGATATCTTTCACAACACTTTCATAAGCTTTTGGTTAGAAACTTAGTAACACGTATTTAAGGATTTTCGGATACTCCATCCCTAACGGTAATTAATAAAATATGAATAAGGGATGAAAGCTACTATAAAATTTTAAACTAGTTTGATGTGGTTTTCAATTTATCAATATATTCTTTATTGTAGACTGTATTAGTCATTGAAAGAGAAACAAAATTAAAAAAAATTAATAAAACAGGCACAATAAGCGGTTTTATCGCTCCGGAAGCGATTTCTTCCAGACATTATGGATAGAATATTGTTCACCACGAATGGCTAAAGGTGAGGTGTACATAAATTACACAATTAAGAAAAAAATAAACAAAATATAAAATACACATAATAAAAACAAGATAATAGTAGTATGATGCGAATTATAAAAGTTCCAAATAATAAGATTTGAGTAGATTTTTGAATAAAAAATTAATTAAGCCCGGCGAATATGAAGAAGGAAGGAGTTCCACAAGCGTACAGCTGTGATATAAAATAATTTATTGAAAAAAAAAAAAGAGGTGTTGTATATACGGGAGTACGAAGATGCAGATAATTAGAGCGGTTTTCATTATTCGAAAAGCCTATCCCATCTCCTTTGGGCATCGTAGGAGTTTTTTTAAACGAATAAGATCGAGATACATGCACATAGTCTACCTGATAGTGAGAGGATTCTTTGGCTCATAGACACCTACATCTATCCTCGATTCGAAACCAAAAAGTAGAAGCGAAGTCATCCCTAAGTGCAGAGATAGAATTTGTCGTTACCAGTAAAAATGGTTTGCGTTACTCTACACCCATTACACGAAACACAGCATCATACAATCACAGAATACCGGTGTAAAGCTACTATTATTCTGTGATTGTGAGTTGAATCAGACAGATCCACTTGCGAAGCTTCGAATCTTTGAGTTTGCCTCCCGATTACGTGGTAGAGCCAAGCTGCAGCTATATTTATAGTATAGTTGTAGCACGAATGGGTCGGCTCGACCGGGGAAGGACCACGCTCTCACCATAATAATACCAGCGTAAAATAGCAGCTTAATGCTGCTGTGCTTCGTACGGTGAATGTAGAAAACCGGAGACCCTTTTTTACCGGAAACGAGGCATTTCATCTTAGTCCCCAAGGCTGACAACGCATATGCATTTTGATTCGCAAACGAGGAGAGATGTAAATGTCTATGGGCCTCAGCAACCACTTACCATCAGGTAGACTGTGTGCTCGTTTGTCACCCTATTTCTATAAAAAAAAATATTCCTGTATAGTAGAGATTGATATTCAGCAGTGGACTATCTGTGAATGAATATGATGGACCGATACACCGATTACAAATAGCTCGTATTTTGACACTGCTCCCTATCGCCGGTCTGGGTATTTTATAGATGTTAATAGTAAATTAAAAATGCATTTACAGCCTTAATATTTACCACTGCCGGGCACAGGTCTCCTCTCATTTCTAAACGAATTATGAACAAATTAACACGACGCGCATCTCCAATGCGTGTTGGCGGATTTTACATGTTCCCATAATATTTTATTTCTTGAACTAGTCACCCGCTACGGCTTCGCCTGTCATCTATTAATATAGCGTTATTTAGATTTAAAATAATCAAAGATACTTTATTTTATCAATATTTTAGTTTGTTTATAAATCTCCAAGTTTTTTGGATAATATCCTAGATCAGACAGACAGATAGATAGCATTGTTATCTATCTGTTCATAAAGATTCATCACAATCGGTTCATACATAACGAAGATTAGCCCGGGCATACAGACATACAGATTTTTTTTAAATATGGTTGTTTATGTCTAAATAGCATGTAAATAACCCTCTGAGAGTAATTTAAGCCAGTTATTTCAATATTAAATACAGACACTTCAATTTTATTTATACTTATAGAAGTGACTATACAGGGTTATTTTGAAATAACCGACCAAATTTTTTTTATCTTTTAAAGTCAAAATTCGTGATAATGCATTGTTTAAACTAATTTTATTGCGCACGCACACATTCGTAAGGGTTGATCGGTAGGCAAAAACGTTGTTGCCCTTAAGTTAAGTTTAAAATTTGGCTACTCTTTGAAAAATAACCCTGCATTACATCAATAAGTACAGCTAACTTTATATATATATATATATATATATAAATATACATAATCATGTGTATATATATATGATTATATATTTGTGTATCACCCATAATACATATATATATATATATATATATATATATATATATATATATATATATATATATATATATATATATATATATATATATGTAGGAAGTATAATAGAGTATAGTACAGAGACTGATTTTGTAGTTAGGAATAATAGTTAATTCGTTTACGCGAATTAACTATCCAACGAGTCGAGGATAAACTAGTAGCGGAATACGACAAGCGCACCATTCCACGTCAGAGCCAATACTGTCTTAACGACGGCCGCTCCGTCCGTTTTATACAAGTAGGACGGGTGGCAACGCAGGTGCAATGCTGCAGGTGTGCGGTACACGTGTCGTTTACAAGAATTCTGTCTAGCCAGACCGACGCCACCGCACCTACAACGGTGCAGGTGCCGTCACGGCCATACTGACATGCGTGCGTCCTCGCACGCGCTCCATCACAATTTTAGTTATCTGTAGACAAAAAAACATCGTTCGACAATCCTGACATAACAGCGTCTGGTCCAGTCTATATTGACCCTTCAGACTCGGGTGACAGTCAGTTTTGTTCCGGCAGTAAGCCCTACAAAACTAAATCATCTTTATGTTAGATCGGAATGATTAGTCTGTAGCTTTTTTTATTTTCTCTTTTTTGTAATGTCGGAACTCGGAAGGTGCTGAATGAAGGAGACGTGTTGCTTGTACAAGAACTTTAATTATACTGTGTTCTATTCTATACTTAATACTAATTTTATAAATGTATATTGTCGGAGGTAAAGGGGAGTCTACAGGGCACTACACCTCCCACCGACCAAAAAAAAAAAAAAAAAAAAATTAATGATTACATTTTTTTTTTTATAAACTTTAAAAAATATTTTCTTATATTTTGTTTTACATTTCAAGATACTTTTATTTAATTCACTTTTTTATTAACTTTATATATTTACTTTATTCTTCGGTAACTATTATTTATTTTTCATTTTACTGCATGGCATTAAATATCATTAATAATAATATTCATCAAATAATTGTGTCTTTTCTTTCACGTACACAGCTCGCGTATACATCATTAAGAACATGGCCAATGTATATAGTCCTTTCTATGATTCTCATTTCAGTTAATAAAATAGTTACGTACGAATAACTTAACTTAGTCATAAAATTATATGTCATTTGAGAGAAGAATTATTTCCTTTACATATACATATTTTTAAGAATCGAGGCTCACTATTTAATCATATATCATAAATAAACTATTTAAATCCCTTAAATGCTTTCCTAAAAGAATAATTTCAATATATTATAAATCTTATAATTTACTGAGGTCATTCAATTTAACCAAAAATTTAATTATTTCATTTCATATTAAGATGAACAGAACAAAGAAGTCAATGTTAAGCCACGTAATCATTTTCAATAACAATAACATAATCACATAACAAAAGACAGATCAAAATACAAATTGCGATCCCAGCTGCGTAAGCGATTTGTGACACTTTTGTTTTCAATTCCAAAGTACGTTTATGGGAAAGTTTGCGATTACATCGTATGATGTTATTATTACATACATATATGGATACGTGTAAAATAATAGATTTATTTTTATGAGTCTTATTTATACATAATTTTAGATAGTTACTTTAATTTTACATCCATCAAAAAAAAATGCGTTATTTTTTTTTTTTTTTTAATTACAATTTCTGGGAGTATGATATTTACTATATCGTTTACAGAAAATAATTGAATAATCACTGTAACACATATCAACTTTACACAACAAAACATTAAAATTTAAACATTCAAAAGAACAATTTTTGTTTTTAAGTAGGTTATTACATAAATTTAAGGTCCTTGCTTTTATAAAAGAAAAGAAAAGCTAACACTTATAATGCTCGAGGACTATATGCTTTACCAGTGATGGACGTTGCCGTATCTCTCTATGATTTATTTATCAAGGTCATTATAATATGTTTTATTTCTATTCTCTTAATAAACCATTTTGCTTCTTTATTTATACATGACCCGTGTTTTTTTTTTTTTTTTTTTTTTACATCTTAATATCTGTTTGGGTGTATCGGGTATTTTTATTCACTTGCATGCTCCACTTCCATATACTAATTTGCATTATTCTCGCTCATAATGAGTTCCATACCAAGAGTTTAAGCATTCATCAATATTTGGGTGATCAGTCCAATATTGAGGAAACTTAGCAACTCGATCATTCGTATTCACACTTTCGAACATTCTTTTCTTCCATTCCTCATATCTTTTAATTACATACATTCTAATTTTGTACAAATTGGATAACATTTTTGTCAGTCTATTTTTTTTTGCCGTTTTTAACTGTTAGGGAACATTATTATTAAACCTCTTAATTATTTTTATTTTATTTTACAGTATTTCATTATTTTTATATTTATGTTACACGTTATTATTATTTATATTTATTATTATCCACGTGTTTACAGGTCATTTCTTATTTATTTTTTGATATTATTATTTTCGTCTTTATTAGAATGTTGTTATGATTTATTTTTATGCACCTGTTCATATATCGCATGTTGCTCTCTATTGTTTTAAGATAAGCTCATTGCATAACATGTCATATTTATAGATATATCATTCATAAGAAAAGTTTAGCATACTTATTATATTCACTGTGTAAAGATTGTTACATTTGAATTTTGAATTGAAATTGAATTTAACTTATCTAGATTAGTTTGTGGTCGTTAAAAGAAAAAGTGTTATTTTACTATAAAATATGAAAAAATTAATTTATGATGAACTATAGTAAATTTAAGGACATAAAAATGTAATAAATCACATTATTTCATTAATTTTTGCACGACACAGTTATAAAATAATATAAGACAATAACTGAAAAAAGTGAATATAAAATCGTCTTGTACCTTAATAAAACATGCCACAGAAGTGCATACATAACTTAATTTATAATTATTGCTTTTTAATTATTTTTTCAGATACAGTAATAAGATATTAAAAAAATTAATTGAATCGTAAATTATCTGATAATTACTTTCAATTTAGACATAGGTGTATTAAATATAGAATATTTAATACTTAAATTCATAAAATATTATAGCAAAAAGAACATAAAACAATCACAAATTGATAAATAAAGTTTTTGATGGAGATAAAATCACAAAGGTGGGAAGTTACCTCTTAATATCTTCTTTGTACTTTCTGACTCAAATTTCACATTCTTCTGGGCTAAGCTTCCTAGGGTACAACTGCTGTTCCTTTCTTCATTATACTTCTCATAATTATCAATATTAAGTATTTTATTCTTCATATTACCTTTGAAATTTTCATAAAGTTTATCTTTTTAAGTTGATCTTCATTAGTTTATTAAATACTTTCTGTAATTTTCTTTAAAAAAATAGTAATTTCAGTCCTTTTCTTATATTCTTATTATTTTTCGTCACGTCCGGTATTGCCGTTAATATTTTTTTCATAATTTAATTTAGATTTCTTAAAATATTTTTTTTTTCTTTTAAGTAATAGGCCGCGGCGGTGCGCGTGCATTGTCGCAGCGCACCGCCTGGCAGGGTCGCCATGTAATGTCGGAACTCGGAAGGTGCTGAATGAAGGAGACGTGTTGCTTGTACAAGAACTTTAATTATACTGTGTTCTATTCTATACTTAATACTAATTTTATAAATGTATATTGTCGGAGGTAAAGGGGAGTCTACAGGGCACTACAAGTAGTAGTAGTTTTTCAAGTACTGTTTTCGCTAGTCCGGAATAACAACTATTCCCTATACCCATATCATTGGACCGGCACAAAGCCCTGCAATGATAGTAAGAACTATTTTTTTTTCTTACGCTTTTTTTTTTCAAGTACTATTTATGCTAGTCCGGAATCACTATTCCCTTTAGCTATATCATTGGACCGGAAAACGCCCTGCAATGATAGTAAGAACCACATTTTTTTTCTTACTCTCTTTTTTTTCAATTCAGTATAGAACGGTTACAGACCAACCATACCGCAAATATGTCCCCGTCACAATCACACAAAAGTGTATCGTGAGGGACGTAGTGACACACGATAACACCTAAGTATGTAAACCAACAGCAACTCGACACATATCCCAGTGCAGCACAGACCAGCCTCCCTACAACTTCATGTTCCTTTCCTGCACTGGAATAATTACTTCGCTAGAGTGTTGCAACGTCTCTAGTATTTTCTAGATGCACAGACACGGCTACCTCTGACTGTCGCACGTCCTCGTGCGGTTGACAGTGAACAGCATACGGTCTATCAGTTATCACCACTTGCTAACAGATATAAACTCTTGTTAAATATTACAACAGTCGACCATCCCAGACTTCATTTAAGTCTGGAACGCGCGGATATGGCTACCTCCAGGCAAACGCACTACAGCTTTTCGTTCTGCTGCGATTGTGCCACATTCGCGGCAGCAAGCCGTCGCGCCGTACTAGCGCTAGCGAATCGTCGCACTGCTTTGCCAAATTATAAGAAATCGAGATAAATGTATTGCGAATCATGGAATTCAGAGCTTCCGAAAATCATATTCTCTTAAGAAACGGCAACTGCACGACATTTGAAAACATTGCAAAAAAATGGAAACTATGTGTAGAGACAGATACCACAACATATTTCGAAGCGAAGGAGGAAACTGCGCAAAATCTACGAAAGCCGTCCATTTACAGCGCCAGAGCACCATTTGTTCGGCGGCCGCTTGAATTTCCCTGCCGTAAGATCAGCCGATAAGTAGCGGTGTAGGCTTAATCTAACCAGCGCTCGGCCGTACCTGACCATGTTCGATTAGCCATCACAACGTCTTCCTCATTGATCATTGTTGTAGAGACTTCTACGAATCCCTCGAAATCAAACCCCAATCTTGTCAACGATACAATATTCGGAGCAAACTGCAACACTGATCAACACATTAGAACACAAAAATGTCACTTACTATTTTTAATTCATAGCGTGAAAGTTAATCCTTTATTGTAGTACAACCCTTAAAAGTTTTGAACTTCAAAATATAGCAAATGATAATCATGTTTCGCGCGAACTATCGAATTACAACAAAACGAGAGCAGCAGGAGCACCTGAGGGTTTACAAGCATCGTCGGGGTTGTAGTCATCATGATCTGCGTGAAAAACAAATTGTTAACTATAAGGACAACATACACAGTTGCCTGTTCACTCATCTATCACACATACGAGGCCCTAAAACAGAAATACGTTCTCATACCTTGGACTATAATAAAGCACTTCGCTTTCACAAGTAAACATAGGTCTTCATACGAAGTATCTGACACATACTCTTACTTGAACTTGCGAGATCCCACGTTAACTACGTGAACCACATTAAAAACGTAAACCAGGACAGCGCCTGCCAGGACAAAGCCTAATACATGTTCAGAAAACATTACCGTGCACACAGCATACGACTTCCGCGCACACAGTGTGACTCGCACGCATACAGAGTACACGACTTCCGAGGCATCACCATGTACAGCATACGCGCGCTCCGGGATGGCGCCTGCGTATACGCGCATACGCATCTGCCGAAACCAGGCCATGTTACAGCTGGACCTGGCAGTCCGTTACGACCAGCAAGGCACACGCTCACGCACTTGTAATCACATCACACGTGCTACTGTAACACATAAAAGAAAACATTAAAAATACTCAGTTGGAACTTGATTTCAAGAAATGCAGCACTACTCTTGGTACACCATTCTCCTTTCTAGGGCACCAAATACTGAGCTGCGGCTACACGACAACCTCTGGTATGGTCCGATCCTCATGTAAACTTAAATACTCTCTTCAATGTCAGAACTAATTGGCTCTACTTCACTTTCATCAGTTATACTTCGGTTTTCCGGCATTTTTCGCAACCAATTAAAAATGTAAACACTCATTCTTACAAAATAGTTTCTGAGCCAATGTTTAGGATAAATTTACTTTCCTCATGTATCTAATGGTGATCAGTAGCAGCGACAAATAATAAGTCCGCGGCGTCATAAGCCGACAGCATACTCAAAAGCGAGCGCTACAGCTCCACGCTTTCCACTAAACCATTCCAAGTTTGTCGACTACGTAATGCTCGGAGTAAACTGTAACACTTATCATCACATTAGATCACAAAAATACTACTTAGTGTTTTTAAGTCATAGCACGTTAAAGTAATCATGTTCTTTTTTTTTCGGTACATCGTTTAAACATTTTGAACTTTAAAACTAGGCCATGTAAATCACACCTCGTGTATCAAATTATAACATTACTTGAGCAAGTTAAACTTCCACTGAATGCAAACTATAACTCATTCAGAATATCTCCAACATTTCTTTCGACATTTGTTATCATATTTGGGTACGTTAAGAAATAATGAAATTACTTGCGGGTACTTTCTATTATAAATTGAATAAAAAGATTTAACTTTTGACTTAAAACATTTCACTTTAAACTTTTACTCTACACTTTAATGATTCGTCAATGTCGTAAATACGACAACAAACTTGATTTAAGAAATTGAACACAAAAACAAAACGCAAGGCGCTTTATAGTATTTCACCAACGTAATAACCCTTACACTATTCAAAGGTGGGCAGTACCAGGGACTTTATCCCACTTCTGATGTAGGAAGTATAATAGAGTATAGTACAGAGACTGATTTTGTAGTTAGGAATAATAATTAATTCGTTTACGCGAATTAATTATCCAACGAGTCGAGGATAAACTAGTAGCGGAATACGACAAGCGTAACGTTCCACGTCAGAGCCAAGACTGTCTTAACGACGGCCGCTCCGTCCGTTTTATACAAATAGGACGGGTGGGAACGCAGGTGCAATGCCGCAGGTGTGCGGTACACATGTCGTTTACAAGAATTCTGTCTAGCCAGACCGACGCCACCGCACCTACAACGGTGCAGGTGCCGTCATATATATATATAATATATTATGGATGATTATGTATATGTGTATTCATATGTGTGTGGTGTAATTTATAGGCCTTATTTTAATATAATAATAATAATAATAATAATATTCCACAACTATCAAACAACGCCATCTAGTCCCAAGCTAAGCAGAGCTTGTGTTATGGGTACTAGACAACTGATAAACATACTTATATATTTCTAAATACATAAACATTATAGATAAATTACGCCCAGACACAGAACAAATGATCGTGCTCATCACAAAAACATTTGTCCTGGGTGGGAATCGAACCCACGACCTCCGGCGTAGCAGTCAGGGTTACTAACCACTAGACCAACAGGCCAGTCAATTATATGTTATATCTACTCGTATTTATATTTTATATATTTAATTATTTAAGTCCCCTACCACTAATTTTTCACCACGTCATGGGTTGACTGGTAGAGAATGCTAACTGGCCTTAAGTCCGCCCTTTGTAACCTTTATGGTTACTGCAATAAAGTTTTCAAATAAATAGATAAATAAATATGCAGGTTTCCTCACGATGTTTTCCTTTACCGCCGAGTAGGTAATAAATCAGCACTTAAAAGGACAGTTAACAATTTCGTTTGTGTCGACGGGGATTTAACCCGGATAACTCACGTACTGTAAAATTTAGAGCGAGCACTAAGCCTCTGATCTACCCCGGGCAATGATAATAACACCAATAATGATTTCTTTTATTCAATATCACGGACACGGATGTTGTATATGAGGTGGTATTACCGCTATCCATGGAAATCCATAAAATTTTCCTGTTTTTTTTTTTTACTTATTATAAGCCAGTGCTTGACCACAATCTCACCTGTTGGTAAGTAGTGATGTAGCCCTAGATGGTAAATCGCACTGTCTTAGCTTAACAAAAGCCTATTCACTTTTGTCTTGAAGACGCCCAGATTGTATTCGGACAGAATGATAGACGCCAGCAAATTATTTCTCTCCTTTGCTGTACGCATTACAAAAGACGAAGCAAATCTTTTGGTTCTAACGCGTGGAATATCGACCTCCTGGTTGTCCGATGGTGGAAAAGAGAGGGAGGAATTAAAGTGTGTGTCCTGTTTTTCCCATAGTAGTTGCAAGAAGTTTTTTTTTTTATATAGAATAAGGGTGACAAACGAGCAAACAGTCCACCTGATGGTAAGTGGTTGCTGTGGCCCATAGACATTTACATCTATCTTCGTTTGTGAATTAGAACGCAGATGCGTAGTCAGGCGTGAGGACTAAGATTTCTTGAAATGTTTATGATGAACCTATAAAAGTCCACTACTGAACCTCCCAAATAGATTGCCTCAAAGTCGAAATTTTGCCGTAGTTGGGTATAGGTACGACAGTCTATTATTTCGAGTTGTTATCGGGAAGACGCTGCCAGCAGCGCCAGCAATCACATTTTGTTTTATTTTTTTTTATAGGATAAGGGTGACAAACGAGCACACAGTCCACCTGATGGTAAGTGGTTGCTGCGGCCCATAGACATCTACATCTATCCTCGTTTGCGAATCAAAATGCAGATGCGTTGCCACCCGTGAGGACTAAGATGGAATGCCTCATTTCCAGTAAAAAGGGTCTCCGGCCACCTGCACTCACCAAGCGAAACGCAGAGGTAAACCTCTACTTCACGCTGGTATTCTGTGAGGTCGTGGTACCACCCCGGTTCGAGCCGGCCCATCCATGCGACAGCAAAATCTGCCGCGTGGCTCTACCACTGTTAAAAACCTGATTCAGTTTGCTTCTGTCGTCTCTTACGACACCCACGGGACGATATGAGGTAATGGATATTCTTCAAACACTACACAATATTCCTAAAGCTGTATTTGAGCTCAATAAATCATACCCCATAAAAGAATAGCCGTCTCCGTTTCCTTTACCGATACCGATATAACTTAGTACTTATTCTTTAACCACTATTTCCTTCATTTTCTTAGTTTGCAATTTCTCACTAGAAGTGGTCATTAAAACTTTGGAGTACTACTTTGCTTCTAATTACTAGCTTTTATGTGAGTTCAATTGGGTGCTGGAAAATGTTAAATTCATTTTAAGTACAAAATTACGACACGTTTGATAAATAGAAAACTCGGTGTCGGTAGAAAACTTTATAGTGGTTATGGCAACTGACAGTTATCAGACAGCTTGATAACGAGATGACGAATCGTTTAGCTTCGGTGTTGTGTGCTCTCGGGTTTGATACTATAGGGAATAAAATTGTGTGCTTGACAAAATAATTGATTAGGATGTATGTGTGTACCCGAAACAATGCATATTCAAATATTGAACGAAATAAAAGGAATTTTTAGATGTGGTAGTAATCAAACACTGGCTTATGACAGCTAAAAAACGTAATACCTACTGTTGTGTTTTGTATGGTTAGTAAGAATAGGATACCTTGTTTATTACTTACGAGGCATTAGATCCAGGGCCTCAGAGGTGACAGCGCATCTGAATTTTCATTCTCAATTAAAGATAAACGTAGAAGTATCTATGCGCGACAGCATCCACTTGCCATCAGGTGGACTGTGTGCTCATTTGTCGCTCTTACTTATTGTATAAATAAATATTTTGGTTTGACTCTAAGAAATTATATAAATGAATTCTTGAGTTTTATATTCTATAAAAATTTTTTTATAGAATAAGAGTAAGAAACGAGCGCACAGCCCACCTGATGGTAAGTGGATGCTGTGGTCCATTGATATCTTACATCCATCGTTGATTAAAGATCAAAATTGAGATGCGTTGTCACCCTTAGTAACTAAAAAGGAATACCTCGTTTCCATTAAAAAGATTCTCCGATTCTCTACACTAACCATAAGAAACACAGCACCATTAAGCAGCTATTTTACGCTGGTATTCTGTGAGAGCGCGGTCCTACTCGGTCGAGCTGACTTATTCGTGCTACAACGATAATATAGCTGCAGAATGGCTCTACCACGTAAAAATAAAAATTTCATACATTGTTTCTGGTGTGTATATTCATACGCACACCCGAAACAATGTATGTGCAAACAATGTATAGGTATGAATCGCATCCGCGAAACAAGAGAAATTTTTAGTTTGTGAGGTGATCTATCGAAATCAATATTATGCTTGAGTTCGGTTTCTGGTCTTAAGTTGCCCAGAAGCAACTTAAGACCTGAAACCGAAAGCGAGCTAGATGCGTTACTGACGAAGGACACAAACTCTTTACGGGAGATAATGGCTCTCATTTTTGCTTTGACGGTGTATATTATTAGCCCACCTCTGATTATTTTGACTTTTTTTTACTATTGCATTACGTCATTTTACATTTGAGCTACGAAGTGGTGTTCGCAAGCCTTTTCAATCTGTTTTGTAATAAAAATTTGCAGCAGCAGTGAAGTTTATTACCTTTGCAAAGACGCGAGAAGTATTGCTGTACCATACATTATTGGCTCATGCTGTAAAATACTACGTTACAGCTTTGAACTCAATAGAAACGTGTGATTTATTTGTCTGTGGTGATTTATTGGTTACCTGAATCTAGGTAAAGCTAATATGGTGAGGTTTTCACCAGTCTCGCTCACAGGCACAATATATAATTATATCCATTTGGTGTTCTCCATGATACATTTCGGAGAGTGTGCGCAGGAATTGCACGTCATAATTCCACCATTCCACCATCGGATAACCAGACGCTCGGCCAGTCTTCAGAACTTTGGGTATCATCATACCAGTTGTATGAACCACAGAGTTTTCTACGTTGTTCATAATGCATACAGCATAGTAGTGGAATAAATTGCCAGCATCTATCTTTACATCTAATAACAATGTAGGTGTCTTCAAGACAAGAGTTCATAGACTTCTGTTTACCTAAGTCAGTGCGCTTGGCCAACTTCAGCTATATCGCCACATAACATCAGGTGAGGTAATAGTCAACTACTGCCTTACGACAGCTAATAAAACTTAATATAGTTGTGTTTTGTTTTGACCTGAGTGGTGACAACGCATTTACATTTTCATCCGTAATAGAAGGTGGACAGTGTGCTCGTGTCACTCTTACTTAATAAACAAATATTTTGTGATAATTGTCTAAGAAATTATACAAATAAGCTTTCTTAAAGCTTAAGTTCTTTTAAAACTTTGGTTGTAAATATTGATTTTTTTCAACAAAACTTTTAACAGATCATTAAATGCTGCTAAAGTGTTTGTTACTATATATCATAAATTAGCATTTCGGTAAATAACCTCATATTTACATAATTTTGATCTGCTGAGCTGATCTGACTACTTTGATCCTTACACAAGCATGTTTTAAGAGCGTATGGGACTTGTGTAATATTTCGTTTAAATTGCTTTTAATTTGTATGAATGATTTAATTTAATTTATCCGGTTTATATTCAACGCAATGCAACGCATAAACAATAAGAAAGGTCACTGAAATAGCCTTTCGTGCTTGAAAACTGATGAAGGCGCTCATCACATCTGTCACAGAAGAGACAATTATTGGAGTACACGTGCACTCCAATGGACCAACCAACGGTATTAGAGACCGCGTTTACATAAACACTATGAATTATTACGTGGTAGAGCCATGCTGCAGCTATATTAGTAGTATAGTTATAGCACGAATGGGTCGGCTCGACCGGGGAAGGACCACGCTCTCACAGAATACCAGCGTAAAATAGCAGCTTATCACTGCTGTGTTTCGTATGGTGAGTGTAGAAAACCGGAGACCCTTTTTACTGGAAAAGAGGCATTCTATCTTAGTCCTCACGGGTGACAACGCATCTGCATTTTGATTCGCAAACGAGGATAGATGTAGATGTCTATGGGCCACGGCAATCACTTACCATCAGGTGGACTGTGTGCTCGTTTGTCACCCTGTCCTATAAAAAAAATGAAGATGGTTCCCTGAATAGATGGAGCTACGATCTGCGCAAAGTGGCAGCAGCTACTGGATATTTGAAATTCGGCTTCTTCGGGATGGGCTAAGTAACGTGCCTTAGGAAAGTCGTATGACCACGAGTGTACTGCTGCAGGCCGATGATGATGATGATAGCAAAAATGATGATGTGATGATAATGTTGATGATGATAACTTTTACGTGGTAGAGCCACGCGGCAGCTTTTGCTGTCGCACGGATGGGCCGGCTCGAACCGGGGTGGTACCACGTCCTCACAGAAAACCAGCGTGAAGTAGAGGTTTACCTCTGCGTTTCGCTTGGTGAGTGCAGGTGGCCGGAGGCCCTTTTTACTGGAAATGAGGCATTCCATCTTAGTCCTCACGGGTGACAACGCATCTACATTTTGATTTGTAATAGAGGATATATGTAGATGTCTATGGGCCGCAGCAACCACTTACCATCAGGTGGACTGAGCTCGTTTGTCACCTTCATCCTATAAAAAAAAAGGTAGGATCACGCTCTCACAGCCATACCAGCGTAAAATAGCAGCTTAATGTTGCTGAGTTTCGTATGATAAGTGTAGAGAACCGTAAACCCTTTTACTAGAAACCATGCATTCCATCTCAGTACCCAGGGATGAAAACGCATTTACACTTTGTTTCTTAAATGAGGATAAGTGAAGATGTCTATGGGCCACAGCACGCACTTACCATCAGGTGGACTGTGCGCTTGTTTGTCACCCTTATTTTATAAAATAAAATAATAAAATATAAGTAACAGCAGTACTCATGTTACTCTCCGCTACGAACGCTACTCTCTGACGCCATTTTGAATATTATACTCGTTTTAATCGAGATGGTTTACAGTCACCAAAAAGAGACAATACCCTTTCCCAATGTCGCCTCTTATACGGGATTCGTCCCGTATAAGTGAAGTGAAGTGAAGGATTCTCTTACGCATTTACCACACGGAACAAGTTGTATAAAGTCCTAAACGTAAAACTACACTCATTTTATGGCCCACTGCTACGAAAAGGCCTCCACTCACTTCTGGTAAAGTTATTGAGCAATGAATAAACAGCGCTGCTTCTGTGGGTGTTGGCGGACCTCATATGTCCTGGAAATATTTTATTACTCTTTTATTACGTGCAGTTTCCTCAAAATGTTTTTTACTGCCAAGCACATTGTAAATTAGTTCTTAAAATTTTAACCAACATTTTCAATACTGCTGGCAGAAATCGAGCTCGCGTATCGTGTTGTTTACGGCGAGCTACTGTGGCTTATAAAAATTGTATGCGCCGAAAGCACGAGAGCAATTTATTAAGAACAAACCAATCGAAATATCCTTTATTTCTTATAAAATAAAAGTGACAAACGAGCACATAATCTATCTGATGGTAACTGGATGCCGTAGCCCATAATTATCTACATCTATCCTTGATTAAAAATCTAAATACACATGCATCTCGATCTCGTCTGCGATCTCAAGAATGCCCCCTTTCCAAGTAAAGGATCTCCAGTTCTCTACACTCACCATACGAAACACAGCTGCAAGAAGCCGCTATTTTACGCTGATATTCTGTAAGATCATGGTCCTTCACCGATCGCCAAACTACTCATGCTACAACAATGATATAGCTGCAAAATGGCTCTACTGTGTATTAAAACAACTTATTTGAACAATTGGCCTGTGACATCACAATCATATATTACTAAGCTATGCCACTGAAGATTTTCCAACAGTACATATACCAGCACGTACAACATTTACACTGCTGGTATCTCGAAGGAAAAACACTAACTCAGGTAAGTACCATTTCATAATGTATTATGTTGACTTTGTATCATTAGCGTGTTTAGTATTAAGATAAGAATATTATTGTTAAACAGAGCAAATAACGTACAATAAGCTTGTCCTATTTACTTACAAACCTTACATTACAAAGTTATATTGAATACTAGCTATTCCCCGCGACTTCGCCCGCGTGGAACTTGGATTTCGTGGGTTTTAATTTTATTGCGCGGAACTCTAATTCTTTTTCTAAAACAAAAGTAGTGTAAAATACTGCTTATGTCATCAGCTATCTGCAAGTGAAAATCCCGTCAAAATCGGTCCAGCCGTTTCAAAGATTAGCCGGAACAAACAGACAGACAGACAAAAATTTTAAAAATTGTGTTTTTGTTATTAGTACAGTATATACTTTCATATGCATTTAGTAAAAAACTGTTATTTTAACATTACAAACAGACACTTCAATTTTATTTATTTGTATAGATTAGATATTTGTATTATATACTTTTGAAACAAGATAGTATAAATTCGGAGACCTTCACTCAGTTATCTAGCGGTATTTCTAAGTAAAAAGGTTTTACGTGGTAGAGCCATGCTGCAGCTATATTAGTAGTATAGTTGTAGCACGAATGGGTCGGCTCGACTGGGGAAGGACCACGCTCTCACAGAATACCAGAGTAAAATAGCAGCTTAACATTGCTGTATTTCGTATGGTGAGTGTAGAGAACCGGAGACCCTTTTTACTGCAAAATAGGCATTCTGCATCTGCATCTGCATTTTGATCACAGTCCTATTCTTGATAGACCTCCTCTAATTTTAAGAGGGTTTTTGTAGCAGGAAATAGTCCATCGAGATACCTTAATACGTGTTGATGAAATTCTCATGTCCACAAAATTCTTTTAGTTTCTCAGAAATGCAGAATTCTTCACGACGTTATTTTATATAAAACTGAAGAGACAAACAGTAGTCCAAGGAGAGCTGCAGCTAACTCAAACAAAGAAGGCTACAGGTGAGTTGTCACCTCTGTGCAAGAAGACAGATTTTTTTTATAGAATAAGGGTGACAAACGAGCACACAGTACACAGTCTTCGTTTGCGAATTAAAATGCAGATGGGTTGTCAGCCGTGAGGACTAAGATGGAATGCCTCTTTTCCAGTAAAAAGGGTATCCGGTTCTCTACACTCACCATACGAAAGACAGCAGCATTAAGCTGCTATTTTACGCTGGTATTCTATGAGAGCGTGGCCCACTGTGCCTCACAACATGTAATTATACTGACTACATCTGACTATTTCTTTCAGATCGGAACGATCAAACATCCAGTAGCTGCTGTCACTTGCAGTGCAAGCATATGTAAGAGGCTGGGTATTTAGCTACAGAAATAGGTAAGAGGGTGCTATCTACTCAGACGGTATAATAGGCAGAAAAGGAGTCCTATCATCTACCATCACCGCTGAGCACGTAGGAAATCATCACTTAAAACTACTATTAACGGTTTCATTTACGCGGACAAGAATCGAACTAAGTTAGGTTGCGTGGTATGACTCTGACGAACGTTAATTCCCTGAACAACCACGGTTCATTCTTACTAGCAAACTATTTCCTAGTAAGCAATAAGTATTGTTGCGTATGTCCATGGGCTGCAGTAGCTACTTACCATCAGATGTACTTTAAGTTTTTTCAATTTAATTTTATAGAATAAAACATAGTTAATACTTGATAGCTTCCCAATATCCGGATGTAGCCGCCATGTTTAAAATACGCCCAGGGGGAATTTCGGCGAGAATTTGACCGCACACAGATCGTTACTCTGGCGTCGTCGGTCAAATAATGTGCTGAAGTTGATTTTGATACGTGAAAGAGGTGCGATTTTATGTAATAAGTACAGTTTTATATAAAAGTATGATTTTTTCATTTCATTCATTTTAATTTGTAATAGAGGATAGATGTAGATGTCTATGGGCCGCAGCAACCACTTACCATCAGGTGGACTGTGTGCTCGTTTGTCACCCTTATCCAATAAAAAAAATATACAATTTGACGTATCACAATGCAGCGGATACCAAAATAAACAATAAAAAATGTCCAGGTGCGTCATCAAGTGATATGAATGGTAAGAGTGTCAATATTTTTACAGGCATGCATTCCCTCTTATTAGGCAGGTACAGGAGTTATTATATGTATATATCCATAGTTCTAGATGTCATGTCATTAGGTGTACATCTTGACCGTCTCTCCACGTAAATATTTATTTATTATTTATTTATCATTTCAAATTTGAATACAAAAGCATAAATAAGATAGCATCTATAAACCACAAAGGTTTGTAAATAATGCTATCATCTACATCGATATTTCCTTAATGTTTGATAATATAACTTAGATTGAAAATTTTAAAAACCCCCGAAAAGAACCCAAACAGCTAACAAAACAGCTGATGACCCTGGATCAGCTGAACCGATTTTGGTAAAACATATCTTAGACCCACCGCTAGAAAAACTGCTTTAAAATAAAGATAAACAGCACTAAATCGGTTTACCCGTTTAAGAGCTACAGTAACACAGACAGACACATATAGCGGTCAAATTTATAACACCCCCCTTTTGGCGTCGGAGGTTAATAAAGAAAAATAGAATATACGTAATAGTAAAGCTAAAGTTATAATTTTGATAACTTAGTTAATTAAATAAGTAGATTAACTTAGGTAATTAAACAGTGTTAAGTAGGAAGTAAGATTTTAATTTTGTTTTAATATTTGCTCGTTATTAATAAAGATGACATGAGAACCAATCGCCCTAATTTGCCTTGGATGCTATAATTTTGCTACATAAAAAAGAAAAGGAAGTCTGCACGTACCAGCAGGGAGACGTATAAGCTAGTAACTTTGCTTTATACTTTTCGCCGTAATTTTAAAAAATCTGACCCATGGCCGAAATTAGTCAGGTGAGCCTCATCTTAGTAAATAAATTGAATGTAAGTAGATTCGGTTCATTATAACTTTAAAGGTAGGTTTTTAATCTTTCCTGGAAATATTTTTAACCTACTTATGTAGGTTAGACTTTTCTAAAATTTTATAATAAAATATCCAAGAGATCCCAAATCGAAATTGGAACCTTAATGTCTTATCTATGCAAAACCTCACATCTACATTGGCACGAATCCAGCTGAATTGAAAAAGCTAAATTTATGGAACCGGTGTAAGTGTAATAAAATATCTCTTAGGCTATAAAAATGTAACAAATGTATGGTTACAAAATATTTTAATGTCAATAAAAAATTACATTAAAATTATTTCGTTACACTAAATGAAAACATTATTAATAATGATAATATTTATTCGAAATGCTTCACTAAACTAAGAACCAAAAAAAATTATTTGATAAAACGTAAAACTGACTTGTAAAAAATGTAAGCAAAACTAATGTTTGGGGCCGTGAAAATTACACACATAAATTAAGCACGTGTATAAATTTAAATCGGTCGATTCAATAGTTTTCGAGTAACATCAATTGGTACAGACAAACAGTAGAAAAAAAACCTAATAGCCTTATGTTAACAGTCAGGAAAAAAACATAAAAAATTAGCTGAAAGTTTGCAAATTATGAAGATTTTCATTATTGATTTTCATCTCAATTCATAAAATATAATTTAAAAAATTAATCTGGAAAAAGGTTAAAGGGAAAATTTGCAAAACTTACATTCTCAATTTATTATTTACTTTCTGAAAATAACAATACTAAAGTACTTAAATTGTGCAATTGGATCACCAGCTTCCTTGCAGATCGGAGCATCAAGGTCGTTGTAGACGGTGCATGTTCTGACTACAAGCCTATTAACGCTGGTGTTCCACAAGGCTGTGTGCTATCACCAACGCTGTTTCTTCTGCATATCAATGATATGTTGCTAACTGGTAACATTCATTGCTATGCGGATGACAGCACTGGTGATGCTCTATACACCGGCCGGGCCAATATTTCTCGGGAAAACGTCGCCGAGTACCGGAACAAACTTGTGTCTGAAGTCGAGTCTTTGCTGGACAAAGTCTCGGATTGGGGGCGACTAAATCTAGTCCAGTTTAATCCTCAGAAGACACAAGTTTGCGCGTTTACCGCTAAAAAGAACCCCTTTGACGTATCTCCTCAGTTTCAAGGCACTCCCCTTCTTGCCTCAGCCAGTATCGGTATCCTCGGAGTCGACATATCGAGTGACGTGCAGTTTCGTGGTCACTTGGAAGAGAAGGCCAAATTGGCCTCTAAAAAGCTTGGCGTGCTCAGCAGAGCGGGACAGTATTTCATGCCGGCACACCGCCTGCAACTTTACAAGGCGCAGGTTCGGCCTCACATGGAATACTGTTCCCATCTCTGGGCAGGGGCTCCCCAGTACCAGCTCCTTCCACTTGACCGCATCCAGCGCAGAGCGATACGAATCGTCGACGAACGAGCCCTTTCCGATCGGCTCGATTCATTGGCACTGCGAAGAGATGTTGCATCTCTTTGCATTTTCTTTCGCATCTACCATGGGGAGTGCTCTGAGGAATTGTTCGGATTAATCCCAGCCGCCAAATTTCATGAACGCACATCGCGGCAGAACTCCTGATACCATCCACACCATCTGGATTATTGGCGGTCCACCACTGTGCGATTTAAAAGATGTTTTCTTCCTCGCACGACTTCCTTGTGGAATCGATTACCATCAGCGATTTTTCCGGACCGATACGACTTAGGGACCTTCAAGAAAAGAGCCTACTCCTTTTTAAAAGGCCGGCAACGCATCTGCAATTCCCCTGGTGTTGCGGTTGTTCATGGGCGGCGGTAGTCACTTACCATCAGGTGAGCCGCATGCTCGTTTGCCCCCTCTCCTATAAAAAAAAAAAAAAAAAACTTACCTACTTCCCCTGTAACCGTGTATATTAACACCAATTGCAAAACAACCTTGTATTTCATATTGTCCCGTTTTGTATTTATTAATAAATTTTATAACAGCTATAAAGCACTTGACACTGTGTTTACAAAATCCTATTTTTATAACGATCACAGTTTCATTACTTAATCGCCCAACATATTTTTTATCGTCAATCAACTTTTTACTATGCATAAATTAAGAAAAAAAAACAATATTCCAAATTCAAAAATATGTCAGATGTCAACTGTAAGCTCTAAATTGATCAAACGTCCGACTCGCGAATAAACTTTTCAATATCGCACATAAAGGCATGCACACATCGCGCTCTAGTGATCGACCCCACCGGAACTACAGTCGATGGGCCTACGACTGCCGGCTCCATGTGCGCCGTACCGAAACCCGCCTTACACCAAGTTACGTTATACGTGTACGGAATAACTTTCCCCGCCTTGTCCTTTGCGACATAGAGCTTTAAATACCGTCGCAAAAATTATTGCACAGCTTGTTACGATTAATTTATAAAGTTAGAAGCTTTGGAAAAGCACGTTTTTCTATTGTTGGTATTGTCATAGAGGGGTATTGATAAAGACAATAAACAAAGAGAGAATGTAAAGTGTATAAATATAGTTGAAGTTCGAGCCGTTGTGGCATTAGGTGCCACAGCCGGGTGCCTCTTTGCTTGGCCTCTTTGTAGTACGCATATTTTTTCAAATAGTACAAAAAATATAAAACGACACACATAGTACACAGTGCACCAGACGATAAGTAGACACTGTGACCTACAAACACCTATCTACCTTATCCATGTTGCAGCTATATTAGTGGTATAGTTGTAGCACGAATGGGTCGGCTCGACCGGGGTAGGACCACGCACTCACAGAATACCAGCGTCAAATAGCAGCTTAACGCTGCTGTGTTTCATATAGTGAGTGTAGAGAACCGGAGACCCTTTTTACTGGAACCGAGGCATTCCATTTTAGTCCTCACGGCTGACAACACATCTGCATTTTGATTTGTAATCAATGATAGATGTAGATGTCTATGGGCTCGTTTGTCACTCAATTCCTATTAAAAAAAAGCTTCCCTTAGATGCGATAATAAAGTCATAATCCACCACCAAACTATTAGACATAAATAAGCGTTCAAAATATACTTTTATGTTAGGTACTTAAATATACCAATGAATAAGTATAGATAATTATAGTGAGGATAATGGCAGTATCATTAGTCTGAAGTGGCAGTGGACAATAACTCGAAGAACCGCGTAAGCGAAGTGTAGGGAGGCCCCCACTAGATGGAGTGAGATGCAGAATTATTCCTGTATTCTCTCGTTATAGTGATTCGGATTAGTTTTAATAGATTTCAAATAATAACGTTAAAATCAACATGGTGCGCAATTTGTGTTGGGTAAAATAAAATCTCTATTATGTTAAAACAATTACTCTCGTCAATTATAACTTTTTAAATCTCTATCGTTTCAGAATGAGGTGCCTCTAATTGAAAAGAAACCACCAAACGTAGATATCCTCTATGTATTATATTTCTTTAGGAAATAGACCCATAGTCAACTAAAAAAAGTTCTAAAGTAGCATCTTTTCACAAGTATGACGTCGAGGCAGTCACCGCCTTTCTCGACTGTATTAAAAGGAAGTGGACGACCACCAGTGGCAGATTCTTGAAGCAAACTAGGCGCGTGCCTAGGCGCGCGTTCTTAAACGAAGAATATGCGTATCGACGGCAGTTAGCAATTACAGTGATGAGCAAAGGTTTTCTTTCCTAAAGAAAGTGAAAAATTATCTTCACTCAACTATGTCTGGAGGGTAGAGAGAGAGAGAGAGAGAGAGAGTAGGGTTGGTTGTTGTTGTTTCTTACACTACTTTTCCCAAACTGCAGGGCAGTTTGTTGGCGAATACATCACCCACTTACATTCTATGTGCCTACTGTAATTAATAACTTAATCTTGGATTTACAACTTAAAATAGAAAAAAACTAATAATAAAAAAAATAGAAAATTTAAATTTAGCAGTGTTATTTATACTTCATTATATTTAATTATGGTAGTTCGGGCCTATTAGCTAATTTGTCACTTCAGTTTTATAAAAAAAGTCTCACTGATTTGCTTAGGCGACTGACAAAATTGTATTGCCGTTTTATGTAGTAACGGAAATGCTGCTTGACTATTTTGCGAGTACTCTACTATCTACCTACCCCACCTACTAAAACATTGCAAATTATCTAATATTTTAAATAATCTATTCCTGTTCATTATCAGAAGCATGTTTTGGTCTAGTTGTGATTAGATTCTCTTCATTCATCATACGAAACACAAAAGTTTTATGCTGTTGTTTTACGCTAATATTCTTAGAAAGCGTAGTGCTTTCCCATTCGAGCCGCCATTCGTGCTCAGTAATAATACCACTTAAAATCGTGTTTTTCTAATTTACATTCAATTAAGTACACTCCCTGGCACTATTCCTTTGATTAATTCTACAAAAAAAAAATATACTCGTGTCTATTAAATACTTTCCAGGTAAAATTCAACTTTCTTCAATTTTACTAACTTGCAAAAGTCCAGTAAACCAAATATTACAATTAGGTTTGTAATTGGAAGTTGACTATCGAGAATTGCAGTTATATATATTTTTGTCTTTAAAATTACTAATTTTTCACGTTCGTTTAAAATTTAAAATTTATTAATTTTTTAACCGTATCTACTTTATTATTTAGTCAAAAACTGAATGAGCTGTACAATTAACTTCCTTTACTGATCTTGAATTTCAAGCTGTGACATGGCATATTTTCAACGCAAGGAATTCATTTTATACGTGGTAGAGCCATGCTGCAGCTATATTAGTAGTATAGTTGTAGCACGAATGGGTCGGCCCGACTGGGAAGGATCACGCTCTCAAAGAATACCAACGTAAAATAGAAGTTTAACACTGCTGTATTTCGTATGGTGAGTGTAGAGAACCGGAGGCCGGTTTTATTGGAAAAGAGGCATTCCATCTTAGTCGTCACGGGTGAAAACGCATCTGCATTTTGATTCGCAAACGAGGATAAATGTAGATGTCTATGAGCCACAGCAAGCACTTACCATCAGGTGGACTGTGTGCTCGTTTGTCACTCGATCCTATAAAAAAAAGTTTTCACTAACTAATATAGCTGCAACATGGATAAGGTAGATAGGTGTTTGTAGGTCACAGTGTCTACTTATCGTCTGGTGCACTGTGTACTATGTGTGTCGTTTTATATTTTTTGTACTATTTGAAAAAATATGCGTACTACAAAGAGGCCAAGCAAAGAGGCACCCGGCTGTGGCACCTAATGCCACAACGGCTCGAACTTCAACTATATTTATACACTTTACATTCTCTCTTTGTTTATTGTCTGTATCAATACCCCTCTATGACAATACCAACAATAGAAAAACGTGCTTTTCCAAAGCTTCTAACTTTATAAATTAATCGTAACAAGCTGTGCAATAATTTTTACGACGGTATTTTAAGCTCTATGTCGCAAAGGACAAGGCGGGGAAAGTTATTCCGTACACGTATAACGTAACTTGGTGTAAGGCGGGTTTCGGTACGGCGCACATGCAGCCGGCAGTCGTAGGCCCATCGACTGTAGTTCCGGTGGGGTCGATCACTAGAGCGCGATGTGTGCATGCCTTTATGTGCGATATTGAAAAGTTTATTCGCGAGTCGGACGTTTGATCAATTTAGAGCTTACAGTTGACATCTGACATATTTTTGAATTTGGAATATTGTTTTTTTTTCTTAATTTATGCATAGTAAAAAGTTGATTGACGATAAAAAATATGTTGGGCGATTAAGTAATGAAACTGTGATCGTTATAAAAATAGGATTTTGTCACTCGATCCTATAAAAAAAAAGTTTTCATTATTGTTGTAGAAATTATCATCATTCTCTGTAAGCTTTTTGCAACTTCAATTTCAATCAGGCATGAGGCATTAGATTAGCATGAGGATCCTGAAACGTTTTTCATGTCGTTTACACTAGTTTCGACGTGTAGCGGCGGATTTAGATAATTCACTATCCTATATATATAAAATATAGTGGACCTGAAACCCCTACGTATGTTGAATTGCTTACCTACATTTTAAGCTACCAACTTACAAAAATATTTATGGAAAGCGCACGTGGGCACAAAGCATACTTGCCCCACTCTTTACTTTAATAATTTCCACAATTTAAAGAAAGTAAAATATTATAAAGTTTTTAGTTTAAAAATAGCTAAAAGAACTCTGAATTTGTTTCTTATTAAATAATTAGGTGGTCGGTATAGTATGTTATATAATTCTCGATAGTCAACTTCCAATTACAAACCTAATTGTAATATTTGGTTTACTGGACTTTTGCAAGTTAGTAAAATTGAAGAAAGTTGAATTTTACCTGGAAAGTATTTAATAGACACGAGTATATTTTTTTTTGTAGAATTAATCAAAGGAATAGTGCCAGGGAGTGTACTTAATTGAATGTAAATTAGAAAAACACGATTTTAAGTGATATTATGACTAAGCACGAATGGCGGCTCGAATGGGAAAGCACTACGCTTTCAAAGAATATTAGCGTAAAACAACAGCATAAAACTTTTGTGTTTCGTATGATGAATGAAGAGAATCTAATCACAACTAGACCAAAACATGCTGCTGATAATGAACAGGAATAGATTATTTAAAATATTTGATAATTTGCAATGTTTTAGTAGGTGGTGTAGGTAGATAGTAGAGTACTCGCAAAATAGTCAAGCAGCATTTCCGTTACTACATAAAACGGCAATACAATTTTGTCAGTCGCCTAAGCAAATCAGTGAGACTTTTTTTATAAAACTGAAGTGACAAATTAGCTAATAGGCCCGAACTACCATAATTAAATATAATGAAGTATAATTAAATATAATTAAGTTTATAAATAACACTGCTAAATTTAAATTTTCTATTTTTTTTATTATTAGTTTTTTCTATTTTAAGTTGTAAATCCAAGATTAAGTTATTAATTACAGTAGGCACATAGAATGTAAGTGGGTGATGTATTCGCCAACAAACTGCCCTGCAGTTTGGGAAAACTAGTGTAAGAAACAACAACAACCAACCCCCCCCCCTTTTTCTCTCTCTCTCTCTCTCTCTCTCTCTCTCTCTCTTTCTCTCTCTACCCTCCAGACCGAAACAACAATGCAAGTACCGCTATTTGGCAGAAGAAATGGTAAGAGGGTGGCTATACCTGCCCAAATCGACAGTACGCATTTTTATACCTAGAGTCCGCCATGTTTATGTTGCTCTAATCGTCGACAACCGAGTCCTTTCCGATCGGCTTGCTTCACTGGCGCTTCGAAGAGATGTTACATGTCTTTTCGTATTTTATCGCATCTATCAAAGGGAGTGCTCTGAGGAATTGTTCGGACTAATTCCAGCCGCTCAATTTCACCATCGCACATCGCGACAAAACTCACGATACCATCCATACCATCTGGATGATTGGCGCACAACTTCCTTGCGGAATCGATTACCACCAACGATGTTTCCAGACCGATACAACTTAGGGACCTTCAAGAAAAGAGCCTACTCCTTTTTAAAAGACCGGCAACGCAACTTCCGTGGTGTTGGAGTTGTTCATGGGCGACGGTAGTCACTTACGATCAAGTGAGCCGTATTGGCTACTATTCGAACGTGGTCTATCTTTCTATTAATTTTAATATTTTTTTACTTTACGACGAAGTACCTGTAGCCTTCTTTGTTTGTGTTGGCTGCAGGTATCCATGGACTGCAGGAGCTACCTATTATCAGGTAGACTGTAAGGTCGTTTACCACTTCAAATTTATTAAAAAAAATAGATTGACTTGTTTCCTTAACTTTAGTAAATCTTTAGAGACTGAAAGCGGTAAGCCACATCCAAATGTATCTTTGTAATGCACTCTAATTGCTATTTGCTAGGGAAGTAGTCGTTGAAAGCCCGAGAGCATGGCTGAGTGACTTTTACTTAGTAATGACTCTCGACAAGAAAACTCGCGTTTTGAATGCTGAATTGTTGTTAAAAGCCAAACACTAAACGACAATTTAATATGCGAATTCACGTTAGTTTAACCAAAATCTATCTAAGAAAGAATATTTTTGAAACAAAACATTGTTTTCGCTTATTTCATGTTATGCAAAAAATTTAACAAGGAACAATTTACAAAATTATTTATTGGCAATTTTTTTATTGGTGCGTATTTAATGCGTGCAATTTCATCATGTTACCTACATGTTATCAAATTAAGAAAAATTAGGAAGTGAAAACTTCACTGACCTCTAACCCTATTACCAACAATTGATTACTCTGAATTTGGACCTTTAACTCTTCGATATTTGCTAAGACAGCAGTGACTTCAAAAGCTAATATTATGTGGAAATTATTATTATTTTAGTTTTGATATCGGTTTGTGGTTTTTCTACCGATTTCAAAATGGAGGAAGTACTCAATTCGACTGTAGTTTTTTCTTTTTTTATGTGTGATTGTTTTTTTATTTGAAAGCTGGTGCTTCTCATTAGGTCCCATATAAATTTGATCAAGGTCTGATCAATAGTTTTTGAGTTGTTCTTAATAATTTATATTGAAGTCGGTTGTACAAAATATTCATTTTATCATTTTCCCACTTAAAGTGGCGTTATGAATATCAGAAGTTCAAGGCAATAAACTAGAATTTGGTCCAATTAGTTACATTAAAATCCTATTTACACATATTACATATTAAAAAATTTCCACCCTTAAGGCTGGAGTTTATAAATAAATCAAAAAATCTCATACTTTAAAAATTATAAATAACTATCTGATACCCGGCGTGTTGCTGTCACAGAAGAAATATTGTTTTAATTCTGAAAGATTCATTAAAGTTGAATATACATAACTTTCAAATAAATTTGTCGGTACGATACGCGTAATTGTAACGCCACCCACTGTAATTTAATTATACTATGCCTATAACCTTCGTGCAAGTGCAAGCAATAAGTTGACAAAGTTTTACCGCAATCTGATGAACGGTATGGCAGCGTATAAAATACGAACAAACAAATAGGTATAAATTTTTATATATTAGATTATTTCTCATACATTTTATGGGACCATCCCATATAATGGTGAAGTTTCCAAAAACACAGTGAACATACAAAATAAACATATGTGTCGATATAATTAATAGAATCAGGCGTTACTTTGCGGAAATCCATTATATAAAAGCTTTTATAAAAATTTACTTCGCAAATATCCGCGTTATAAAATAAAATGATGTGTCTTACCTAGTATGAAGAAGCACCTCCCGCCCTCCCTCAATTGCGTGCACTATCCCCGTCACCACTAATCCCAGCACCGCTACTTCCAACACCACTACACTAGGCAAGACACACCACTGACGATAATACGACACGTAAGTATTATTATTACTTAGCGGTTAGCCACCGTAGAGTCTATATCACCTGAGGATGCCTCGTGTAGAGGCGAAACACGTGTCGTATTATCGTCAGTGGTGTGTCTTGCCTAGTGTAGTGGTGTTGGAAGTAGCGGTGCTGGGATTAGTGGTGACGGGGATAGTGCACGCAATTGAGGGAGGGCGGGAGGTGCTTCTTCATACTAGGTAAGACACATCATTTTATTTTATAACGCGGATATTTGCGAAGTAAATTTTTATAAAAGCTTTTATATGTGTCGAATCAACCTTGTAAGTTTAAACATGTACGAGTAATTGGTTTCTCGATAACGGCTCTTAACTATTTAGATATTAAGTATTTAGGTAATGTTTTACTTTCTGAGTTTATCTAGATAGGTTTCATCCTTAAAGAAATTTTTTTTTCTAAAGCCGAGCAAAGATTGGTATTTGATAAAAAAATGATCCCACTTGAAATTTTGGTCTGGTCAGGTTTTTTTTCTGTCTGTCTGTTTGTCTGTCTGTCCGTTCTTATCTTCGGAATGACTAAACCACAATGTAGAAACTTTTATATATTTATGGCTATATTTTATCCAAAAAACTTAAAGATTGCTTTTTTTGATAATACGTAAAATTAAAAAAAAACTTTGATTATATTAAATCGTAATAACGCCACATTAATAGATCCTATCCAAGCAAAGTGAGGGCGGATCACTAGTGTTACAACAAAATTTACAAAATAATGAATGGAATCATTGCTATAATTTAATTTAATTTTTTTAAATGCCGCGCGATGATCTCAAAAACAAAAATCATAAAAAATATCCATGGATTTATAATATATCCCACTTTAGCCTCTTAAACAATTCTCAGGATTAATTTCCACACGTCTTTAACTATATTCATGAAAAATCCACTACTGAGCGTAGACTTTCTCATTGATTGCCATATATTTGCCATATATAAACATAAAAAGTAAGAAAACAATAAAACAATTGCACAATATGACTTAAAGGAGGAAGACTCTATATAAAGAAAATATTTCAGTAAATAAAATGTGACGACGAGAGACTACAATATTTAAAATTTAAATTTAAATTACCAATAATAATTTTGATAACTCTCTTTTAAAATTAAGATACAATCTTGATTTTATCATTTTTACGAAACACGGAGATTACGACCTTTTAAAGTTACCTCCTGTATTTGATCTTACTTTATTAATTTATTTAAAGAAACCAACAGCGATGCAATGATGATAGGTACTAATGGCATATTTTAAATCATGTTGTAAGGCTATTAACAGATTCCTGTATACATTTAAAAAGTAGCAAATTACACTCATTATTCTACATAGACGTTAAAACAAAATTGTTGTTTGCGCAGAACACAAAACTTAGTAATTAAGTACTGACTACTGTTTTTGGACTTGAATCCAATCCAGTTCGTGTAGGACCCGTTGGTCCTGACACAAACCCTAGAGTTCCTATAAAGATATTTCAATGCCTGTAATAGACCAACGCTCAACCCATACGTGGTCAAAATTTGCCATCCTGAACCCGAAAAACCAACCCTGACATAGGCCTGTCATAGGCCTTGTCCAAGTTTAAAATAGCACAGAATTCTTTCTAAGGTTTTTGGCCAAAAGTTTCTCTATGATTGTGCGCATAAAAAAGACTTGACCCGTACACCCTGTACTGATCAGCTATTTTTATCCCCTTTCTCAGTTCAACTTGCATAATTAAATTTTCAATTGTTACATCAGTTTCTTTCATAGCTTTTCCAATCAACGTCAAATGATAAGAAAGCTAATTCTACGGTAGTTTTTATAGTCCTGCTGCGACCCTATCCCCTTATACAATGGAACTGTAACAGTGGGCGTTGTACCAGTCTCCCGGTATTGCTTAAGTTTCCAGCATAAATTAAAGAGAGTTTTGAGCAGGCTTGCCGTAACTCCCTCTCCCGCCCTCAGTATTTTATTGATACTATTTCATACCCAGTCTTACTTACCTGCTATCCTGCTTTTAAATTCTTTCATTATGTACTAAATAAATATAAAAAGCTTGTGTTAGGTAGCGACCTCACATAATCATTTTTGTTTATGACAATGATCAAATGGGGACCTTTTAGTTCGCAGTTCTTACCATTCGGTTACTATCGCTTAAATTAAATATCGTAACGTCCAATAGATGGCTAAAAAGCAATTCTGTGCTCGCCACCTTTGTTAAGGCAAACCTTCATACACTCGAAAAACTAATATTCAGCCTTAGACTACCTTATCTACAAGCTAATAAAAAAAAATATTTGCTTATTTAATATAATTATACTAGATACATATTATTTTTTTACAGACAGACATGCAGGTTTCCTTAAGATGTTTTCTTTCACCGTCAATCACTTGGTAAATCAGAACTTTAATTGCAATTAATAATTTCATTCATATCGGTTATTGATGGGAATCGTACCCATTTTGCTCGCGTACTATGAAATTTATCAATCAAGCGAGAGAAAATTATTTTAGCAATTTACTCCTCAGAAATGGCTTGTGCCCCTGTGTCCCACTTGTGGGACTTATATAGGCTGAACTTTACGTTACTTTTATATTAAGTAATTAAGCTATAATTATTTTAATTTTTTTTGTAGCTTTATGGTATTAGTAACATTACCTTAAGAATTGTTACGTTTCGCCTATTCAAAAATAGAGGGCGCTTATAACATTAATAACGGCAGTAAGCTTTTTAGCATTGTGCTTAGTCTATTTGTTTCCCGTTACTAAAGCGTATTACTCGTGTAACTTTAGTTTCAGTTGTGTTTACTAGATGGAATTATTTCCATATTTTTGTAAAAAATCTAGCCTTCGTATTTTCAGCTAAAAATAATAGGTACTTATTTATGAACCACTGTTTCGAACCCACCACTTTTCAGTTTCGCCGTCTTCTTACCCATTAGAATAATATATTATATTTGTACAAAATTCTCCTGTAATCCAATTTCTTACATGTTATTAAGTATGAAATGCCGTTTTCTATGGGAAAAATATATAAATATATTTTAAGGAATTATAAATACATTTTTGATTAGTCTAAAGCCTGATTTTTATATTTATAAATGTTTCATTTCTGTGCTCGAAAACATATCTAGTATTTTTTTTCTTTTGTGGTTTTCCACCTATATCATAACTCCACTAATAACATCAGCGACACGATAAGTTGTCGTGCAATAAAAATTGATGTGTAGACAATCTTGGTACATATAAAAAAAGAAAATTAATGTTATTTTCAAGGAGTATTATCAGTCACTACATTCTAATTATAGTCCTTGTGCAAGTTGATTACTGCAAATTTCCATATAATGGGCGTTTTTCCACTCTACGGACTACTAACTACTAAAGATTTTGCGGCATACTTGGGGTAGATAGTTGTCTTCTCTCCATATAAGTTTGTTAAGGGACACACAGCTCTTGTTACAGTTCATTTAAATTCAGGAGTGGTGATAAATTCACTCTTGAATTTATCACCACTCCTGAATTTAAATGAACTTTTCTTTTTAAGTATTCCGAGTATAGTATTATAACGCCACTGAACGCCTATGAAATCTTTATCGGATTAATTCACCGTACAGACAATTTGATATTACCGGAGACTGGGGCTGCGCCTAGGCGTTGCTATGGAAACGCCCGGGGCTCGATGCAGTTCAAACGAATAGGATGCCTGATTGTGATATACAGTTGTATAATATCAATTTCTATATTAGGTAGGCGAGGGGTGCACCCTGCGTTACCGATTATTCGATAAAAGCATTAAATTGCGACCGCTTTAATTAAATTATGTCCTGCCATGTAGAGACGGCGTAAGTAAACCTACTACCCCTATCATCCCATGAGTGTCGTTACTGGTGACAGGGGGAAATAAAACATGAGTAGGACAGCAGCATCCTTCTAATAACAACTTAAAATAATAAAAAGCTGACCACGTGCGTGTCGGACCACACACTGTGTAGGTGTGTAGATGTAGGGTTCCGTAGTTACCCGTCACAATACGTGAACTTAATAGAATAATAGAATAGAATAATTTTTATTCAATATAGATCACATGTGTAATTCTTATTGAAAGTCATTTTTTACTTTACCACTGGTTCGAAAAAAACCTCTGTCCTCAGAAGAACCAGCAAGAAACCCAGCGGGACTTTTTTTTAAAGCAAATTTTACAATAATGTATTCATTTATACTATAATAACCCTTTTTATACAGTTTCAACTTAACAAAACATTTAAACTTGCTAATAGAGAGAGCCTGTACACTTTCCGGGACCTTGTTGTAATAGCGTATACATTACCCCAAGAATGAATTACTGACTCTGTGGAATCGAGAAACTGGTATCACTAGCTTGTGTTTGTTCCTAGTGTTTACAGAATGCACATCACTTGTTTTACTAAAACTACCTTTGTTTTTGTGAACATACATTAAATTTTCGTAAATATACTGAGAGGCCAAAGTTAATATATTTATTTCTTTAAATTTATCTCTAAGTTACTCTCCCGGTTTTAGGTTGTAAATAGCTCTAATGGCCCTCATCTGTAAAACAAAAATAGTTTCTGAATCAGCCGCATTTCCCCATAGCAAAATCCCATAAGATATTATGCTATGGAAATAACTGAAATAAACTAATCTAGGTGTCTCAACACTAGTGAGACCTCTAATCTTTTTTACAGCATAGGCTGCAGAACTTAGTCTGCTTGCTAGTTTGAATATATGGGGGCCCCACTGAAGCTTTGCGTCGAGAGTGATGCCAAGAAAAACAGTGGATTCAACAGGGCTCAGTTCAAGCAGCAGGGGCTTTCTTGATACTATAAGTATATTAAGTGACTTTACGGTTTGACCACTGTAACGACTAAAAATAGGCCCAAATAGGACGATGGTTAATGAAGGTCTTATTTACCAAGCAGACATGTGGGGAGTGGTATTTGAAAAAGATTAAAAAAACTTTACGATTTTGAAATTAATACAATCTACATCAAATCATTCACATGCCAAGTCTATACAAAAATGGTTAAGGTCCCGTTCCAGTTCAGAGCATTGCAACCTTCAGATATATTATATGACCGTAACGAACCTTCCCATAAACCATCTCTGACCTAAACTATCCTGAGGGTCGCCCGCTTACAACAAGCGTACCACGAATGAACTGTAGGCCAACAATAGCTACTAACTAAAAAATAAGTGAAAATGGTATATCAGGATCGGTCTCTTGGCGATAAATCCTCTCTGCCTACTCCGCAAAGTAAAACGTAAAGCTAGGGTAGCTATACTGAAGTGCGAAGTCAGAAGTCCTCCACGTGTGCCTGGTAGTTGCGGGTCCCTCTCGATACGTCTGGAGGGAAGAGCAGATACTGGGCCGGTGCACCCTGGGCGCGGCAGTAATCTTCCTCGAGAAATGAGAAGAAATTCTTACTCCTTGGGGAATGGTACTGCCGCGGCTAATTATTCTGACATGGGGGGGGGGTCCGTCCCGGACCAACGATGCGTTCCACTGCGTGACCCTCTGATCAGCAGAGGGCATAGCAGAGGAGTGAGGGCGGGCTCGGTGTACACTTACCCTGCCTCCGGGCAGACAGTGAAGGATTCATCCTTTGCTATCACCGCCGGTCTCGTAATCCCAGTATCGAAGTGTCGTGGATCACGTCTCGCGGCTTTGATAGGGACCGAGGGTCTTGGCTTAACCGCCCGGACCGCGAGGGAGAAAACCTCTATAAAAAGTTACCCCGAATCTCAAGCGGCGACGCACCGCGAGGGGATGGATGGCTGACGGGGTTCTATGAACAAATCAGTCGTTAGTGCGCTCCTCGCCAGGGTACCTGCAGACCTCCTGGCGAGTAATAAATCCTCTAAATCTGCTTACCTTGGTAAGGGGTCTCTGCCAAGGTGGACCTTTAATTCCCCCATACTCGTGGGTACAAGAATGGAAAACAAAGACAAACAAAAAACAATAACCGCCGGCAACGGCAACGTAGAGGAGAGGAGGAACGATGCGGGGACAGAGTCCGACGCCGCATCGAACAGCGAGGGAGGCTCAGATAGCTTCCGACAAGTGGAGCCTGGGACCGCGGAGACCAGCAAGTTCTTCCGCAAGCGGTCCAGGCGGGATGGCGATCAGGGGTCGGCATCCGGTGAAGAGGAGGTTTCGGCCCGGAAAATCCCCACCAACAGGCGGGGCGGGCTGAGAGGCAAGGGGAGGGAGCTCTCTACCAATCAGAGGGCCGAACGAGCGGCAAAGCTTGCCGAGGAGGAGCACCACCCAGACGATACGGCTCGGGAATCAGGCGAAGAAACAGATGCGACTGGCGGCTCCGAGGTGGAGCGTAAGGCCAGATTCGTAAAGGAGGTGGAGGCCGCGATCAAGGTCGTGGCCAACAAGCAAAAGTCCTCCTCGAAATTCAAGGCCATTCCCGCGGCCTCCGCCTCCATCATGGCGGCTGCGGAGGCCAACTTTGCTGGGGCTGGGCCTAATGCGGACGAGGTGGCGAAGCTGCGGGCGGACGTGGCCCGCCTGACGTCCGCCATGGAGACTCTCCAGAAGGAGAATGAGAAGCTCCGCGCAGACCTGGCCAGTCTACATGAGCCTGCCTCTCGCGCGGCGCCCCAGAGGCAGCGCCCAAGCCAGCCCGTGCCGGTGGAGAACCAGGTTCTGAACCTGGTCCGGCAGGAGCTGGCTGCCTTCCAGCACCGGTTCTCCGTGCTGGAGGGCATCGTCCTGCGCCCGCCCCCAGGGGCAAACAAGACGGCGGCGAGGCCGGCAACGGCTTCTTACGCGACGGTCACGGCTGCCGCATCCAGGCCGGGGCCGTCCAGCCAGCCCTCGGATGGGGCTGCAGTTGCCCCTCCCCCCCCTGAAAAGCCGGCTCCGGCAAAACCGATACCGGCTGAACCGGCTCCGGCTAAGCCGGCGACGGGAAAGAGAGGCAAGGCGAAGGCGAAAAAGGACAAGGCGGCAGCACAGGTGATGGCTGCGCCAGCCCCAGTGCCTGCGGCGAATGGGCCAGCGCCAGCGGCAAGACAGCTGCCGCCGCCGCCACCGCCCTCCCAGCTCCCTACACCTCCCGCGGCAGAAGCCGGTTGGAAGGTGGTCGGGGACAAACAGAAGGGGAAAAAGGCAGCCAAAAAGACCAAAGAGCAGGAGCGGCAGCGCCAGTTCAGGGCGCGCAAGATCGCGGCTAGGCTCCGCGCCCCGAAGACCGCAGCTGTAGTGATTACACTACAGCCGGACGCGGAAAAGAAGGGCGTTACCTACCGCGATCTGCTCGCGAAGGCGAAAGAGGCGGTGGATCTCGGGGAGCTCGGGATCACTGGGGGCCTCCGGCTCAAAGTCACCCAGACGGGGGCCCGTATGCTAGAGATCCCCGGGAAATCCAGTGGCGCGACTGCGGACGCTCTGGCTGCGAAGCTCAGAGCGTCCCTCAACGCGGACGAGGCCCGAGTGTCCAGGCCCGTCAGATGCGCAGACCTGCGCATCATGGGTCTGGACGACTCGGTATCGGAGGAGGAGTTGGTGGCCGCCGTCGCCAGGTCCGGGGGGTGCACTACTGACCAGGTCAGGTCAGGCGCCATATGCCCGGATCAACAGGGTATGCATGCCGCCACGGTGTGCTGCCCTGTTACGGCGGCTAAAACCATAGTGGAGGGCCGAAGGCTTCTGGTGGGCTGGGTCTCAGCGTAGGTTAAGCTGCTGGAGCCCAGACCTCTGAGGTGCTACCGCTGTCTCGTGGGGCATCACGTATCAGTGAAATGCGCCTCGGAGGTTGACCGCAGTGGCCTCTGCTTCCGCTGCTGTCAGCCCGGACACATATCGGCGACCTGCTGCGCCACGCCGCACTGTGATGCATGTGCGGCGACCGGCAAGCCAGCCGATCACTGGGCCGGAAGCGGGGCCTGCGTGTCACCCGCCAAGGCCAAGGCCGCGGGTAGGGGAGGGCCCTCCTCCGCCGCCACCGCCTCTATGGCCACCGCCGCAGCTGCAACTGCCGCCGCCGCCGCTGTCACTGTCGCCGCCGCCGCCGCCGCGACACCGACGCCTGCAGAGGGGCGCCCCGTGGAGGAAGCTGAAATGGAATGCCTATAACGCCCCATTAAGCTTCCTCCAAGCGAATGTCAACCACTGCGCCTGCGCTCAGGATCTGTTGCTCCAGAGCATGGCGCAGTGGTCGATTAACATCGCTGTGGTCGCTGAGCCGTATTTTGTCTGGCCTAGGAAGGACTGGGTGGCGGACCTTAACGGCTCAGTGGCCATCATCTCTTCGGCCGCCGCCGGTACCCCGACCCTTGAAGGTGTCAGGAGGGGTCAGGGGTGCGTAGCAGCACGGTTCGGGGAGTTCGTCGTTGTGGGGGTGTACTTCTCCCCGAACCGATCTCTCGCCGAGCTCCACAACTCTCTTGCACAGCTGAGAGCAGTCGTCGCCGGAAGCTATCCCCTCCCCGTGCTTGTCCTCGGGGACTTCAATGCCAAGAACTTGGTTTGGGGTTCTCGTCGTACAGATGTGCGGGGTAGGATGGTGGAAGACTGGGCTCTGGAGACAGGCCTGGTCGTCCTAAATCGGGGTTCTGTCCCCACGTGTGTGCGGATGCGGGGCGAGTCGGTGGTGGACATTTCGTTCGCTAGCCCCGCTCTGTCGCCGCGTGCCATTGACTGGCGAGTCATGGAGGGGGTGGAGATCTACTCCGACCACCGGTACATCCGGTTTGACGTCTCCACCCAGCCCTCGAGCGCGCCAGTCCAACAGGCCCCGAGTGGTCCGCGTTGGGCGCTGAAGCAGCTGGACCGGGAGCTCATCCTGGAAGCCTCGATCGTGCAGGCCTGGGTGTCATCACCGGATAGGCCTGCCGACATCAATGATGAGGCAGGGTGGTTCCAGGAGGCCATGTCCGAGATATGTGACGTGGCAATGCCCCGCGTCCGGCCAGGAAGCGCCCGGCGCCAGGTGTATTGGTGGTCGCGTGAGCTGACGTCTCTGCGCGAGGCGTGTGTCGCCGCGCGGCACCTGTACGCCAGGCATCGCAGGCTCCGCATTCGTCCACCGAATGCGGCAGCCATTGAGGCGGAGCTGTACGAGGGATACAGAGCGGCGAAGACCGCCCTCCGAGCTGTACGAGGGATACAGAGCGGCGAAGACCGCCCTCCGGGAGGCTGTCATGCGGGCCCTGGATCGGGCCCGTGAGGAGATGCTGGAGACTCTCGACAAAGATCCGTGGGGGCGCCCTTACAAGATGGTGCGGTATAAACTCCGCACCTGGGCCCCCCCGCTGACGCAGAGTCTCCGGCCTCAGCTCGTGGAGGACGTCGTGAGCGCTCTGTTTCCTGCGCGAGGGGAACATCCGCCCCCGCCTATGGCTCCGCCACCTGCGGTACCGGAAGCGGACCACCAGGACGACGACGACGGCATACCGGAAGGGACCGGGGTAGACCTGAGAGTGGCGGTACGTAGGCTCAAGGCCAGGAATACCGCCCCAGGACCCGATGGCTTGCCTGGCAAAGCCTGGGTCCTGGCCTCGGAGGCTCTCGGGCCCCGACTGGAGGGGCTCTTAAGCGCATGCTTGGAGAGAGGCCAATTCCCGCTTCGTTGGAAGACGGGGAAGCTGGTCCTCATTCGGAAGCCGGGGCGCCCTGCGGAGTCTCCGTCCGCATACCGGCCCGTGGTGCTGCTCGACGAGGTGGGCAAGCTCTTTGAAAGAGTCATTGCAAACCGCCTCGCCGAGCACCTTGCGGGGACGGGGCCGGATCTTGCGGAACACCAGTTTGGTTTCCGCAAGAGGCGCTCTACGGTGGCCGCCATCATGCGCGTGAGAGCCCTCACGACGGGGGATGCAGTGGCCAGGGGGGGGTTGTTTTGGCGGTGTCTCTCGACATCGCCAACGCCTTCAACTCCATGCCCTGGAGCTGCATTAGGGAGGCACTCCGGTATCACCGGGTGCCGCGACCTATCTCCGTCGTATAGTCGGGGACTATCTGACGGGCCGTCTGATAGGGCCGTCATCTACCCCGGTCGCAACGGTGAGTGGAACCGGCGAGAGATGTCGTGCGGTGTCCCACAAGGTTCGGTTCTGGGGCCGCCCCTGTGGAACATCGGTTACGACTGGGTGCTGCGCGCCGACCTCCCTACCGGCGTCAGCGTAGTTTGCTACGCTGACGACACGCTGGTACTGGCACAGAGGGGGTCGTACGAGGCGGCGGCGGAAAATATGACACGCGGGGTTGCGATAGTCGTTGAGAGGATCCGGCAGCTGGGTCTTGAGGAGGCTCTGCACAAGTCCGAGGCCATGCATTTCCATGGTCCTCGGAACAGGCCACCACCGGGATCCTCAGCGATGGTAGGAGGGGTATCCATCGGCGTCGAGTCGACGTTGAAGTACCTAGGACTCGTCCTCGACGGCCGATGGAACTTCGTTGAGCACTTCCGACGTTTGGCTCCCAAACTGGAACGGACCGGGGCTGCCTTCAGGCGGCTCCTACCGAACCTGGGGGGTTCAAACGCCTCCTGCCGGAGGCTATACGCGGGGATTGTGCGGTCTATGGCCCTTTACGGGGCGCCGGTGTGGGCGCGTGGTTTGGCGCGGCTTGCCGTCCACTACCTGAACGCGCCCCAAAAGGTGGTTGCCGTAAGAATGGTTCGCGGCTACCGCACGATCTCCCGCGAGGCAGCGTGCCTCCTTGCCGGATTGCCGCCATGGGATCTGGAGGCGATAGTCCTCGCGCGCCTGCACGAATGGCGCGCGGAGGCACTATGCCGGGGGGAAACCCCGCTACCGCGGCAAGTTGTCGTGCAGCGGACAGACTTCCGGCATGATCTCATGGCGACATGGAGAGAGCGACTGTCGCAACCCCGTGCTGGGCACGCCACTATAGCGGCGATAAGACCCCTCTTTGAGGAGTGGCTTGAGAGACGCCACGGCGTCCTCACCTTCCGCCTGACGCAGGTCCTCACCGGACACGGTGTGTTCGGGAGGTTCCTGCACCGAATCGGGCGGAAGGAAACGCCCGGGTGCTCCCACTGCGAGGATCGACCGGAGGACACGGTGGAGCACACCGTGGAGATGTGCCCTGCCTGGGCGGAGCACCGCCGTGTCCTCGTAGCGGCGATAGGCGGCGGCGACCTCTCGAGTCCGGCCCTGGTCGAAGCCATGGTCCGGAGCGAGACGGAATGGGATGCCGTCACCACCTTCTGCGAAGCAGTGATGCTAGCGAAGGAGGTGGCGGAGCGGGAGAAGGAGAGAGCAGCAGCTTTCCTTCCCGGCCGCCGCGGGAGACGCCCCGGGCGTCGGGGGCTACGTCGTGGCCCCCGGCCACCGTAGGCGCGGGCCTGTGGACGGCGAGCAATGGGTAGCTCGCCGTCCGTCCGTCTAACGACGACAGGCCGTGTCGACGGCGCGTTTTGTTCCACGCGCGCCTCAAAGAGCTGCCAGTAGATATGTTTTCGAGCACAGAAATGAAACAGGCTTCAGACTAAACAAAAATGTATATATCCTAATATGTTTCCCATAGAAAACGGCATTTCATACTTAATAACATGTAAGAAATTGGATTACAGGAGAATTTCGAACAAATAATACATTATTCTAATGGGTAAGGAGACGGCGAAACTGAAAAGTGGTGGGTTCGAAACAGTGGTTCATAAATAAGTACCTATTATTTTTAGCTGAAAATACGAAGGCTAGTTTTTTAACATAAAAATGGAAATAATTCCATCTAGTAAACACAACTGAATCTAAAGTGATACGCTTTTGTAACGGGAAAACAAATAGAGACTGAGCACCACAAATTATAAAGTTGCACATTGCAAAAAAGCTTACAGCCGTTATTAATGTTATAAACGCCCTCTATTTTTGAATAGGCGAAACGTAACAATTCTTAAGGTTTGTGTTTTCACCGGGATATAAAGTTACTAATACCTTGTAGCTACAAAAAAATATTAAAATCATCATTATCATCATTACTGCCCTTCACAAGTCCACTGCTGAACATAGGCCTCCCCCAAGGAATGCCACAAACCACAGTCCCGAGCAATGACACTAATTAAAATAATTATAGCTATAAAAGTAAGGTAAAGTTCAGCCTTTATAAGTTCCAGAAGTGGGACACAGGGGTACAAGCCATTTCTGAGAAGAGTAGAGCCGAGGTAGTTCATGGGCTAAGCGCTTGTTAAATAAATTTCTCTCGCTTGATTGATACATTTCAGAGTACGCGAGCATAATGGGTACGATTAACGTCAATAACCGTAACCCGTAAACAGTAAATAAACGTGATGAAGATGAGATAGTGAAAACGTTAATAGAATTTCCCCAGTAGTCTACAACACCTACGGAACAGAGCAAGGTGGTTATTGCAAATTTCCATATAATAGGCGTTTTTCCACCCTACCTTGAAAATCCAGAATACAAACTAAAAAAAGTTCCAGTGACGTTGACGGCGGCTTATCCCATTATTGTCTCTTGTAAAATTAACTTTAAAAAGTCAAATTACTATATTTAAATCCGAAAAAAATATATGTTATAAACACATTCTCTATTGAGTGATATTAAATGTTCAAAACACGATACATTGTACTTTGTGCGATCGAAGAAAAAAACCAAAGCAATGTCGATTTTAAAACCCTTTTCCGTGTTACGTCGTATTACAGCACGAAATTATATTGAAATTACATGTAAGGTAATCGTATTACGAAGTGATTTTAACGGATAATTTTTTGAAAAATCAGTAGTTTTGTTAACAATTAGAAATAAAAATAGTAAAACGGCTTACACGGAGACGCGCGCCTTGCACTTAGTGTCCAGGTGTTCAGCCAGACGTCGGTAAGGTTGGACCTGTGTCAAGTTTTTCTAGATACGCTCCCTGCGCTTTTGAAAATGACATATAAAAAGATATCAAATTTGAAAACGAAAAAACATCTGGTAACCACAGTAACATATTCTAAGTAAATCAGTACGACCATTATTGTTTCCCAAAATGTATTTCTATGAAGATTTCGTAGCGTTGAAGTCTCCCAATAACACCGTATAGTGGGTTTTGGAGGAATGCATGGCTTTAGAGATATCCTCATACATTTCGTCCATCTCCTCATCGGGATGTGCCGAGGTTGGTGCGCTAACTTTGTATGATCTTCAAAGAATACCGTTTGGTGATTCTGAGTATAAGGTACGCAACCCTCGTCGACACACTCACAATAATTACTACGTTGTTAACAAGAGACTTGTGGACGATAAATCCGACACCTCCTTGAGCTAGATGATCGCCCTCCCGGTGATAGAACAAGTTGCCGGATTCAAGGACAGCGCAACTTGTCTATCTCTTCTTCCAGCGCCAGGATCTTCTCATCAGTCCTCAGGGTGCGTGCGTTTTATGTTGCCAAGTCGAGTCGTCTAGTAGTGTATCGCTAGCAACGCAAAGGCGGGAATTTGAATTTGGAAAAATCCAAAATTAGGGGCTTTTTAGGTGCTAATTAGGTACCAAGTCTAAAAATTAGGTGCTTTATAATTTTCACCGCAACGAACTGTTGAAATTTGCGTTGCTAGCAAAACGTCTCGTTAGCAACGCAATTAATATATTAGATATACGATAAATATTAATAGCAAGGAATTAAGTACTAATTAGGTGCTGCAAGTATACGCAATGACAAGGCGCCCCCAATAAAGTCGTTATTCAGAAAATTATTCGGCAAAGCACATGCAAAAATCAGGTCTTTGTGTTTGTGCCATCTAGCGTCTATCGTACTTACCACCTTGAAAGTCTATAGATTTTGATTCGATAAAATGACTAGAACTATAGAACGTTGTAAATGACGCTATTTATTACAAAGCAATTTACTGGAAAGAAAATATCCCTTCGATTTAGTACACTAAAGTTTAGGCTTCACATGTCTAAAAATAAGAATTGTAACATTTATTTGGTTGAAAATTATACTAAACAATATTATAAATCTATAATATTATTTAATATAATTTTCAACCAATTTTCAACCATTTTCAAATATAATCATATTAAATCTGAAAAACAAAAAATGCTGTTCATACCTTATAGTAAGGTACTGGTGGTGTTACGGCCTACGGCTGCTCCTACAAATGTCAAATCCTGGCTGGGGCCCATAGCAGCTTCTTCGACGAGCAGACGTAGGTCGGGCCTCAATATGGCCACGTGGAATATGTTCTATCACAATAAACTATATGGGAGAAAGCTAGAAACACATAGTACTTACCATTATCCGAAGCTAACTTCACACCAAGGCTTGGGCAGGCCGTGAGTGTGTGTAATAGTGGATGGCGAGTAGTGTACAGTGAGGTGTAAATGTCTGCGACCTGAGCAAGCTTAGGCGACCAGCAGCGGCCGAGTTCCAGGCTGCCCCAAAATGCTGCATCGCTCCCGCAGGCTCGATCGCTGGACCATTTCTTTCTTCATTGTCACTAATTCAGTCTCTTAGTTTCATTGTACATTTAACTAACTTAAATTCGCCTAATTCCACATTCATCGTAGAATCGAACACATGATACCCGACAGATTCAGCGTTAAACACAACTAAGTTCCTTCATTCGACACCAGGACAACATGTCGCGCAAGATTCAAAATACGCCTCGTTGACACGCGAATTAATCTAACTAGCCAACCAAAACACAAAAAGAGGCACAAAACGCGACGACACAATTATAATGATATCTTGACAATTAACCGGGAGAAGCTCTCAAACTATGAATGCGTGGCTCGAATCCTAGACCGTATATCTACTAGACGCGCGTACACTATTCCGCACTCTCGCCCGAGTTAAATATCGCACAATTCACATATCTACGTGACGAAGAAGCACGTACTTCATCTAGCTATCTAGATCCACGATGGGCCGTGAATTTTGTGCCTGACGGTCTCCCCGCCTCGTGGCTGGCGGGGCACCGACGTTTTGCCCACGCGTCGAGCGACAGACCCCCACCTCGGCGTTTTTCTCACCTGCATACCATCAGGTGAGGCGCCAGCTCGAACGCAATTGGGTGACGTTAAAACATGACCAAATTTGGGCATAAACAAACCCCCGTCCCGGACATAAGGACTTAGGTCCGCGAGCAAACCGACATGCGGGACAGGGTCGCGACGGCACGTTGCAAGACCGAATCTACAACCAAAACTAGGCCATCTTAGACACCTCATCAGACCTTGCAACCCTAGCCACCGCCTCAAAAGACAGCCCCAATGTGGGCAAGCCGGAGGGTCCGCCTCCACTGTATGCCCCTCCTGGGCATCGCAGCACCTTAACAAGTCCTGTACTGGACAGAAGTCCGACGACCTCCTTCAAACACCTATCTGTGCCCCTATGATTAGTTCCGCAATCCGACCGGATCAGGTCTGCAAACAGCGACGCTACACGAAGCTGCCCAGAGTGGCCTCCTAAGCTTCAGTGCAGAGCGCACCCACAAATTCCACATAAACGTCGTCTGTGGAGAGCCGAACGAAACGCACAGATAGTCCCTAGTATGAATTTTCAACAAGTAGGCCTAACCAAGCCATCCACCATATAATCATTTACTAAATAGTGCGGCAGCTGATTTCAATCTGATAATCTCCAAAACTAGCTAGCCTGTTAGACAAGTAGTCCTAAGCTCATATTTCAACTAATTTTTCAAATGCATCAATGTTCAACTACAGAATTAATTCAAACAAATTAATCACCGATGTACACAGGTCAAACTGACAAATTAAACAAAACAATAAACGTAAGTAGTTTAGTGGTGTTGGGAGTAGCGGTGCTGGGATTAGTGGTGACGGGGATAGTGCACGCAATTGAGGGAGGGCGGGAGGTGCTCTTCGTACTAGGTAAGACACATCATTTTATTTTATAACGCGGATATTTGCGAAGTAAATTTTTGTAAAAGCTTTTATATAAACGTAAGAGACAGCTCTATTTCTCATTTCAAATAAATATCTTAGACAGTGCCTACAAATGCGAAAACCAAAGGAGGAACGATTCCTTATTCCTGTCGGCACAAATAGGGTTATCCAATCTCAGCTTTCTCTTCAACAAAACACCACGATAAACACATCCATAAAACATATATACAAATATCCAAATAACGCGTCATTCAATTTCAAATGAACTCAAATTTTCCTTTCAGCAAAACAGACGCAATAATCAAATACATTACAAAACATGTGCACAAGCATTCAAAAAGGCACATAATTCAATTTCAATTTTCCGCGCAACAAACAAACACAGTAATCAACTACAATTACAAATATATGCACAAGCATTTAAAGGTCACACAATTCAGTTTCAATTTTCTGTGCAACAAAACAAACACAGTGATCAAATACATTTACAGAACGTATGCACAAGCATTCAAAGGGCATACAATTCAATTTCAATCCTCCGTGCAACAAAACAAACACAGTGATCAAATACATTTACAAAAATATATGCACACGTATTCAAGGAGTATATTAAATTCAACCATTTTAATCACAACCGGCACAATATAAAACATTTCGCGGAAGGCACAAACCATTTTTAATTTTAATTCAAAACATCGTTAATTAAGTGCTCGACCAAAACCAAATCTAACAATCCCTAATAGCGCAATTCAACGCTCCCATGGAGCCCTAGTCTTCCCAACGACTAAGCAGAGGCTAACCCGGGTGTGAACGTGGAACAATAAAGCGCGTACCGTCAAACACTCGACACTCGGGCGGTACGCCCTCACTGAGGCCGTCGACAAGAGAACAGATTGACATGTGAGCTGTTGACGGCCCACAGAATTAGTAGAGACGGCCATGATGGGAGCTAGGGCGGCAGCTACCTAGCTGGGCTGCCTACATCAAAGGGGGAACGGTAGTACCCAGAGCCGCTGCCACTCAGCTGACGAAGGCGAGAAGTGTCTAGCTGACTGCTGCAGTGAAGTCCCTCTCAACATACTGAGGGGGGGGGGTGACGACCCCCCGCACTACGCGGCTCAGATTCAAATTAAAAATTAACAAATAACAAATACAAAAATAATTAACGAGTAACAAAATACCGTTCCTATCAAATCAAGCTAAATACAACTACACAAATAAAAATTACCATTTATTAGATTAAATAGGAACCACAATACAATAAAGATACTGTAGTAGAAGATAGAAGTCTCCCTTCCCCTGCAAGCCCTAATGGTATTCCTTGTCGTTCGCCATTTTGATTCCTTAACTACGCGAATCTTTTGTAAAGAGGAAAGAATGTCGGGATGTGAACGTCGCCGCAGTCGACACAATGGTCGAGAGCGACGACGTAGTAAATACCGTGCTCATACTCCGGTTGATGATCTGAGTAAAGGGATAAGTACAGTGTTGGCGCGTTTAAGAACAGTTTGCTAGCTACCCACGCTTCGCAATCTGCTCGCGATTCAACGCCGCCATTCCGGCGCCGGTTAACGTCTCCTGTGGCTAGATGCGTGACGTCACCACCCCGCAGCCAGTCTACGCCACCGCGTGAACACCGTATAATGCATTCCGAAACACCGCCCCTTCCAACACGGGCACCGATTGAACCGCATGTTAGTAGGGACGTGGAAAACGCTACGTCACGTATCCTGAGTGAAGAAAATACGTCGTCTACGGTGGCTAATCGAATAGTTGATGCAATTCGTTCTATCAACACGGGAGCGAGTTCTAGTCAACACTACTACGTTTCGAACTTTGACCCCAGTATTCACAATATTGAAGTTTGGTGCAAAGAGGTAGATCGCGCTAAAACTTTGAATAATTGGTCTGATTACGAGTGCCTCTCACGTATAGGTAATTGCTTAAAAGGTGACGCCAAATTGAACGAGTGGGTAACGAGCGACCGTAGTTGGAGTAGTTTTAAAAAGGAGTTCGCTCCGTTGTGTCCGAAATCACCGGACATTGCAAATATTTTATACGAGATAATGAGTACAAATTCTGATAACTACCCTACATACGCTGACTATGCTCGTCGCTCGTTACTTCGTTTACGTATTGTACGGGGGCTCAGTGATAAGTTAGTGTAATACGCGGGATTACTGATCCACAAATACGAGCAGCCGCCACTAATGCTAAGCTATTACCTGACCAGCTAGTCGAATTTCTCTCTATCTATGTAAAACCAATTATAAGTAAAAATAATAATACTCGGCCTGCATTGTCTCAAAATATAACCTTTTTCAAAAATGAATCCGTCTCAAATTTAAATCCACGGAAAAGACGTTTTGACGAAGGACGGTGCTTTTTGTGTGGCCAATCGGGACATAGACAGTCTAATTGTAATAAAAAACTTAAAGTTGAAAAAGGTGAAAGCCACTCTAAAGCCTCCAGTAGTGAAAGTTCAAAGCCTGTCTTTGTACCAACTAAGCCTGAAATATGTTCTTTCTGTAAAAAGGTCGGCCATAAAATTGAAACTTGTTTCGCTAAGCATAAGTCAGAGTTACGTAACAAAAATGAGGTAAACTTTTGTCGCGAAAATCAAAATACCCGCAATAGTGACGTTGTTGTAGCCGTTATTCAGGGAGTACCGGTAGATATTTTAATTGACAGCGGGTCAACTATATCGCTTATTTCGTCATCCTTGTTGAAACATTTTGATTGTTCACGTAAGCCAGCGTTTCGAGTGTTAAAGGGACTGGGAAGTCAGGAACTCGAAAGCACGTCGTACGTAACTTTACCAATCGAGTTTGATGATCTAACCCTCGAAGTAGATTTTTTCGTGGTGGCTGCAGAGTTCATGAATTCGCCGATTATAGTGGGCACAGATGTTCTTAACAGGGAAGGCGTTCGATATGTTCGTACGCGTGATTTTCAGTCACTTGTGAGGGAAACGAGTAAATCAAGCATCGTGATGACTGTTCTGTCAGAACCGTCTATTCCTGTTAAGACACCTCTTGTTGGTAATCATTCGCAGCAGTTACTGGTAATCATCAATGAATTTGCAGAATATTTCATACCGGGAACTGCTACGTCCACTGTAAAAACCGGTAGCATGTCAATTAAATTAAGCAACTATACTCCAATTAACTATAGACCATACCGTCTTGCTTTTGCTGAAATCCTTCGCGTTCGGGACATAATTAAAGATTTGTTAGAAAAAAAAATTATCCAAGAGTCAGAGTCCGAATATGCGAGTCCCATCCTTCTTGTTAAAAAGAAAGACGGATCGGACCGCATGTGCGTAGATTTCCGTAAACTCAATGAAGTTACCGTCAAGGATCGGTTCCCGTTACCGAGGATCGATGATCATATCGATCGATTAGGACAAAATAAGTATTTTACAAGCCTTGATATGGCAACGGGATTTCACCAGATCCCTCTGGAAAAAGAATCGGTCCCTCTTACGGGGTTTGTCACGCCCGAGGGGCACTATGAATATTTAAAGATGCCTTACGGTTTGGCCAACTCACCGATTGTATATTTTATAACAAAAACCCTTCGTGAATTTATTGAATCTGGTGACATCCTGGTGTATATTGACGACGTTTTGATTCTCAGTAAGACCATAAAACAGGGGCTCGATCTTTTACGCGACGTACTTACGACTTTAACGCAAGCGGGTTTCTCAATTAATTTGAAAAAATGTTCTTTTCTGTCAAGAGAAATTGAATACTTAGGCCGTTGTATAAGTGAGGGTCAGGTACGACCGAGCCGAAATAAAGTCAAGGCTTTGATGGATAGCCCTGAACCGAAAGGTGTCAAACAAGTTCGCCAGTTCATGGGCTTGGCCAGCTATTTTCGTAGATATATACCTGACTTCGCTCAGAAAACTGCATGTATTGCGGCCTTAACACGAAAAGGAGCTGAATTTAAGTGGGGTGTGGAGCAACAATCGGCTCGTAAGGATATTATTGAGTGGTTAACGAGCGAACCTGTACTTGCAGTATATGATCCTTCCCTGCCGATTGAAGTTCACACAGACGCAAGCTCCATTGGGTATGGGGCTGTCCTTATGCAAATACACGAGGGTGGGCATAAGCGAGTGGTAGCTTATTTCAGCAAATTGACGCAGGGAGCTGAAAATAAGTATCATTCATATGAGCTCGAAACTCTTGCGGTAGTCCGAGCCTTGCAGCACTTCAGGCATTATCTTGTCGGTATACGTTTCACCGTGGTCACTGACTGTAACGCGCTTAAACTTACTCAACGTAAAAAGGATTTATTACCCAGGGTGGCCCGGTGGTGGCTGTACCTACAAGATTTTGATTTTGGTTTAGAATACCGTAAGGGTTCCTTTATGTCACATGTCGATTATTTAAGTCGGAATCCGGTCAATGTTTGTTCTGTGGAAAAGCCCCTAAATTGGGCACGCATTGCTCAGGCATCTGATGAGGAGACGCAGACTCTAATACAGAAACTAACTGACGGACAGTTAGACCCGTCTCGATACGTAATTAAAAACGGTCTTTTGTATGTTCATTATTCCCCTACCGGGGAACATTCTCGATTTCTATGCTACATTCCTAAGGGACATAGATTGAGTTTACTTAGAGTGTTTCATGACGAACATGATCATTTGGGAAGTGATAAAACTTTCGACCTAATAACAAAGCATTTTTGGTTCCCGGGGTTACGAAAGTTTATTCAGAAGTACATTTCACATTGTCTAGTGTGCATTTCGCATAAAAAGGTTGCACGCGCTCCTTTGCAAACAATTTATTCGTGGGAAAAACCAAAATTGCCTTTTGAAACCATCCATATAGATGCTTTAGGGCCCCTTCCCAAGGCAGATGGTTATCAATATGTCCTTATTGTAATAGATGCATTTTCAAAATTCTGTCTTCTTTACCCCATGTATAGACAGGATGCTAATGAACTGAAACGTCATGTGAATAACGCTATTTATTTATTTGGGGCACCCAAGATGATAGTAGCCGATAGGGGGCGAATGTTTCAAAGCTTGAAGTTCCTTAACTGGGTGAAGTCTATGGGGTGTGATGTCCACCTGATTACACCAGAGATGCATCAATCTAATGGACAGGTCGAGCGCTACTGCCGAACGGTGCTGAATATGATTCGCATCGAATCAAACTTCAGACAACAAAGTTGGCCAAGTGTTATTTGGAAGCTACAGTTAGTAATAAACATCACCAAGCACTCGACAACTCAGTATTCAGCCTTGAATCTGCTGGTTGGTATCGATGCTGCGACACCACTAATACGAAGCCTAGTGCGTGACGTAGCACTTGAAGGATCAAGCCCCAACAGAGAGACTTTTCGTGAAATGAGTCGTCAAAGGGCCACGGAACGACTTCAACGAAACCAACGCAAACAAGATACTTACGTTAACCAAAGGAGAAACCCGCCCCGTGGTTTTGAATTGAACTCACTAGTTTTTGTCAGAAAACAGGCGCAGGCAACTGGCAAGTTGGACTCTTGTATGCGAGAACCATATCGCGTGGTAAAGGTCCTGCCCTACGGACGCTACGAGCTCCAACTCGTCGCCGGCTCCTATGGGAAGACGACTCAAGCAGCTGCGGAGTACATGGTTCCGTGGCGCGGCGAGTGGACGCCCGAGGTGTGTGCTGCTTACTTTGAGGGTGAGTAGTTACACTTGTCAGAAATAGCTAACGTAGTGCTTCCTTTCTGAATGAGTAATATTGAGATACGCTAACGTTGTGCCTCTTTCTCAAATGTATGATGAAAGGCGGACAAGCTAACGTCGTGCCTCTGTCGCGCCTAGTTTAAGTTATGCTAACGTCGTGCCTATGACTTAAGTGGTTGTTAAATTACGTTCTTAGGACTTAATTAGTTATTTTTAACCGACTTCAAAAAGGAAGAGGTTCTCAAGTCCACTGTTCTTTTTTTTATGTATATACCTCAGAACTTTTTTCTAGGTGACCGATTTTGATGGTCTTATTTTACTTTGAAAACTGGTGCTTATCATGTAGTCCCATATAAATTTGATCAATATCTGAGCAGTAGTTAAAGAGTAATTCTTAATAATGCGTATTTATTAATAAATGAATTTTAACAACATTTTAATTTTACCACTTGTGTTAAGTTATGCGAACGTAGTGCCTATGACTTACTCAGTTATTTTTTTTAAGTTATGCTAACGTAGTGCCTATGACTTACTCAGTTATTTTATTAAGTTATGCGAACGTAGTGCCTATGACTAACTCAGACGATACGTTGTGCTAAAGAAAAGATAATGTTTTCGTTAACGTAATGGTTATGGTATACCTTGTTGACAGACGCAGACATTAAAGGCGAAGAGTCCACTGCCGAGGAGTCTCAATTTGTAAAAGGACAGTCTCCAAGACCTAAGCCACTTGACGCTGTAGGCTTGGGGCAGGATGTAGAGGAAGAGCAGCAGACAGAAACGTCAAGAATAGAGAGACCCTCCGCGCCGACACCCAGAGCCTACGTCACAAGCTACAACGACGAGCCATCACCGAGCGCGTCACCTGTGATCGACGCGACGCCTGCACTCTTTGGCCCCAGTGATGGCCCCAGAATATGTTCTATCACAATAAACTATATGGGAGAAAGCTAGAAACACATAGTACTTACTATTATCCGAAGCTAACTTCGCACCAAGGCTTGGGCAGGCTGTGAGTGTGTGTAATAGTGGATAGCGAGTAGTGTACAGTGAGGTGTAAATGTCTGCGACCTGAGCATGCTTAGGCGACCAGCAGCGGCCGAGTTCCAGGCTGCCCCAAAATGCTGCATCGCTCCCGCCGGCTCGATCGCTGGACCATTTCTTTCTTCATTGTCACTAATTCAGTCTCTTAGTTTCATTGTACATTTAACTAACTTAAATTCGCCTAATTCCACATTCATCGTAGAATCGAACACGTGATACCCGACAGATTCAGCGTTAAACACAACTAAGTTCCTTCATTCGACACCAGGACAACACGTCGCGCAAGATTCAAAATACGCCTCGTTGACACGCGAATTAATCTAACTAGCCAACCAAAACACAAAAAGGGGCACTAAACGCGACGACACAATTATAATTATATCTTGAAAATTAACCGGGAGAAGCTCTCAAACTAGGAATGCGCGGCTCGAATCCTAGACCGTATATCTACTAGACGCGCGTACACTATTCCGCAATCTCGCCCGAGTTAAACATCGCACAATTCACATATCTACGTGACGAAGAAGCACGTATTTCATCTAGCTATCTAGATCCACGATGGGCCGTGAATTTTGAGCCTGACGGTCTCCCCGCCTCATGGCTGGCGGGGCACCGACGTTTTGCCCACGTGTCTAGAGACCGACTGCCCACGCGTCGAGTGACAGACTGCCCACGCGTCGAGCGACAGACACCCACCTCGGCGTTTTTCTCACCTGCATACCATTGGGTGAGGCGCCAGCTCGAACGCAATTGGGTGACGTTAAAACATGACCAAATTTGGGCATAAACAGGTGGTTTTAAATCCGATAATTTCCGGAATATTATCGTCATCTACATGCGACCTCAATAATCTTTCAGCACCTAATTATCACTTAATTTTTAGGCACTGGTAAAGAATAAAAAATACCGTTCATACATTATGGTAAGGTAATGGTGGTCGGGGACCCCATAATTCCCAGAATAATATCTTAATCTGTATCGGGTTCCGATAATCGCTCAGCACTTAATTAGCACTTAATTCCTTGCTATTAATATGTATCGCATATCTAGTAACGTCATTGCCATAGATAATACACTAGTCATTGCGTTGCTAGATACGTTTTGCCAGGAACGCAATTTTCATTCGATCGTTGCGGTGAAAATTTTAGAGCACCTAATTTTTAAACTTCGTACATAATTAGCACCTAAAAAGTCCCTAATTTGGGCTTTTTTTTAAAAGAATTTTTGATTCTTTTCTTACTTACTTATCTTCACGCACAATCCCTGACGGAGTAGCCAGAGAGAACAGATCGCCAAGTGTCACGATCCTTACATACCTCTTTCGCTTCTTTCAGATTCATTATCTTCTTCATACATGCACGTCTAGGTATCCGAGTACTCTTGACCCTCCCCTCTTCGAGCAATTTGCTCACATGGTCTTAGAAAGTTAGTCTCTGTCTACCTCGACACCTTTTAATATTTACTTTCGCGCTATATATTTTCTTCACCATTCGGTCTTCACTCATTCGCTCAACGTGCCCAAACCATCGAAGCACGCCCTTATCAATTTTTGTGATAAGGTCATCTTTCAAACCTGCCATATTGTGAATCTCTTCGTTTTTCTTTCGGTCGGCCATGGTAACGCCGCACATTTTACGAAAAGATCGCATCTCCACTGCATTCAACTTACTTTTATGCTTCTTCTGGCATACCCAGGTTTCACTGCCATATATGTGTAACAAAGTCGGTACCAACACTGCGTTATGTATTGCAAGGCGTGCACTCTTAGTGATTCTTTGCGTGGCGTGATTCTTTTCTGATTTTCAGAAAACCTGTATTTTGCATCTGCTTTGTTCTGAATAACGACTTTATTTTTATTAGGGGCGCCTTGTTATTGCGTATACTTGCAGCACCTAATTAGTACTTAATTCCTTGTTATTAATATTTATCGTATATCTAATAACTTCATTGCGTTGCTAGCGAGACGTTTTGCTAGCAACGCAAATTTCAACAGTTCGTTGCGGTGAAAATTTTAGAGCACCTAATTTTTAAACTTGGCACCTAATTAGCACCTATAAAACCCCTAATTTTGGATTTTTCCAAATGTAAATTCCCAAGTTTGCGTTGCTAGCGATACACAACCGAGTAGTCTTAGCTGGCAAAAGAACCTCCACCGGAGATTCTTAGCAGCCCCTGCCCCGCCGTTACTATGGTCGCATCGAAGCCAGGAATAGCGGGGCCACTGGGGACTGGGGGCCGTCTTTTTGTAACTTTTGTCATGAGGGATAGATTTCCATAGTTGCTACGCTTGCCGAGCGGGTTTGCAACCGCAGTTTTTTTATTGCTTTTGATGTTATCAGAAAGATGCTGCTGCCCATCTTCTGTCACAGTTTCCCTCTATGGCCTCTTACGACACCCACGGGAAGATATGGGGCAGTGGGTATTCTTACCGCCACTACACGGGGCATCACCTTATTGCGTGTTAATCCGGATTTCGCTGTAGCTGTGGAGCTTGACTACCCTTTGAACATGACGTTTTTCGCACATTATTGTCGTAGGTGACCCATTTTTCATCACCAGTCAAAAATGGTTCGGTTTCATTACGTTTCAATAGGTTTCTTTCAGTGAGCTCGTGTGGTACCCAAACATCGAGCTATTTTGTATAGGTAGACTTTCTCAAATGGACGAAAACTTTTTTGTGGTCAATCCTCAATTCCCCGGCTCTGTCGTAACTACTAATATGCCGATCTTGCTCCATTTTTTCAAAAATAGCATCGACTATAACCGTTTGAGGGCGACCAGAGTGAGCTGCATCTTTGACACCAAAATTCCCGGACTAAATAGGAAAGTGGTTTTTAATTTTTGTTTTTATTTTTCTTAATATCCTTTTTGCATTTTTATTACAACCATGTTATAACAAACTATAAAACTATAGAGATTTTTCTTCAAATTTATACGAACAAAATAGCAAAGAAACTTTTTCCCCGTCTGATTACTTTTAATTCTCGACGTTTCCCGCATTAAAATCCGTATAATTAGTTTTAGTAAATGTCTAGTATTTGTGTAAATATAAAAAATCATTATATATATGGTGGGAAAGTTTTTAAACAAATGATTAAAAAAGTTAATTTCCTGTTAAATGATACTGGCAAAAGTACGAACATACTAGTCCATAACCATAACCTAAGAAACAATAATCTATCAGCTCTAGGGATGGGCAAGGAAAAAAATATACCGATATATATATATATATATATATATATATATATATATATATATATATATATATATTGAATCGATATTTTTAAACAGTATCAATATATTTCGCGTGATAAATATCGATATGTCGATATATCGTCATAATTTGCATGCTGTATAGATAAGTTCCAAAATTTTATGTTACTGACGGGTGGACGACTATAAAGAAACGACAACCAACCACACCTGAATACTTTTGTACCTCCTTTTGTTGTTACATGTTTTGTTATTAATACAACATTTTAAAATATATCAAAATTGATACGAATTCAATACTCTAAAATAAATATCGATATATCGATATATGGCAATTTAAAATATCGGCGATATATATCAATATTTTGTTAAAAAATATCGATATTTCGATATATCGATATTTTTTGCTCAAGCCTAATCAGCTGTCATAGGCAAACCAAATAATATTTTAAGTTATTTCTTTGCAAAAAAAGGATTATAATAAAAATTGCACAATAATTATTTAATTATATAGTGGTTTTGAAACTATTTTAAAGCCATTTATAGTTTGCTTGTAAATATTTCTATTTGTTTATACATTTTACCCTTTATTTATATATAATGTCCGCAAAAATAGATATTGTTAAACCTAAAACTGTAAGAGTTTATGAGTTAGATGATTTTGAAAAATTATTACGAGGTTTAACCTCTCAGACCTTGACATTTTATTGGACATATTTAGTTAGAACTATGGTCAAGCCAAAGAGTATAGTAGGTCAGGCCAGACGATTTTTTAAAAAAATGGTAAAAATAACTTAGAGTCATTACTATGTTCATATCCAAAAATAAAAAATTATCAACAATTAAAATATCGAATTATTTATAAGAAGGTCAAGTGAGCGCTAGAGTGACGACGATTGCAAGACGATTTGTCGATAAATGAAATGTTTCGAGAAATTATCAATTACTGTGTAGTGGCGGTGTATGAATATTCATACTATTCCGTGGGTTTCGTAAGAGGCGACTGATCCACTGTTCAATACAACAAGGTGCGTGTACCGTGGAACAGAACGTGGCAACTATGACAAGTATACCCTCTATGAGGAATATAGTGGAGGCCTATGTTCATTGGGGGTTTTTATAGGATGTAACGGTCCATCACCAGCAGTGGAATGAAACTGTAAGGAGAGGGAGGGATTAATTTTATTATTTAAAAAAATATTTTTGTGTTTTTTTTTTTTTATAGAAGAGGGGGCAAACGAGCATGCGGCTCACCTGATGGTAAGTGACTACCGCCGCCCATGAACAACCGCAACACCAGGGGAATTGCAGATGCGTTGCCGGCCGTTTAGAAAGGTGTAAGCTCTTTTCTTGAAGGTCCCTAAGTCGTATCGGTCCGGAAAATCCGCCGGTGGTAAACTATTATGTGTAAAAAAGTCATCAAACAGCATCAAACAATTTATTAAACAAAAGTTGCGTAAACAAGTTCAATGGTTAAAACAATATTAAATAACAAAACCAAACAATTCTACTAAAAAGAAAAAAAAGTATATATATGTTAAAATCGAATAAATATTATGAAGAAAGAAACAAGGACATAGAAACACTTGATTTTCATAAAGAAAAGAAATATATAATATAATTATATCGATAAACTCAGTAGAAGCCTCAAAAAAAATTAAATCACAGGTATATACTTGTACATCCGTAAGATAGCGTAATAAAGTATATACTTTATTACGCTATCTTTGAGCAACGCCATTTTTCTAACGACTTCAAACAGGAGAAGGAAGTCGACTGTGTTTTTTTATGTGTGTTACCTCATAACCTTCTGGGTGAACTGATTTCGATGATTCTTTTTTTATTTGAAAGCTGGTGCTTCACATTCACATTTTTATTTTTAGTTATTGATGAAAACAACTTCGCCATAATGTTCACTATATATCGAAATTATAACATAAAACGTAATTTTCGCGCATTGGACTTTGTGGGATATGAAAATTTGTGTTTATTACATGATTTATTGTGATAACTCACACTTTTTATTTACTTTTCAGTTAATTCTGGCTATTAAATATAGTGATACGTGAACGACACAGTATTTGAAATGGCAATTTTATAAAATATATGAAATTGTTACGAAGCAAAATATAAGGAATTTAATTTTAAAACAGTGTAATTACTTACCATTTGTATAAAAACTAACAAAAAACTTTCTATTGTACCCACTTAATTTTTTGTAAAATTTCTAGTTGCCTCTTATGGCTCCAGTACACGTTGGCCGAGCGCGCTCGCCGAGTGCACTCGGCCAACGTGTACTGGGCCGTTTTGTATATATTTGGCGTTTGCGGCCAACGCTCGCCGACGAGCCGTATAGTGTCGGTTTTCCGTGCACAAATCAAAGGAATTTGGCGCAAGCCGCAAACAGTGTTCACACGTTGGCCGAGTGTTCAGTTCATAGTTACGCGTCGGAGTAGACTGTAGTGTCGGCTTGATAAAATTGTTTCTACATGGCGACATGGACTAATGAGGAAATATTTATTTATTTATTTAACAGTTTATGTACACACATAATTAGATAGGAAAATGGTAAAAACATAATTATGTACAAAGGTACTGCCTATTCCATGATGAAATTTCTTCCAGCAGGCCTATTGAAGAATAGTTGAAGGAAATAGAGATAGTCAAAGTGTGCACTTACATAAATATACATATACATACACACACACATATATATACGCATGTATATATATATATATATATATATATATATATATATATATATATAAATAAATATCATATATTATGAAAAAATATATAATTCAATATAATATATTTTTAATGTTACTTATATGCATACCAACACATTACGATTTAATAATTATGGAGTAAATATTGATTCATTGTTCATTGATTGATCCTCACAATGAATCAGTTATATGGAACCCCAAACATGAGCAACATAAAAATAAAACCAGAGTAACTTGCCTAACTGCATTAAATAGGTAGGTACTCTGAAATCGCAACTAAACATGTATGTTTAGTTGCGATTTCAGAGTACCTACCTAATGATAAATATTATTATAAATAATTATCTCTGCGTTTATGTTGTTCAGGGATAATGTAGCTTAGGGGCTTCTTTTGGGCTATCTTTTATTTTGAAAAAACCCCCAGCGAAGCGGGCACGGGTAGCTAGTAAATCCTATAAAGGTTTCTTTTTTCCTTTTGAGGTCGGAACCCTAAAAAGGACACACTGGGATTATTGTTGTATGTGTTGTTTTTTTTTCGTTCACTCTGAGAAGAGTGAAGCGCTGTATAAGTATATGACAGCGGCCGCGATTGCCCTAACGTCCATCATCATCTAGCTACCAACGCAGAATGAAACACGCCAACGTGTGAACGGCACCACGAAAATCTGCCGAGCGCGCTCGCCAAGCGCACTCGGCCAACGTGTACTGGAGCCATTACACTCACGCGGCGAAGGATATAAGACAAAAGTATGTGACGTAAACGCGACGCGAGGCGGAAACTCGTCATTTGAAGTCAATTCTGTTAATTTAAAGAAGCGTAATTTAATAACGAAACTAATTCTAATAAAATTTTAGTTTTATAGTTCATCTAAATAACATTTAAAAAATAATTGTTATGATCACAATAACTATGGTTCTGACTAAACGTAGTGTGGTGATCATATACTCTTTGGTTCTGAGGGGTCCTTTCTAAATATTACCATACTCTTTGGAGCGTTCTACAAAGTTGACCTTGGATTGCCTCATGTGTACTTCAAAGGCTTGACAGATTAAAGGTAGCAGTATGTATGCTGACAGAGTCACATCAAGTCGGTATGTAACATTTATTTGCTTGTTAATTATATCCATTTATTTATTAGTGCGTACATAATTTTTATTTTTAAGATATATTTGCTTACTTATGACAAAATTTAAATAACTTTTTATACAAGTTTATAATGTGTTATTCAGGGTGGGATGGAAGGGGTGCGAAGTCAGAAGTCCTCCACGTGTGCCTGGTAGTTGCGGGTCCCTCTCGATACGTCTGGAGGGAAGAGCAGCTACTGGGCCGGTGCACCCTGGGCGCGGCAGTAATCTTCCTCGAGAAATGAGAAGAAATTCTTACTCCTTGGGGAAGGTTACTACCGCGGCTAATTATTCTGACATGGGTGGGGTCCGTCCCGGACCAACGGCGCGTTCCACTGCGTGACCCTCTGATCAGCAGAGGGCATAGCAGAGGAGTGAGGGCGGGCTCGGTGTGCACTTACCCTGCCTCCGGGCAGACAGTGAAGGATTCATCCTTTGCTGTCACCGCCGGTCTCGTAATCCCAGTATCGAAGTGTCGTGGATCATGTCTCGCGGCTTTGATTGGGACCGAGGGTCTTGGCTTAACCGCCCGGACCGCGAGGGAGAAAACCTCTATAAAAAGTTACCCCGAATCTCAAGCGGCGACGCACCGCGAGGGGATGGATGGCTGACGGGGTTCTATGAACAAATCAGTCGATAGTGCGCTCCTCGCCAGGGTACCTGCAGACCCCCTGGCGAGTAATAAATCCTCTAAATCTGCTTACCTTGGTAAGGGGTCACTGCCAAGGTGGACATTTAATTACTCCCATACTCGTGGGTACAAATATGGAAAATAAAGAACAAAAAACCAAAACCGCCGGCAACGGCAACGTAGAGGAGAGGAGGAACGATGCGGGGACAGAGTCCGACGCCGCATCGAGCAGCGTGGGAGGCTCAGAGAGCTCCCGACGCGTGGAGCCTGGGACCGCGGAGACCAGTAAGTTCTTCCGCAAGCGGTCCAGGCGGGATGGCGACCAGGGGTCGTCAGCCGGAGAAGAGGAGACTTCGGCCCGGAAAATCCCCACCAACAGGCGGGGCGGGCTGAGAGGCAAGGGGAGGGGGCCCTCTGACAATCAGAGGGCCGAACAAGCGGCAAAGCATGCCGAGGAGGGGCGCCACCCGGGCGATACGCCTCGGGTATCAGGCGAAGAGACGGATGCGACTGGCGGCTCCGAGGTGGAGCGTAAGGCCAGATTCGTAAAGGAGGTGGAGGCCGCGATCAAGGTCGTGGCCCACAAGCAAAAGGCCTCCTCAAAGTTAAAGGCCATTCCCGCGGCCTCCGCCTCCATCATGGCGGCTGCGGAGGCCAACTTTGTTGGGGCCGAGCTTAATGTAAACGAGGTAGCGGAGCTGCGGGCGGAAGTGGCCCGCCTGACGTCCGCCATGGAGACTCTCCAGAAGGAGAACGAGAAGCTCCGCGCAGACCTGGCCAGTCTACGTGAGCCTGCCTCTCGCGCGGCGCCCCAGACGCAGCGCCCAAGCCAGCCCGTGCCGGTGGAGAACCAGGTTCTGAACCTGATCCGGCAGGAGCTGGCTGCCTTCCAGCACCGGTTCTCCGTGCTGGAGGGCATCGTCCTGCACCCCCCCCTAGGGGCAAACAAGACGGCGGCGAGGCCGGCAACGGTCTCGTACGCGGCGGCCACAGCTGCCGCATCCAGGCCGGGGCCGTCCAGCCAGCCTTCGGGCGGGGCTGCAGTTGCCCCTCCTCCCCCTGAAAAGCCGGCTCCGGCAAAACCGGTACCGGCTGAACCGGCTCCGGCTAAGCCGGCAACGGGAAAGAGAGGCAAGGCGAAGACAAAAAAGGGCAAAGCGGCAGCACAGGTGGTGGCTGCGCCAGCCCCAGTGCCTGCGGCGAATGTGCCAGCGCCAGCGGCAAGCCAGCTGCCGCCGCCGCCACCGCCCCCGCAGCTCCCTACACCTCCCACGGCTGAAGCCGGTTGGCAGGTGGTCGGGGACAAAAATAAGGGGAAGAAGGCAGCCAAAAAGGCCAAAGAGCAGGAGCGGCAGCGCCAGTTCAGGGCGCGCAAGATGGCGGCTAGGCTCCGCGCCCCGAAGACCGCAGCTGTAGTGATTACACTACAGCCGGACGCGGAAAAGAAGGGCGTTACCTACCGCGATCTGCTCGCGAAGGCGAAAGAGGCGGTGGATCTCGGGGAGCTCGGGATCACCGGGGGCCTCCGGCTCAAAGTCACCCAGACGGGGGCCCGTATGCTGGAGATCCCCGGGGAATCCAGTGGCGCGACCGCGGACGCTCTGGCTGCGAAGCTCAGAGCGTCCCTGGACGCGGACGAGGCCCGAGTGTCCAGGCCCGTCAGATGCGCAGACCTGCGCATCATGGGTCTGGACGACTCGGTATCGGAGAAGGAGTTAGTGGCCGCCGTCGCCAGGTCCGGGGGGTGCACTACTGACCAGGTCAGGTCAGGCGCCATACGCCCGGACCAACAGGGTATGCATGCCGCCACGGTGTGCTGCCCTGTTACGGCGGCCAAAACCATAGTGGAGGGCCGAAGGCTTCTGGTGGGCTGGGTCTCAGCGCAGGTTAAGCTGCTGGAGCCCAGACCTCTGAGGTGCTACCGCTGTCTCGTGGGGCACCACGTATCTGTGAAATGCGCCTCGGAGGTTGACCGCAGCGGCCTTTGCTTCCGCTGCTGTCAGCCCGGACACATATCGGCGACCTGCTGCGCCACGCCGCACTGTGATGCATGTGCGGCGACCGGCAAGCCAGCCGATCACCGGGCCGGAAGCAAGGCCTGCGTGCCACCCGCCAAGGCCAAGGTCGCGGGTAGGGGAGGGCCCTCCGCCGCCACCGCCTCTGTGGCCACCGCCGCAGTCGCGACTGCCGCCGCCGCCGCCGCCGCTGTCACTGTCGCTGCCGCCGCCGCCGCGACACCGACGCCCGCAGAGAGGCGCCCCGTGGAGGAAGCTGAAATGGAATGCCTATAACGGCCCCATTAAGCTTCCTCCAGGCGAATATCAACCACTGCGCCTGCGCTCAGGATCTGTTGCTCCAGAGCATGGCGCAGTGGTCGATCAACATCGCTGTGGTCGCTGAGCCGTATTTTGTCTGGCCTAGGGAGGACTGGGTGGCGGACCTTAACGGCTCAGTGGCCATCATTTCTTCAGCCGCCGCCGGTACCCCGACCCTTGAAGGTGTCAGGAGGGGTCAGGGGTGCGTAGCAGCACGGTTCGGGGAGTTCGTTGTTGTGGGGGTGTACTTCTCCCCGAACCGATCTCTCGCCGAGTTTCACAACTCTCTTGCAGAGCTGAGAGCAGTCGTCGTTGGAAGTAATCCCCTCCCCGTACTTGTCCTCGGGGACTTCAATGCCAAGAACTTGGCTTGGGGTTCTCGTCGTACAGATATGCGGGGTAGGATGGTGGAAGACTGGGCTCTGGAGACAGGCCTGGTCGTCCTAACTCGGGGTTCTGTCCCCACGTGTGTGCGGATGCGGGGCGAGTCGGTGGTGGACATTTCGTTCGCTAGCCCCGCTCTGTCGCCGCGTGCCATTGACTGGCGTGTCATGGAGGGGGTGGAGACCTACTCCGACCACCGGTACATCCGGTTTGACGTCTCCACCCAGCCCTCGAGCGCGCCAGTCCAACAGGCCCCGAGTGGTCCGCGTTGGGCGCTGAAGCAGCTGGACCGGGAGCTCCTCCTGGAAGCCTCGATCGTGCAGGCCTGGGTGTCATCACCGGACAGGCCTGCCGACGTCAATGATGAGGCAGGGTGGTTCCAGGAGGCCATGTCCGAGATATGTGACGTGGCAATGCCCCGCGTCCGGCCAGGAAGCGCCCGGCGTCAGGTGTATTGGTGGTCGCGTGAGCTGACGTCTCTGCGCGAGGCGTGTGTCGCCGCGCGGCACCTGTACGCCAGGCATCGCAGACTCCGCATTCGTCCACCGAATGCGGCAGCCATTGAGGCGGAGCTGTACGAGGGATACAGAGCGGCAAAGACCGCCCTCCGGGAGGCTGTCCTGCGGGCCCGGGATCGGGCCCGTGAGGAGATGCTGGAGACTCTCGATAGAGATCCGTGGGGGCGCCCTTACAAGATCGTGCGGGATAAACTCCGCACCTGGGCCCCCCCGCTGACGCAGAGTCTCCGGCCTCAGCTCGTGGAGGATGTGGTGAGCGCTCTGTTCCCTGCGCGCGGGGAACATCCGCCCCCGCCTATGGCTCCGCCACCTGCGGTGCCGGAAGCGGACCACCAGGACGACGACGACGACATCCCGGAAGGGACCGGGGTAGACCTGAGAGTGGCGGTACGTAGGCTCAAGGCCAGGAATACCGCCCCAGGACCCGATGGCTTGCCTGGCAAAGCCTGGGTCCTGGCCTCGGAGGCTCTCGGGCCCCGACTGGAGGGGCTCCTAAGCGCATGCTTGGAGAGAGGCCAATTCCCGCTTCGTTGGAAGACGGGGAAGCTGGTCCTCATTCGGAAGCCGGGGCGCCCTGCGGACTCTCCGTCCGCATACCGGCCCGTGGTGCTGCTCGACGAGGTGGGCAAGCTCTTTGAAAGAGTAATTGCAAACCGCCTCGCCGAGCACCTTGCGGGGACGGGGCCGGATCTTGCGGAACACCAGTTTGGTTTCCGCAAGAGGCGCTCTACGGTGGACGCCATCATGCGCGTGAGAGCCCTCACGACGGGGGATGCAGTGGCCAGGGGGGGGGTTGTCTTGGCGGTGTCTCTCGACATCGCCAACGCCTTCAACTCCATGCCCTGGAGCTGCATTAGGGAGGCACTCCGGTATCACCGGGTGCCGACCTATCTCCGTCGTATAGTCGGGGACTATCTGACGGACAGGGCCGTCATCTACTCCGGTCGAAACGGAGAGTGGAACCGGCGAGAGATGTCGTGCGGTGTCCCACAGGGTTCGGTTCTGGGGCCGCCCCTGTGGAACATCGGTTACGACTGGGTGCTGCGCGCCGACCTCCCTACCGGCGTCAGCGTAGTTTGCTACGCTGACGACACGCTGGTACTGGCACAAGGGGGGTCGTACGAGGCGGCGGCGGAAACTATGACACGCGGGGTTGCGATAGTCGTTGAGAGGATCCGGCAACTGGGTCTCGAGGTGGCTCTGCACAAGTCCGAGGCCATGCACTTCCATGGTCCTCGGAACAGGCCACCACCGGGATCCTCAGTGATGGTAGGAGGGGTATCCATCGGCGTCGAGTCGACGTTGAAGTACCTAGGACTCGTCCTCGACGGCCGATGGAACTTCGTTGAGCACTTCCGACGTTTGGCTCCCAAACTGGAACGGACCGGGGCTGCCTTCAGGCGGCTCCTGCCGAACCTGGGGGGGCCAAACGCCTCCTGCCGGAGGCTCTACGCGGGGATCGTGAGGTCCATGGCCCTTTACGGGGCCCCGGTGTGGGCGCGTGGTTTGGCGCGGCTTGCCGTCCACCACCTAAACGCGCCCCAAAGGGTGGTTGCCGTAAAGATGGTTCGCGGCTACCGCACGATCTCCCGCGAGGCGGCGAGCCTCCTTGCCGGATTGCCGCCATGGGATCTGGAGGCGATAGTCCTCGCGCGCCTGCACGAATGGCGCGCGGCAGCACTATGCCGGGGGGAAACCCCGCTGCCGCGGCAAGTTGTCGCGCAGCGGACAGACTTCCGGCATGATCTCATGGCGACATGGAGAGAGCGACTGTCGCAACCCCGTGCTGGGCACGCCACTATAGCGGCGATAAGACCCCTCTTTGAGGAGTGGCTTGAGAGACGCCACGGCGTCCTCACCTTCCGCCTGACGCAGGTTCTCACCGGACACGGTGTGTTCGGGAGGTTCCTGCACCGAATCGGGCGGGAGGAAACGCCCGGGTGCTCCCACTGCGAGGATCGACCGGAGGACACGGTGGAGCACACCGTGGAGGTGTGCTCTGCTTGGGCGGAGCACCGCCGTGTCCTCGTAGCGGCGATAGGCGGCGGCGACCTCTCGCGTCCGGCTCTGGTCGAAGCCATGGTCCGGAGCGAGACGGAATGGGATGCCGTCACCACCTTCTGCGAAGCAGTGATGCTAGCGAAGGAGGTGGCGGAGCGGGAGAAGGAAAGAGCAACAGCTTTCCTTCCCGGCCGCCGCGGGAGACGCCCCGGGCGTCGGGGGCTACGTCGTGGCCCCCGACCACCGTAGGCGCGGGCCTGTGGACGGCGAGCAATGGGTAGCTCGCCGTCCGTCCGTCTAACGACGACAGGCTGTGTCGACGGCGCGTTTTGTTCCACGCGCGCCTCAAAGAGCTGTCAGCAGCGTGAAGGGGCCCGCAAGGGCCGACGCCTGCCGGGGCTGCGGGCTGTTCGAAAGAGATACCGCGGCTCCGGAACGTAAGGGCACTGAAGGAACACGGATGGTTTTTAGTCAGTAAAAGTCTGACACTCCCTTCCGCTCCACCCACAGCGAAAGGCGTCATTAGATGATTTTCCATCCGCAAAAAAAAAAAAAAAAAAAAAAAGGGTGGGATGGAACAATGTAGAGGCCTAGGTCTGAGTGTTTATAGGTATAAAATTATTCTGGGACTGTAGTGATTTAAGCAGCGTAGGCCCTATCCTATAGACAAGTGCCTACTTTGCCCTTAATGTTAATCTGGCATTGATATTGTTTTATGTAATTCTATTTTTATATGTTTCTATGTAGTCAAACTGATAATAATGTATATTTAAAACAAAAATTACTGACTTTACTACGTGGTAGAGCCATGCTGCAGCTATATTAAGGTTGTAGCACGAATGGGTCAGCTCGACCGGGGAAGGACCACGCTCTCACAGAAAACCAGCGTAAAATGGCAGCTTAATGCTGCTGTGTTTCGTATGGTGAGTGTAGAGAACCGGAGACCCTATTTACTGACAAAGAGGCATTCCATCTTCGTCCTCACGGGTGACAACGCATCTGTATCTTGAGTCTTTATTGAGGATAGATGTAGATGTCTATGGGTCACAGTAACCACTTACCATCAGGTGGACTGTGTGCTCGTTTGTCACCCGATCCTATAAAAAAAAAAAAGACTTGATTCTGGCAGAATTCTATCAAAAGAAGCCATAATTTAAAAGAAGAAGAAGAAACAAAAATTAAACAATCTCTTGCTGTAGGTACTCTATATTTATGTAATAAGTGCTGTTTTGCACTTGGAAAGTATGGAGAAGTCTAAAAGTCTTATGTTTGTCAAAAATCAAGATATCTTTTATTCTTTAACAGTGGATGAAGCAAGTGTTATTAAACGTCTAAATGCTCTAACCATTGGTGGTCCATCGGACGGCAACTGTTGTTCACGCTGTGGTGTTGGCCCATTTGAGACTCGAGCACAGCAAACTGCACACTACAAGCATCACTGGCATACTCACAATTTAAAAAGAAAACTCTTTGGAAAAACACCTCTGTCATTAGGTCAATTTAATTCTAGGCAAGGTGAGTAAATTTCAAGTAAAGTATTAAAGTATTCTATATAACTCATCCTTACATATAAAAAGAGCCATGTACCACATAAGTAGTAAAAAAGTACAGTAGAAGTAGTATAATATAATATTAAAATTAAAAAACTATAAAATAAAACTAAAACTAATAACTTAATTATCATACAGCCCTACTCCCTGTTGTATTGTGCCAAGAATGCTGGCTGCGTTTTATCGCTGAATGTGGTAGTAGTAGTACTTATGTGGCTTACCTGTTAATGTCTATTGTTGATCAAAGGCTTCTCTCCATGAAGATGGATTTGTTGTAATTAACACATTCAGCTAGCAGGTAGAGTTTGAGAGATCATTTACTGTTAGACTCCACTTGTAACAGTTAGTGCTCCTTGTCATGCATAGTTGTTCTGCTATTGGAGGGGAAATGAGCCATTAAGTTATTATTTTATTCATAAATTACATCCTATCAAAATCCGCTGCCGAACATAGGCCTTCCAATTGATTGCGTTATATATATTTGCATGTACATTCTGTGTACTAAATATCGGGAATTTGTCAATAAAACAAAAAATACAAATTATTCATCTAAAATTATTTTATCGCCTTCAAAGTAATTGCTTGCAATACAACATCTCCAACGCTTCACCCAGTTTTCCATACATTTTTCATAGGCTATTTGCGGTATGGCCTTTAACTCATTCAGCGAATTTTTTTTATGGCTTCTATCGACTCAAAACGTTTTCCTTGAAGTGGTAATTTTAACTTGGGAAATAAAAAAAAGTCAGACTGAGCCATATCAGGTGAATACGGTGCTTGGTCGAGAACTTTTGTTGAATTTTTCGCTAAAAACTCTTTCACTATAATGGCTGTGTGTGATGGTGCATTATCATGGTGCAGCATCCATGAGTTGTGTTGCCACAAATCTGGACGTTTTCGGCGGATACTCTCACGCAAACGCTTCATGACGCCTAAATAATATTCTTTATTCACTGTTTCTCCATTTGGAAGGAATTCGGAGTGAACGACACCACGGTAGTCAAAAAAAACTGTCAGCATCACCTTGATTTTGAAGCGACTTTGCCGCAGTTTTTTGAGTTTCGGCTCGTTTTCGAGACGCCATTCTGAAGACTGTTGGCTTGTTTGCATGTCGTACTCATAAACCCATGTCTCGTCGCCAGTTATTATACGTTTCATAAAGGTCGGATCCGTAGAAGCTCGGGAAACCATGTCTTCAGTGACATGCTTTCGCTGCGCTCTTTGAACAAAATTGAGCTCTTTTGGAACTAGTCGAGCGGCGACGCGTTTCATGCCTAAAATGTCAATGAGAATGTTGTGGACGGACTTAAAAGATATGTTCACCACACTAGCCAACTCTCTCAGACTTATACGTCGATTTTCGAGCACTAGCTTCTTGATTTTGTCGATGTTTTCTTTGGTCGTAGCGGTTGAAGGTCTACCAGAACGAGGCAAGTCTACTACTACTTCTCGGCCTTCTTTAAAAGCCTTATACGATTCATAAGCCCTTGTTTTCGATATACACGATTCGCCGTAGGTATTTCGCAACATTTTTATTGATTCACCACATGAAATATCATTCGAAACACAAAATTTAAGGCACACTCTTTGTTCAACAATATTTTCCATTGTAAAAATCGCCGAGAACTCAAAACTAAGACCTACAAAAAGTGTAGTTTAAAACAAATTAAATGACATATCCCGCTCAAACTTTGCGCGCTAAATCAGTACAGTGCTACCAACATGCAGTAAAAAAATTAGAACGACCTCTTTTACGCGGGTCTTTTTATTGACATATTCCCGATACTTTTAACACAGAGTTGTATAAATGTCTGGCATAGTCACCATACTTAATAGAAGGATTGACAAACATAGTTTTTATTTTCTGGATGTTGTTGGGAAGATCCCCGTTCTATAACACTAAGGGATGAAACAATTCAGTGTATATTCTTATACTGTTATTACTCAGTGTTCCTTATATTGTTTTAGTATTTTATATTATGTATATATATAATATAATATAATGAAAATGAATATGAAAAATTGTTTATTTATTTAAAAAGATCATACATTATATAGGTATGGGAGTAAGTGGAACATCCTTTTATGTAAATATACTTATACTTGTGGCAGTATGCCCCGCTCTTCTATAGTAAGAATTAAATAAACACAAAATAGATTATATATATATATATATATATATATATATATATATATATATATATGTAGGAAGCATAATGGGTAGGGTACAGAGACTGATTTTGTAGTTAGAAATAATAATTAATTCGTTTACACGAATTAATTATCCAACGAGTCGAGGATAAACTAGTAACGCAATACGACAAGCGCACCGTTCCACGTCAGAGCCAAGACTGTCTTAACGGCGGCCGCTCCGTCCGTTTTATACAAGCAGGACGGGTGGTAACGCAGGTGCAATGCCGCAGGTGTGCGGTACACGTGTCCTTTACAAGAATTCTGTCTAGCTAGACCGACGTCACCGCATCTACAACGGTGCAGGTGCCGTCATATATATGCAAACTATAACTATTAGAAAGCCTCCAACATTTCTTTCGACATTTGTTAACATATTTAGGTAAGTCAAGAAATAATGAAAATACTTGCGGGTACTTTTAATACTAATCGAAAAAAAAGGATTTATCTTTTGGCTTAAATAATTTCACTTTATCTTTTCTCTACACTTTAATGATACGACAATATCGTAAGTAGGACAGCAAATTTCATAACGGTATTTAACATAAAAACAGAATCATCAATGCAGAATGCATTATAGTCTTTCACAAATGTAATAATTCTCATACTATTCGAAGATTGTATGTGGGCAAAAATGGGGACTTTATCCCACTTCTGATGTAGGAAGTATAATGGGTAGGGTACAGAGACTGATTTTGTAGTTAGAAATAATAATTAATTCGTTTACACGAATTAATTATCCAACGAGTCGAGGATAAACTAGTAACGCAATACGACAAGCGCACCGTTCCACGTCAGAGCCAAGACTGTCTTAACGGCGGCCGCTCCGTCCGTTTTATACAAGCAGGACGGGTGGCAACGCAGGTGCAATGCCGCAGGTGTGCGGTACACGTGTCCTTTACAAGAATTCTGTCTAGCTAGACCGACGCCACCGCATCTACAACGGTGCAGGTGCCGTCATATATATATATATATATATATATATATACTGGGTGGCGCCGAGGTTATCACGTTAAATAGCACAGCAGTTAACACAAGTTGATATATGTCTGTTAAAATAATAAAATAAACAATAATAAAAGAAAATAAAAAATGCATTTTTCAAACAAAATAAATAGGGTAAAATATTGACAAGAAATAAATCAGCCTTGATATATAGGTTACTGACCTGAAGTGACTTACAAAACGTCGCACGCGCCAGAAAAATAATAATTTATATTAACACCCGTTCCCATTTCTTGTCACTTTGCGCGTAGAGAATTATGCCTTAACTTCATTATTTTAAGTAAATTTTTCGCTTGACTTTGTTTTCATACGCCTGCAGCGTGCGTTCCCTTTGTTTTTAATTTCGCGCATAAAATTATGCCTTAAATTGTTAGCCGTAAGTGCAGTTTTTGTTTGATTTTTTCTTTATTTGAGTAGTTAGGTTTGATAACCTTTAAACTACCTATATTCGCCTTGAAATGGCATGGGTCTTTGACCTTCTAGAATTCATCAGGTGATATCTGTATGCATTTACATGATGTTATTTAATATTGAAACGAAAAAAATGCTACCGCGGCTAATGTATTAATTGTTATATATTTTTTTAGTTGTGTATGTTTAAAGAAATTTATGTAGCATACGTCTTTTCATTTTATGTGATAACTTTTTCGTCACTCCGTATATATATATATATATATATATATATATATATATATATATATATATATATATATATATATATATATATATATATATATATATATACTACTTTGTGTGTTATATATTATGTAATTTATTATAGTATTATTTACATTAGTTGCACAGCTTATCAGCTGATGCAATATCTTAATCTTTGTAAGTGTTGTTCAATTTGCAGATATAATAACTGGAGTCACTACACTATATTGTGTATTATATTATATTCTGACTTACTAATACCAGATGTCCAATCTTTTTTTAAATATCTTTTATCTTATATTTCTGTTAAAAAACTGTATGATCTCATAACACATCTGTTTTTCAGATAGTGTTTCTGGCAGTGACTCGGAAGGGGATGATGGTGGAACTAAACCTACTAATGATTTATTTGCAGCTGCTACCAGACATTGCAAAGCATTCTTTACTAATCATTATGGACAAGTGTTTTGTATATATAGATGTATTCTACACCATAGAAAGATACATGTTATGTTTATAATCTATATAATTTATCATATACAGGAAAACTGATTAATACAGGATTAATTGTCATAGTATATAACTACTATGTCAGGGTCCTGTGGTTGAATGTTAAAACTGAAATCCTTACAAAATTAAGTGTGTTTTTGGATACTCCTCATCACTCTGACACTGCTCCCTATGCTACTTCCACTCTTATAGTCTGTGTATATCTTATAGCTCATTAGCATTAATTACATTGAGCATGGTTAAATTAGTGAGTGACTTTATCTAAACTTGTACACTTGAATCAACTTCTTCCTACAAGAGGGGAGGCCCATGTCCAGCAGGGGACTTTTATTTACTTGTGGCGACGTTGTCGTCGCGCCACAAGTGAAACGCATCCAAGCCTAAATCACACTATCAAAGTTTGGAAGTACTGCAATATATAGAATAGGTCTGAATGGAGCATTGGCCGCTCCCCGGGAAGATCACCTTGCCCGGCGGGAGACCATCGTTTTTCCATTCACGGCTAAAGCGGGGACCAGCCGACGTGATTTGAATACGCACAACACGCAACATATAACCTTCGAAAATCTTGAAATTCAAGTTTTCGTCATCATCCTCAAGTACCCCAGCCATTTGCTTCCGAGCAGTTATTGTCTGCAGTCCTCAGATCTTGCAAGCCATCTAGCTTTACAAAGTTCACGCAACACTGGAATAATGCTTCCTGTCCTTTTGAGCTACTCCCTGCGCTACAGTGTTCAGCGCGGCTCTGAGCCTTACTACTCGCCTCTACTTCATGCAGATTACTTGCCTTCTTCCCAACTTACCACAGATTACAAGGCAATTCCTGGCTCTTGCACATTCGTCCACAACTAGATTGCACTATCGACCTCCGGTCTGAGCCGGAGGGTCATGTTCGAGGGTTTCGCACAAGCGAAACGCATCGAAATCTAAATCACTCTGTCAAAGTTCCGAATTAATGTGGTACATATAGAATAGGTCCGAATTAACACATGGAGTATTTTCCATTCCTCGGGCTGATCACCTTGCCCGGCGGGAGATCTCCCCTTTTCCTTCCACAGCCAAAAACTTATTTTTATTATAAATTTACTTAAGAAAACGAAAGATAAAAGATAAAATTATGATGATGATTTTCAATGAAGTTTTTACACAATTCTTTATTTTGTTACTTATTCTCTCGATAATGCCATTAAATAGATTACTCTAAATTTTTCTTAATACAGGAAGAGTTATCAACAGACGGCGATGGCCAAGCTTGGGTTGAACGTTGCCAACGTCTTTCTATCCCGGGATTCCAACGCTGGGCTATCCTATTGATTTCCGGCGGTCACTTCGCCGGAGCAATATTTTCCGGAGGTACAGCTGTCGTTCACAAAACTCATCATTCTTACGTGACTCGGCGTGGTCAGGGACAAGCACAGCCTACAAGGGATCAACATGGAAATGCACCAAGGTCAGCCGGAGCCAGTTTAAGGAGATACAATCAAGCGCAGTTTTTGGAAGTATGTGTTGAATACATTTTAGATAAATATTATATTTTAAAGGAGCTTTTTATACTAAGCTTGATTCAGATTACTTAGTATCCATGCAAACCAGGTACAGTCTACATTGAGCTATTATTAACTGCAATTTATGGTGGTTATTTATATTGAGGGAACACCTGTGTGTCTGAGAAATTAGAGATTTTCTGAAGATAAGTGCAGTCCTTCAAGTCCTTCTGCACTGGAATAACACGGCGGCCTCCATAACCCTGTATTGGATGCCTTCTGAATTCTCTTAGTATCCATGACTATCAAATAAAATTTTATAAAAAAGAAAATTACAAATTAATAGGTTGTTCGGAAAGTCATTTCGTTTTTTTTTTTTTTGTGGAAATGAAAGACAGTTTTCGTATAATAAATAAATACTTTATTAAATTATATATTGACCGTTCTGGTCCAACACCTTTTGCCATTTTTCTGGTAGTAGCATAATTCCACGCTCAAAAAATTTTTGGGCTTTGCTGGCAAAAAACTGATTGAGGAGGTTCTTGACCTCCTCATTTGAGGTGAAGGTTTTACCGTCTAAAAAATTTTGAAGTGACCGGAACAAATAATAATCCGATGGTGCCAGATCTGGAGAATATGGTGGGTGTAGCATTGCATCCCATTCAAGCTGTAAAAGCTTTTGGCGAGTGACCAAACTTGTGTGAGGTCTCGCGTTATCTTGCTGAAACACTACACCTTTCCTGTTGATTAGTTCTGACCTTTTCTGTTGAAGTGCATCATTCAGTTTGTCCAGCTGATTACAGTAGACTTTCGAATTAATCGTTGTGTTATCCGGTAAAAGCTCAAAAAAAAAAACGATTCCTTTAAAATCCCACCAAACAGACAGCATCACCTTTTATTGGTGAATATCGGCTTTGGAAATGGTTTGAGCCGGTTCATCTTTTTTGCTCCATGACCTCTTGCGTTTGACGTTGTTGTATACAACCCATTTTTCGTCCCCAGTGATGATGCGCTTCAAAAACGAATCATATTCGTGACGTTTGAGAAGCGAATCGCAGACGTCAATGCGTCGACACAGATTTCTCTCTGTGTACATCGAGCTTCGAGAATAATCTCAGGCCTTTCAAGTGGTCATAAACTGTTGAATTTGATAAATTTAACCTCAATCCGATCTCACGTGTTGTTATTCGCCGGTTCACATCAACTAATGCCTTTATCGCGTCTTTATCAGCTTCTATCCTCTGTCGGGATAAAACGAAATGACTTTCCGAACAACCCAATCTTTTTCAATCCCACAAAATAAACTTTAGAAAATTAGAAAATTGCAGAAACCTATCATTAACCACCAACAGACAAAAAAATTAATCTACCTACTTGGAAAAACTACATAGTGATCTTGACAACAAAATCTTGTTTCTTTTTAGAAAAAAATCCTGAACATTTAGATTTTTCTAATTTTTATTCTAATTATAAAACAAAAAAGTTCTTTTAGTTATTTGACATTCAAAGCCGCAACCTTGAAATTCAACCGTAACACTTTCGAGTTTCTGTAAAGCATAAAAACCAATGTTCAATGTTGATATTGGTTAGTATTGTTTGACTTAAGAGACACCACTTGATGAGTTGCTCGAATAATACACATTGAATAAAACGAATTTCATGTACTGGATCATTTTAGTCTAATTATTTTTTAACACCCTGTTTCACATACACAGACATAATATTTAGAAGTTGTAAATTTGGCAATACAATTATTTCTATTTAACAGTAAAAGGGATTCATATTTATGTACTGTTATATATGTGAAATAGACTGATTTATATTTGATTTTAAAAATAATGACTCTAAACTGTTCTAATGGTTCTTTCTATAGAGGCTTAACTTTTGGTTGGTTGTGTTGGTGGTTAACGTTAAATCGGTTATAGATTTTTATGCTCATAAGGATTTTTAAATAAGTTCAAATTTTATTTAATAAAATAATTTAAATGTGATTGCTGAAAGAAAATTTTCGTACATCATTATTCCTCCAATTATTCGTCAATTCTGTAATAATCCATACTAACCAGCATATTCACTTAAGTAAGCGTAATGAGAACGCCTTCTGGCTAGATAGAGCGACGATCTGAGCAAAGCACTAGGCAGCTGGATTTGTAAATCCCCTGATGATGATAATACTGATTTTTTTTACGGAGTAAGGGTGACATAAGAGCACACAGTCCACCTGATGGTAAGTGGTGTGGCCCATAGACATATATTATGTTTATCTTCAATTAAGTATCAAAACGCAGATGTGACCCTGAAGACTAATATGTAATGCCTCGTTTCTAGTAAAATGGGTTTCCAGTTCTCTACACTCACCATACCTACAACACAGCAGCATTAAGCTGCTATTTTACACTGGTATTCTGTGAGAGTGTAGTCCTACCTCGGTCAATTCCGACCCATTCGTGCTACAACCATAATATAGCTACAGCGTGAATCAAAACATACAAATGTATAATGAACCAGAATATATTTAAACATGTTAAACTTTCAACTATAGTCGAAAATCGAAATATTACAGCTTATTTCGATAATAAAGTTGCCGCTGAACTTCGGTCATAAATCAACACTTCTTCATGGCATTTCAGCACGTTCAAGAAATAGTCGCGAGTTGGGCTGAGGATTTGATCGGATGCTCACTGGTACTATATCGTGCGGTCGGCGCTTCTAACCAAGCTGCGCTATTCGGGAAGAATTCGCCGTTAAAAAGAGACGACCTCCGTGTTAGGGCGCTGCCATTCCCCACTAGGAAGCCCACATATAAGGAAGTCAAGAGAGTGCACGAGACTGTTGCAAGCATAGAAGTATATGGTAAGTTGGTAAATATAATTCTTTAAGCTCTTTTGCACCATAGCAGAGGCAAAAGAGAGAAATTAAACAATAGATGAACAGCAGCATCTTCCTGACAACAAATGTAAGAAAAAAACTCCGGTTGCCAACTCGCTTGCCAAGCATGGCACTATAGTAAATATCATTTAAATCCTTTTTACTGGAAATGAGGCATTCCACGTTAGTCCTCAGGAATGACAACGCATCTGCCTTTTGATTCATAACTGTGGATAGATTTAGATGTCTATGGACAACAGGTATCCACTTACCTTTAGGTGGAGTGTGTGCTGATCTGTCACCCTCATTTCTATAAAAAAAAATTCATTTGAGGCAATATATAGGGAGACCTATGTTCAGCAGTGCACTTAATTAGCTATAAGACAGCTCATTTGTGTTATATATACAAATACCTATCAGGATAGGTACATACAACCTTCTCAATTACTGATTTCTGCTACTGAAGAACAAATGCATTTACTGCCATGTTTCATTTTGAGTAGTAGTTATTTGTTTGTTTGTTTTGTATCCAAAAGCTACAGAAGCCATTTGCTATTAAAAAAGATGCAGTATTAAAAGAAAAATATATTTATTCCATACTGGATTACAGTATGATGCCGGCAGTTAAGCCAAAAAATATGAAGTTTGTTTATGAATCATTTTTTCGAACACACTTCTTTTCATTTACAATGTCGTTACCCATTTGGCTAATTGTATTTATACGAGGGCGGCACTGAAAATTTCGGGAATCAAGGAAGTGACACAACATTACTATTTAAAAATGTATTTATTGCTTTTCGAAGTATTCTCCGCGAAATTTGACACATTTTTCCATACGATGGAACCAATCATTGAAGCAACCATTCCATTCGGAAGTTGGGGTCTCCAAAATGGCCGTTTTGTAGGCGTCCACAGCTTCTTCAGGTTATGAAAATCTCTGTCCACGCAATTTATTCTTTATTTTAGGGAAAGTATAGAAATCATTAGGGCTTAGGTCGGGGCTGTACGGCGGATGGTCTAATAATTCTATGTTTTCTTGCTCTAAAAACTCTTTTGTTCTGTGTGCAGTGTGAGAACTCGCATTGTCGTGATGGAGGATGATGCGGCGGTTGCAGTTCCCTTTACGGAGTTCAGAAACAACCTGTGGCAAACAAATGCTAGCATACCATTCTGCATTAACCGTTCTTTGTCCCTCAAGATGAATAGTCGTAACGTGGCCGGTTTTAGAGACAAACGTGGCCACCATTTTTTTTGCAACACTCCGTGAACGAACAATTTTTGTTGGCTTTAACTCATTTTCGAACACCCAAACTCGAGACTGATTTTTTGTTTCGGGTTCGTACGCGTATATCCAGGATTCGTCACCTGATACGATGTTGTATACAGCATTTGAGGATCCTGCGTGGAATCTTTCGAGAGTTCTGACGCACCAAGTAACGCGAGCCGCTTTTTGCTCTTCACAGAGCGATTGCGGTATCCATCGGGAAAACAACTTTTTACACCTAGTTGTTCATGCAAGATTATTTGTATTTGACTCATGCCAATGTCTAAAGTTGCCTGAATTTCGCGGTATGTCACATGTCGATCTTCCTCAACCAGCTTACGCACAGCATCAACGTTTTCTTGGGTGACTGCAGTTTTTGGACGACCTTGACAGGGATCATCACTGAGCTTGACACGTCCACGTTGAAATTCAGCAAACCAGCGATAAATTGTGGTTTTGGATGGGGCTTCATCACCAAATGCAGAAATCATCCGGTCAACACACTGTTTTTGTGTTAAACCACTTCGAAAGTCATAATAAATCATCGCTCTTGAATTTTCTCGTGTCAATTCCATTTTCTCAACGACTAAACAAGTTTGACAAAATCTTGTGACAAGACCGAGAATCTTTTTTTAAATAAATAAATGGTATTCGATTTTTAAAACCAAGGACTTTTCAATTAAAAAGATTTTAATATGACAGGAACAGTGGAAATATTCCATTCCCGATACTTTTAGTGCAGCCTATGTAAGTTATAAATTATATAAGTATAACATTACAATAATAACAATGTAAATAATAGAAATAATTTTAGACTTTAAGAACCGAAATAGTGGCAACCACAGCAAAAGCTGCAGCAAGTAGTAACAGCGCAGTGATACCTAATGTCTCGTATAATAATTAATAATATCATTTATGCGGAAGTCCATTATATTGATGAACGTTAGTATAATAAGAAATAAATTAAAAGAACCTTACGCAGTTATTACTGTGCCGTGATGTGGATAGCTCAATTTGACTTAAAATTCATTGTATGGGAGCAAACCTTGTTCTCTATCCCCAGTGTCACCACTGAATTTGTTACCTGCAATTTTAAATGCTGCTTTACCACCTGCTCAAAGGAAAATATCGTGATGATAGATAGATTGGTAGTAGTTTAGTTATATCTATAAAACCTGCATGTCTGAAACTTGTATAGTTCTATTTATTAGTTTATGTGAATGCTTATGCAAGTAAAATAACACCTGGCCACACAAATCTTTCAGATACCAGTTTGGCTGTGGCGTTCGCCCCAGGATGATTCAGAGAATGAAGGCTTTCAAACACTTGTTTTCGAAGTTCCTTTGTTACGTATGGCCTCGGTGGATTGCTTCTCTCATCGCAGTACAGTTCAGTATGAGTACCTGGTATTTTAAGTTTTTTGAGGCATAAGGAAGTACTACTGTTCAGGAGTTGTTGTAGTTCTGCGTCGGAGACTTGAGCTTTAGCTAACACTGTCATATCAATGGGCTGAGTAATGTCTTCGATTCTTGATAAAGTATCAGCTACCACATTGTTCTTTCCTGAGATGTGTCTGATGTCAGTAGTAAATTGAGAAATAAAATCGAGGTGTCTGAACTGTCTTGGTGAGCAATTTTCTTTACGTGAGTATTTCACTCACGTAAAGAAAATTGCTCACCAATATATGAAATGCGTAACAAAGGGGCTTATGGTCTGAATAGATAGTAAATTCTCTAGCTTCCAGCATATGCCTAAAGTGCTTGATAGCTTCATAGACAGCTAGAAGTTCGCGATCATATGGCGAATACTTTTTTTGTGCTACACTTAGCTTTTGTGAAAAAAATGCAAGTGGCTGCCATGAACCTTCCTTACGCTGCTGCAATACAGCACCAATTGCAGTATCAGAAGCATCCGTCACCAAAGCTATTTTAGCAGAACAATCAGGATGTGCTAAAAGTGTAGCTTGGCATAAGCTCTGCTTGCATGATTCAAATGCTTCTATTTGTTCCGTGGACATCTGAATCGGATGAGAACCTTTAACTGCACCTGTCAAGAGTTCGTTCAGAGGCGCTTGATACTTAGCTGCATTGGGGATGAATCTTCTGTAAAAGTTAAGCATGCCCAAAAATCTTCTTAACTCTTTGACGGTTTTTGGTCTTGGAAAGCTTTTAATCGCTTCTACTTTGGATGGTTGTGGCTTCGAACCCTCTGCTGAAATATGATAGCCTAAAAATATAACCTTGTCGGACCAAAATACGCATTTAGCTGTGTTTATTACCATCCCAAACTTCTTTAGACGAGTAAAAATCTGACGAAGGTGATCTTTATGTGTCTCATGGTCCTTTGAGTACACTAAAAAGTCATCTAAATAAGCATAGCAAAAATCTAGGCCACGAGTCATTTCATCTACAAAGCGCTGAAATGTTTGCGCACTATTACGGAGCCCAAAATTCATGTACGGGAATTCGTAAAGTCCAAAAGGCGTTGTAATAGCAGTTTTAGGAATATCTGCTTCGTTGACCGGAATTTGATTGTAGGCTTTCACTAGATCTAACGTTGTAAATATTTTACAACCGGAAATATTGTGAGCAAAATCCTGAATATGGCGTATGGGGTAGCGGTCTGGAATTGTTCTAGCATTCAGTGCTCTGTAGTCACCACATGGCCGCCACCCATTATCCTTCTTAGGTGTAAGATGCAATGGCGACGACCATGGTGATTTTGAAGGCCTAGCAATACCAACCTTTAACATTGCTGCAAACTCCTCTTTTGCTATTTTTAACTTATCAGGCGATAGTCGCCTAGGTGTACAGGCTACCGGCGGCCCCGGAGTGGTTCGGATGTGATGCACTGCATTGTGCTTAGACACACCCTGAACCCCTGCTGGGCGTGTCATATCCGGAAACTCTTTTAAGACATCATGATAAACCGAATCACCAGTAACAATCTTCACAGAAAATATATCTAAATTAGCAGGCAAAGCTATGGTGGAGAGTGATGTGACGCCGTCTATAAGGCGTTTATTTCTACAATCAACAATCAAATTGTAAAATGACAAAAAATCTACACCGATAATTGCTTTTGTTACATCTGCTACCACAAATTGCCAAGTAAAGTCACGGCGCAAACCTAAATTTAACGTTAAATGGATATACCCATAAGTATTTATTACAGAACCGTTAGCTGCACTTAGTTCATAATTAGTTTTTCGCATATCCTCTTTAATATCCGCTCGCGGGAAAACACAGAGATCGCTGCCTGTATCAACGAGAAACTGCATCTTCGTATTGCGGTCAGTAATGAATAAGCGACCGGTACTTGGGCAATCGTAGGTCGCCGTTATCGATTGCCTTGCACATTTCCCGACTGAGAATAGTCACAAGGTTTAATGCACTTACTTGCACGATCGCCGTATTTACTATGATACCAGCACGTAGGGAACCTCCTGTGACTGGAAGGAGATCTGGTGTTGCTTCTCGGGCGGCTTCTACTTCGTAATCTAGGACGCCTCTTGTTTAAGTGAGTTGTTAGGGTCTTCATTTGCCTGGTGAGCTCAGCTATTTGACCTTCCAATTTCTGTACTCTGTCCTCTGGTGCATGGCTTGATGTAGATGCTACTTGTGGATACGGAGGAACCACGTCATGAATTTTGTCCGCTAGCTCTGCTAGTGCTTCAAGGGAAGTGGTCGTTTGTGACACGATGATTGTTTGCGTGCTATTTGGTAATCGACTCATCCAGATAGTTCGAAGAAAGTCATCAGGTATACCTGGTCCAGCCAAATGTTGCAAGTGCCGAAGGAATTGCGAAGGTTTTCTGTCACCTAACTCTTCGTGCATTAGTAATTGTTTCACTTTTCTGTCTCTCGAAGCCGACAAACGTTTAATTAATTCTGTTTTTAACTTTTCGTATTTCTCTGTATTTGGAGGGGCGATAATTATATCCTCGACTTCTGATGCATATTGTGGTTCGAGTTGACTTACTATGTAATAAAATTTTGTTGCATCTGCTGTTATATTCGATATCGCAAACTGTCCTTCGATTTGCGCAAACCAAATTGCTGGTTTTTCTGGCCAAAATGGCGGTATTCGTACGCCGACTCGACAAACATCAGATGATGAGGCGAGACTTTGTTCGGCGGCTTTTTGTTTCTCACTCATATTTATATTGTGTACTTTTACGGGGTCACCACTTTATAGTTCTATTTATTAGTTTATGTGAATGCTTATGCAAGTAAAATAAAATTCAATAGTTTTTAAGGTTGAACAATTATAATTTATACACAAGTCTTTCACAACAACACAGAAGGAGAGAATAGAGTGGAAAGTATAAGCATAGAAATATCACAGAAAGCACGAATATAAGAAGTCTTACGTAAACTTATTAACTATACAGTAATGTCTTAACACGAATAAATGGGCGAACAGTATGGCATACGAAAGCGTACTGGTTACTGGTGGCACAGCGCAGGGCAAGCGATCGGAGCAAGGACGGCCAGCGGTGAACCGGTTTGCTGGTGACATCGCGCCATCGGACCGACCGCCGCATTAGAACAATAGCCACTGCTAATATTTATGTACATATAATAATTTTTGTAGTACTGTCTGTTTGTAATTATAACATTTATATTTATGTACAGATTATTTAAATTTAAAGATGATATGTAATGAAATTACTTAAAGTTGCTTATACATTACTTAAATTATAAATATTATATTAATATTTTGTATACCACACTTGCATGTCTATGAAATTACTATTACCTAGTACATTTCTTTCACTTTTTTTTCAAAGTAGATATATATATATATATATATATATATATATATATATATAGAGAGAGAGAGAGAGAGAGAGTAGTGTACAGTGAGGGGTGAATGTGTGGGGCCTTGTCAAGCATAGGCGACCAGCTGCTGCCGAGTTCCAGGCTGCTCCAAAATGCTGCCACACTGCTTCAGACTGCTTCGGCGCCGGACCACAGTCACTTTCTTCTTTCGTCACGTTTACAGTCAATTAACTCTATCGTGCGATTAACTAACTTACAGAAGCCACTAACTATCGCGGGGTATAAGGTTACCGCACAAAACACGCACGGAGTTTCTGGATCAAAGGTCACTACCGTTTCGCGTTGCATCAGTTAGTTCTAGAATACAGAGGCCGCACTAGCTAATATTGTCGAATGCACTTATACAGATTCTGAGTCGGACCCAATAAGTCCCGGGGAAGCTCTCCAGTAGGGATACGCGCCACAAAATTCCTAGACCGTATTTTTCCTGTCCGCGCTTAATTATTCCGAGTTCCCGCGCTTAATTGGCAGCGTGCCAATCGTGAGCACTGCCTAAGGACGACTGACTGCCCTTGGGCGTTTTTCGCACGACCGAAAGTCAAACCGGTATGACTGCACCGCGCCGAGTGCCCTCTCGCGTCAATCCTTGAAAGTGTTTGGCGCGAACAAACCCCCGTCCCGGACATAAGAATTTAGGTCCGCGAGCAAACCGGTCAGCGGGACATGGTCGCGAAGGCAAGTTGCAAGACCGAATCTACAACTAAACTAGGCCACCTTAGGCACCCCATCAGATCTTGCAACCCTAACCAGCGCCTCAAAAAATAGCCCTAATGTGGCAAGCCGGAGGGTCAGTCTCCACTGGATGCCCCTCCTGGGCATCGCAGCACTTTAACAAGTCCTGTACTGGACAGAAGTCCGACGACCTCTTTCAAACACCTATCTGTGCCCCTATGATTGGTTCCGCAATCCGACCGGATCAGCTCTGCAAACAGCGACGCGACACGAAGCGGCCACGAGCGGCCTCCTAAGCTTCAGTGCAGAGAGCACCCACAAATTCCACATGAACGTCGTCTGTGGAGAGCCGAACGAAACGCACAGATAGTCCCTAGTATGAATTTTCAACAAGTAGGCCTAGCCAGGCCACCCACCATATTATCATTTACTAAAATAGTGCGGCAGCTGATTTCAATCTGATAATCTCCAAAACTAGCTAGCCTGTTAGGCAAGTAGTCCTATGCTCATATTTCAACTAATTTATCAAAAGCATCAATGTTCAACTACAGAATTAATTCAACCAAATTAATCACCGATGCGCATAGGTCAACTTGCAAACTAAACAAAACAATAACGTAAGGGACAGCCCTACTTCTTCGCAAAGCAAAATGATTAAACACTATCTATGTATATGTTACATAATTTTTCAAATAGCGTGCCATTCAATTTCCTTTCAGCAAACAGACGCAACAATCAAATACAGTGATTAAATATATGTACAAAACACATGCAGTAGCATTTAAAGGAGTAGATTAAATTCAATTCTTTTAATTTAAACCGCTACAAATAGGAAAATTTCGCGGAAAGCCCAAAGCAATTTTTAATTTTAATTCAAGTATTTTTTGACTAAGTGCTCGACCAAACCAAATCTAATACCCCTTGACAGCGTTATTCAACGCTCCAGAGGGGCCCTAATCTTCCCACCACCAAGTGGAGGCCACATGGCGTGAACCCGAGATCGCTAACAGTCGCCACTCGGGTTGTACGCCTTCACTGAGGCCGTCGGCAACAGAACATTTTGACAAATGGACTGTTGACGGCTTAAGGCTCAGTGGAGGTGGCCGTGGTGGGAGCTAAGGCGGCTGCTAGCCAGGGCCGCCTCCATCAAATGGGGAACAGTGGTACACCAGTCGCGGCCACTCAGCTAACGGGAGTGAGAGGGGTCCAGCGGACCGATGAGTGGCCGTGAAGTTCCTCTCCACACGCTTAGGGGGGGTGATGACACCCCCGCCCCTGGGGGAATTACCCCCCGACTGGTCGGGGGAGGGACCCCTTTCAAACTTAGGGGCCTGATGGCTGGCCGGCGGGCGCCGAGAGTCACACGGCAGAGGGCGTGGCTGAGCGCCCCCGCCCGTGGGGGTCGAGGGCCTGGCAGAGCCCTGAGAGGAGACGCCGTTCGCACTCAGGCATAAAACGGCATGATGATTGCCCTGGCAATGCAGACAGGGCCGCCGATGCGGACAGTCTCGCTGGAGGTGTCCTCCCAATCATGAGCAGCACCAGCGGCGCTCCTTGGCGATAGTTCGCCTCGCTGGAACCGGCTTACCTAATAATTTCGGGCACGACGTTACCCGGTGATCAGATGCTCGACAATAGGAGCAGGGGGGGGTTGACGACGACTTGCCTGGAGGATTCAGCCTCTCACTGGGCACGGCTCGTAAGTCGTCAACGGTGCCCGCCGCGTTCTCTATCTGCCGGCACTGCTCCTCCAAAAACCTCAGCAGGTCATAGAAGGGCGGAAGATAGGAGGCCTCGTCCCCGTCGTACCTCTCCTCAAAATGGATTCGAAGGTCGAGAGGTAGACGGGACAGCACGATGCGGAGCAACAAAAAAGCCCATTCGCCCACTGGTAAATCCAGCCGCCTCAACGTATCACAGGCCACCAAGACTGGATCCAACAGGTCCGGACGCAGTCTGGCCCGGTCACTAAGCAGCGGGAGGCTTAGAAGCTGCTTAACATGTTCATCCGCAATTCGCCGGACGTTGGCGTATCTTCTGGCTAGAAGGTCCCGAGCAGTCTGGTAGGCGTCGTCCGACAATCTCAAGTGGCCGACGACGCCCAGGGCCTCCCCCTCCAGTGAGGCCAGGAGGTACGCCTTCTTTTGGCTCGGGGTCAGGTCACTCCGGGCGTCCACTAGGCTGTCGAAAAGACCAACGAAGGTCAGCCATTCGGAAAGGACCCCGGAGAACTTTGGCAGGTCCAGAATCTGGAGTCGTCCCAACAGCTCCGGCTGAAGCTGCTTCAGAGAGGACTCGGACAGGTCACTCATCCGAGCTTCACGGGCCTCCTCGGCATACCTGCCTTCAGCCTCGATCAACTCGTCCGTGAGCCACAAGAACTGCTCGTAGTCCGCGAAGCAGGAGTCCAGGACTCCCTTCTCCACATCCGAATCCTCGAGCTCAGCGTAAGCCTCCTCCACTGCGGCCCTTCGAGCATCCACCTGCTCGAACCGCTTCATCAAGTTATGGACCCTATCCGGTCGACCTATCAAAGCATGGGCGCTTGTGGCCCAGCGTAGCTCAGTACGCAAACAACGGATCAGTAGCTTGGGCGATGTCATCACTATTAAATGCAAATTACGACGCGGCTTGAGCACAGATTACAAAGATAACAAACAAAAAATACAACAAAAATCAACAGTTAATAAATGCAGTTCCTATCAAATCGCGTTGAATAGAAATTACATAAATACGAATTACTACGTATCAACCAAATACAAGTTAGCACAAAAGAAAAGACACAAATCAAATTAACAAATAACAAATACTAGTGCGATCAAATCAAGTTAAATTCAAATTGCGGAAATACAATTACTACTCTTTAGTTCAAATACAAATAACAATATAAACGAAGATACACATCACAATCGATCAACAAAAAATACCTAGCTCGGAAATCGACCCTTCGATAAGTAATCTACTACAACTATCCGACAACGATAATTAACCGATTACGTAAAAATAACCATCTACCTACATGACGTATATCTCTAGAAAAACTCCCGCTTGCGCAACCTAGGGCGCGGCTTTTCAAACTACCTACTAACCAAAAAAAAAGGCAAGCAACAAACAACAAAGGGAAATAATTCTATTATTACGTACAAAAAAATATTTTTTACGTATTACGGACGGGCGTGATTGTAGATACAAATTAAACCAATCAAACCAACGCTCCCTGCCACCAGAATTGTTTAATGTTTATCAAACACTATGGTCGGGACCGACCGGGAATCGAACCCGGAACCACGCTCTGCTACCAGTTTGTTACGGCCTACGGTTGCTCCCTTAAAGGATCCAATCCTCTGGGGCCCATGAGCAGAAGACTTCCCGAGCAAACGTAGGTCGGGCCTCAATGTGGCCACGTGGAAATTCCTAATTACAATAAACCAGATGGGAGGACGTTAGAAGGACATAGTACTTACCATTATCCGAAGCTAACTTCGCACCAAGGCTTGGGCAGGCCGTGAGTGTGTGTAATAGTGGATGGAGAGTAGTGTACAGTGAGAGGTGAATGTGTGGGGCCTTGTTAAGGATAGGCGACCAGCTGCTGCCGAGTTCCAGGCTGCTCCAAAATGCTGCCACACTGCTTCAGACTGCTTCGGCGCCGGACCACAGTCACTTTCTTCTTTCGTCACGTTTACAGTCAATTAACTCTATCGTGCGATTAACTAACTTACAGAAGCCACTAACTAGCGCGGGGTATAAGGTTACCGCACAAAACCCGCACGGAGTTTCTGGATCAAAGGTCACTACCGTTTCGCGTTGCAACAGTTAGTTCTAGAATACAGAGGCCGCACTAGCTAATATTGTCGAATGCACTTATACAGATTCTGAGTCGGACCCAATAAGTCCCGGGGAAGCTCTCCAGTAGAGATACGCGCCACAAAATTCCTAGACCGTATTTTTACTGTCCGCGCTTAATTATTCCGAGTTCCCGCGCTTAATTGGCAGATCGTAAGCACTGCCTAAGGACGACTGACTGCCCTTGGGCGTTTTTCGCACGACCGAAAGTCAAACCGGTATGACTGCACCGCGCCGAGCGCCCTCTCGCGTCAATCCTTGAAAGTGTTTGGCGCGAACATATATATATATATATATATATATAAAAGTTACGTGTCACATTGTTTGTCCGCGATGAACTCCTAAACTACTGAACTGATTTCAATGAAATTTTTCAAACTGTGTGCAGTTTGGTCCAACTTTAGAGATAGGATAGTTTTTATCCTGATAAGTGACCCCCCAATATTTTCAAATTGCGAATTTAAGAATTTTTTATAGGAAGGGTCTTCGGAAAGGGCAGAACAACGTCTGCCTGGCTAGGTAGTATATATATTTATATGTGTGTGTTCTTTATAGATACCTTGAAGCTTTTCCAAAAGGCTTTAATAGCTTCAACTGCAAAACCGTTGACAAAATCTGGATCGGACTCCAATGTGGAGCGAAGCAAGAAGACGCAGAAGAGTCCAAACAAGCCAATAGATAGAGCTAAATCAAGGTAATTTAATATTTCATAGCATCGTACTTTTAAACAGGTGATGCTAATGTGCCAATAAGGTAAGTGAAGTGACTGGTCTAGTCGTGTTTGACTCTCCATGAATTTGTGCGTTAGCATGCCTTACTTATAGATTTAACCATATTAACCAAAGTGAGCAGACAGGTTTAATAAAACCTATTTACCGACGTATGTGTCATATCATAATGCGATTTAACAATATTAACCAAAGTGAGCAGACAGGTTTAATAAAACCTATTTTCCGACGTATGTGTCATATCATAATGCGATTTAACCATATTAACCAAAGTGAGCAGACAGGTTTAATAAAACCTATTTACCGACGTATGTGTCATATCATAATGCGATTTAACCATATTAACCAAAGTGAGCAGACAGGTTTAATAAAACCTATTTTCCGACGTATGTGTCATATCATAATGCGATTTAACAATATTAACCAAAGTGAGCAGACAGGTTTAATAAAACCTATTTTCCGACGTATGTGTCATATCATAATGCGATTTAACCATATTAACCAAAGTGAGCAGACAGGTTTAATAAAACCTATTTTCCGACGTATGTGTCATATCATAATGCGATTTAATCATATTAACCAAAGTGAGCAGACAGGTTTAATAAAACCTATTTTCCGACGTATGTGTCATATCATAATGCGATTTAACCATATTAACCAAAGTGAGCAGACAGGTTTAATAAAACCTATTTTCCGACGTATGTGTCATATCATAATGTGATTTAACCATATTAACCAAAGTGAGCAGACAGGTTTAATAAAACCTATTTTCCGACGTATGTGTCATATCATAATGCGATTTAACCATATTAACCAAAGTGAGCAGACAGGTTTAATAAAACCTATTTTCCGACGTATGTGTCATATCATAATACGATATAACCATATTAACCAAAGTGAGCAGACAGGTTTAATAAAACCTATTTTCCGACGTATGTGTCATATCATAATGCGATTTAACCATATTAACCAAAGTGAGCAGACAGGTTTAATAAAACCTATTTTCCGAGCCGGCCACAGTCGAGCGAGTGCCTGCTGTACTGCCATATGTCCGAGGTGTCACTGACAAGATTGGCTACATCTTGAAGCGTGCTTCCATTAAAACATATCTCAAGCCACCGAAGAAGATTAGTCAGTTTTTACCATCAGTCAAGTGTAATATTCCTCTGCAAGATGCAGGAGTGTACAAGCTGGATTGTGAATGTGGTCTCTCTTATATAGGACAAACTAAGAGATCCATAAAAACCCGCGTTAAAGAACACATAGCTGATGTGAAGAATAGACGCTCCGGGAAGTCTGCAGTCTGTGAACATGTACAGGATCGCCCCCGTCACTACATTAGATTTGATAGACCACAAATCCTCGCTAAAGAACACCGATTCCTTCCAAGGATGATTCGCGAGGCTATTGAAATCAAAAAACATCCTAATTTTAATAGAGAAGATGGCTGGGTGCTACCATCTGCTTGGGATCCCATAATTAATAAAATTAAATCCCAACCCAAGCATACAACTGCAAGACTTCATGATACTGTAAGTTCATACTGCGTAGATCTACAGTACAGTATGAACTTACAGTATCATGAAGTCTTGCAGTTGTATGCTTGGTAGGTCCCAATGTCATAGTTAACCACGGGGTTAACTATGAAATTGGGACGTCATACACCTCAGTCCCCCCCCGTGACCATAGGTGCTGTAAAGTACTTGAAACGTTGGGAATGTAAAATAAGTTAGTATACGCGATAAAATCCGTAAAATTAGTTTTATTTAAATACTTTAACGCTAGTTTTAATTTTAATTAGTTTTTATTTGCACAATACTGTGTATCTTTTGTTCTGCAATCACTACTATTTGGCGGCAGAAATAGGTAAGAGAGTGATGTCTACCCAGACGAACTACTAGGCAGCAAAGTAGTCCTATCACCCAAAATATACTTTGTAACTAATGATAGGGCTTAGATATTTTTGTTTACATGCCTCATTAGTCAACATTTTTTAGTAAATTACAGAGATATAAATACATAGTCCTGAGCCACCAGCATCCATCGACTTCCTGCATATCTTACCAGGTCGTCACTCCATCTAGTAGTGGGACGCCCTACACTTCGCCTGCCGGTACGAGGCTGCCACTCGAGAACCTTTCTTCCCCATCGGTTTTTTGGTTCTTCGAGCTATATGGCCGGCCCATTGCCACTTCAGCTTACTAATCCGTTGGGCTATGTCGGTCCTCTGGTCCTCTGGTCCTCTGGTCCTCTGGTTCTACTGCGGATATCCTCATTTCTGAGCTTATCACGCAGAGAAACTCCGAGCATAGCCCTCGCCATAGCTCGCTGGAGCGACCTTGAGCTTCCTCATCCGGCCAGCAGTGAAGGACCACGTCAGGACCGTGCTTTGTGGCATTCTTTGGGGGAGGCCTATGTTCAGCAGTGGACTTGTGAAGGGCTGTAATGATGATGATGAATGATGATGAAATATATAGTTGCAATAAAAAAATTTAAACAAACACTATTACACATTTATATGTGTAGTTTTCTTCCAGAGAACGGGCGCCACGCGAGCTACCTACTCAAGTGACTTCAAGTTAAGATGAAGGCCCTTGTTTCATAGACTCTGAGACACCAGTGGGTTGGATCAAAACCCTTTCCGAACAGAGTTCCCGTGGTATCATAACAAATTCAAGAAAAGACCTTCTCAATGATACCGCCATAGCAAGCGGAAGAAGCTCTGACAGCGAACAAAATGATGCTCAAGAGAACAAAGAACAGACTACAAAGAAGAAGAAGAAAAAGAACAGACTACAATGAAGAAGAAGAAAAAGAAGCAAGACGATAGTAAACCAGTGAAGAAGGCACCGCCGAAGATTCCAGCTAATGTTAAAAAGGTGAGCTTTATGTTTTTGTGCTTTAGATTCTATTCTATGAGTTATAGATATATCTCTTAGTTAACAGACTTAAAAAAAGGAGGGTGTTCTCAATTTCACTGTTTTATGTATGTATGTTATTCGAAATCTTCGTCAATTGTGAACTGATTATAATGATTCTTTATTTATGAAATATGCTATGTATCTCGAAATTTTATTTATTATTATCACCAATTGTTAAGTTGATAGTTGAAGGTAGATCGAATAATTTTATTATTGTGAATCTTCTTGAATTATCCCATTTTTACAGATGTGGAAGATAATTTCTAGTAATGAATGCAATTCCCTCGAAACAATAATTGAGAGCTGGGAGGGTGATGATTTGGAAGCTGCTTGCAACACGCAAGACCCAGCCGACGGCAACACGGCTCTTCATAAAGCAGCTATCGCCGCCAAGCCCGAAATGGTCACGGAAGTTAGATAATTTGTTCTTCTAGGGGCAACCAGCAGAGGGTTAAGGCTTAAAAGACCACGACTTTTATGGTTCAAAGATCGTATTTAACGAGAAGAATTATTTCTCATATTTTTTTACTATTCTAAACCCAATGCTTGACTACTGTTCCACCTGATGCTGTAAGGCTACAAACGCCTCTTCACTCTTGCTTTGAAAACGCCCACATTGTAATCAAATAAAAGACAGATGCTGGTAACTTATTCCACTCCTTTTCTGTACGCATAACGAACAATGAAGCAAACCGTTTGGTTCGAAAGAGCTTTAAATCGACAATGAAATGGTGGAGACTGACCGAGCGTCCGGTTGTCCAATGGTGGAAGGGAGAAAACTGAAAGGCTGGCTACCTTGCGTCTGTGTTCGAGACTGGTGAGATTGGTATTAACTAGATTCGGGTCACCAGTAAGCTTCTTAGCACGTCTTTCCATTGAGTCCAAAATTGCTGAGTGGCATCCTTTACATTGACAATAAGGGCCCTATAACGGTCCGGGCCTAGAGCGCCTTTTAAATTCAATCTTCTACTGAGGTTAATCTGTAGGGATTCAATGTATTTTCCTGATTAAATCAACTTGTAGGAAATGTCACTATAAGGTTTAGTAGATTTTGGAAGTATGAGAGTAGTACTTTAGGGATTAAATTTTTTTATCCAAGAAATGGAAAAAAGTTTCTCCCAGAGGGCCGGTGGCCAGTCTCAACGGACACTATCCATCTACACACGACAGAATTATAGTGCACAGGTGCACTCTCTATCTTCTTACTCTCATAGTCCAATCGATGGCAATCCGACACGAACATGAAGATCACGTGCTGGTCTACCGGCTTTATCGGGGGTGAAACACCGCAATTCCCTTAGGATTTCTGGCAAGACTACGGTTCGTAAGAATAAAATTTTTGTTATGTATCGATATTTCGAAAACTAAGCGAGATATCGAAAAAATTTAAACTTTTCGGCGTATCTCGTCGAGATCTATGCGAATCGCCTTCAAATCGTGACGCCGTAGGAACTGTAGAAGCAAAAAAGGTAGAAGATAACCACAGAGTCTACCTAATTTTGTTCCCTTGACTGTGATCTACAGTCACCATTACCCTCAATTGAAGACCAATTGTATATAATTGATGACAACTTGTATGATAATTGATGCATATTAAGTCATATATTTTTTTACTTAACAAAAATAACTTAACGGACCTACTAAAAGTAGCAAATTCAAATGCTATGACGAATTTTCCTGACTAACCAATTTCAAGGCATAATAATGCTTCATTGGAATTACGAATATATCAAATTTTAAATAAAAAATTGCAGACAAATCTTAACTGCGGGGGGCGATCCTTGCGTTAAGAACCACCTCCTGCAGACTCCATACGCTGCTTCCCCGCATCATGACACCAGGGTTGCGTTTAGACTTTTCCAGGCACAATACCCAGAGAAATACAATTATGTTTTACTATGCACAAAATTATATTTTGCCATTTTAGCTAAATTAATATAATCTAATATGTAAAAATTAATGTTTGTTTGTTTTTAATTTATGCGCTGCTATACTGTTCATCAAAACTTTTGTCAACATATTGCTAGCAATTGCGCGAAGGTTATAGGGATATACAATTAACTTACAGTAGCTGGCGCGCGTATCTTTTAATTCGTAATTTATTTGAAAGTTGTTTATCATTCATAATAACATCATTCCTAACTAAATACGAGAACAATATTACTCTTCCAAGTTTAAAATGATATTTCCACAATTATACCGGTCGCCGGTTAGTATAATTAGCGCCGGGTACCAGATAGCGATTAATAAAAAAGCAATTTTTAATAGTCTTCTTCGTCATCACCTCCTACTAGTCCCATGCTGCTGCTAGACTTAGACCCTCGTATTATAAAGAATATGCCGAAACTGCCACACCCTAGCATTCGAATGAGCGACCGCTCAACCAGATTTTGCCCACCTTTGACACTACTTCATACCAGCCAGTCTAGTTGTTTTATATCTGGCATAATTGAACCGGTTGCCGATTAACGAAGTGAAGGCAGGCCGAGCGGACATTTTTCGAAAAATTTCTTATCATTTATTCGAATCTATCGCTTGGTTGTGTCAAATAAGGACGTCTCAAAACATGTATATGCATCATGCCTTAGTGAACTGAATCAGCAGTGAGTTCGACAGCTGTGCTTTTATAGAATGCAAGCATGTTTAAAAAAAATAATGTTTTCAAAATATTTATTTATGTTTAGTCACAAATACCGGGACCGCTAACCCCCGAGCTGCTGCAACAAGAGAAAGAGAAGAAGGCGCAACAAAAGAGAGCGAAACGGCAACGGGACAAAGAGAAGAGAGCGAAACGGCAACGGGACAAAGAGAAGCAAGCTGAGAAAATTAAAACCAACAAGTTCCTGCAGTTGACTGACGCGGAAAAGGTTTAATTTTCTTAAATTATTAAATATTCAACCTACTATTATTTCTTTATTTTCATAAAGTGACAAATATATAACTATAGTGTTTGCGTTATAGCATGGTGTGGGTGCCAGCTTACAGTTTAGCGTGTCTAGAGGTGTAACAATGTTAAATCGTTTTAAAAAAGGCGATTAACGAACAATACACAAAGCAAAGCAAAAATTATCGATTAGCTATCGAAAAAAAAATATTAAAACCGGAACATGTATTTCTTCATATATTACAATACATGTCAATTTTAGTTACAGTTTAATACAAAATATGATATAGTTACATAATACTATGCATTAATTTTAACATAAAAATCATCTTCTATTTTATGTTAATTTCAATATTTATCTTGACATTAAAACAAAATGGCTGCCAGCACCAGTGATTTTCAGTATGGCGTTGACTGCACCTACAGCTTTTCAAGGTACGAGTGCTAGCCCCTTTGGCTATATATGTGTATTGTGTATAAATTTTGCTAGCGTCTATAGTAAAATTATTTTCCCCGTGCAGTCGGGGTCATAAATCATAGCTCGGCCTCAGCCCGGCTAGGGTGGTGAGCATGTTGCGCGAGCGCTAAGCCATTATCGATAACAAATTTAATTTTAGATATAAGTTTGTATCTTTATATTTATTTTAAATCATTATTATTCTTATTTTAATAAATACGTTGTTTTAGCGGTGCCAAGTTGACTGTCCGTATATCGAAGTGCTGAAGTGTTTGTACAGTAGAGCTACGCGAGTACAGAATCAGAGTACGAAACCTATCCAACTGCAGAGAGGTGTAAGTCAGGGTGACGTTATATCCCCGTAACTCTTCACCGCTGCATTGGAAGACGTTTTCAAGCTACTGGACTGGAAAGGATGCGGTATTAACATCAATGGCGAGTACATCACTCATCTTCGATTTGCCGACGATATAGTCCTTATGTGAGAATCGCTGGAGGACCTAAGCATTATGCTCAATGACCACAATAGTGTCTCCCAACGGATAGATCTTAAGATGAACATGGACAAAACAAAAATCATGTTTAATGTCCATGTTACACCTATGCCGGCAGTTGTTGGGAGCACTAAGCTCGAATTTGTTGACGAGTATGTTTACCTGGGACAAATAGTCCGACTAGGTAAGTCCAACTTCGACTGAGTGGTCAATCGACGGATTCAACTCGGCTGTGCAGCGTTCAGGAAATTACGACACATCTTCTCGTTAGACATACCTCAAAAACTTATGTTTACGGCTATGACTTACGGCTCTGAGACGTGGTCCTTCACTGCTAGCCGTATGCTGGCTGGCTATGCTCGGGGTTTCTCTGCGTGATAAACTTCGAAATGAGGGTATCCGCAGTAGAACCAGAGTAACCGATATAGCCCAACGGATTAGTAAGCTGAAGTGGCAGTGGGCCGGCCATATAGCTTGAAGAACCGACAACCGATGGGGAAGAAAGGTTCTCGAGTGGTAGCCTCATACCGGTAGGCGAAGTGTAGGGCGACCCCCACTAGATGGAGTGACGACCTGGTAAGACATGCAGGAAGTCGATGGATGCAGGTGGCTCAGGACTGTGCTTTGTGGCATTCCTTAGGGGAGGCCTATGTTCAGCAGTGGACTTATGAAAGGCTGTAATGATTATGATGATGTTGTTTTATCTATTTTTTTTTAATTTTTATCACTAACCCACATAATGAATAACTAAATACACTATCGATAACGCTTATCGACAACAATAATGCGCATCACTATGCTCGTCCCTAAGGCCCGTGAGTGGGAGAGAGCGAAATACTCCTATGATTTATGACCCAAACTGCACGCACAAAATAATTCTACTCGTAGTATAGCACTTTGTATGAAATACTTACCGGCCGTTTTGTAATTTCCAGTTGGGTTCATATTGGTTTTACTTTTGTTAAGTTAATTTTTGCTATTTGTTGAGTTTGTTTATTTAAAATACCGAGACGAACAAAAACTTGTTTAGGGGAGTCCAGCGGGGGGTTTAGTTATTCGCGTTCGAGATTATTTTAACAAAATGGCAAAATAAATAAAAAAAATATTAGGTCTTTACCTATGAAATTGTCGTTTTTTATGAAATAAATTATCGTATTTTTTTTTCTATATTTTTTATTTCTATTAATCAAAGTAATCACCCATGCGATCGATGCATCTTTGCCAACGCAGTGGCAGTATATCTTAAAGAAATCAGCTAGACGGGAAGCAACTTATTCTTCAAAGGCATTTTGTACTGCCTCTCGGATATTAAATTTTTTTTCCCGCTAAAAAGTTATTCAAATTCTGGAAAAAGTAGAATTCTGTAGGTGCATGGTCTGATGAGTACGGTTCATAACGGAGAGCCCCCAACCCCAGCTCTTGTAACTTGGAGACCGCAGTATGAGGTCCCGCGTTGTGGAGCAGCGGGGACGAGCGAATGACCAAAGCTGTTTGGAGACGCGCGAGGTTCTCCATAAATTTGTTGTTCTTCACAGTACACGTGTGCAGTAATGCTCATCCCGTTTGGTAAGATGTGATGAATCACATCGTCGCTAGATCACCAAACAGTGACCATCACTTTTCTAGGGGTAAGTTTTCGTTTAGGGCATTGTTTAGGTTCTGAACCAGGATCCAGCCAATTTGCTGAGTTGTCAAACGGAGTCCATTTTTCGTCCCAGGTAACAATGCGGTTCAAAATTCCTACGTTTGTGTGCCTGTTGAGCAGTGCAAGGCCCGTCTCGACGCGTACTTCCCGATGGCGATCATTGAGTTCCTGGGGCACCCATTTGTCAAGCGTTTTTTCTACGATAATGGACCAATATTGTTTTGCTACTAACGTCGTAAGCTGCTGCTAATTCAGCTGTAGATTGAGTATCATCAGCTCCATTTCATTCATACGTCATTGTGGACCAAAGTTTTCGGACGACCACGGGATTCATTTTTCAGGTCGAAATTTTCAGAACGGAAGCGGGCAAACCAATAACAAGTGGTGCGTTCGTTTGTAGTATTCGCTCCGTAAAAGTCGTTGATGTTGCGTGCCGCTTGTGCCACATGTTGCTGCCGCGACGGTACTCATATTCCATACTTACTCGAATTTTTAACGTATCCATGATGACGAAAAATATTCAAATGCAATGACAACATAACCACAGACTAACTAGTAGATTCTACCGAATCAGACGGACATCTCATGAACTAAACTTACTCGACTTAGCTTCTGCATCCTGATTGATTGTAGCGAAATGATATATGACATCTCTTTTTTTTTTTAATTTGAAGCAGCTATACGATGCAACGGACGTCCCAAATAATAGTCACTTGCAAAATTTATTTTTTTATATTGAAAATAAAATGAGGGTTATACGTGGTAGAGCCATGCTGCAGCTATATTATGGTTCTAGCACGAATGGGTCGGCTCGAACGGGGAAGGACCACGCTCTCACAGAAAACCAGCGTAAAATAGCAGCTTAACGCTGCTGTGTTTCGTATGGTGAGTGTAGAGAACCGGAGACCCTTTTTACTGGCAAAGAGGTATTCCATCTTAGTTCTCACGGGTGACAACGCATCTGCATCTTGAGTCTTTATTGAGGATAGATGTAGATGTCTATGGGTCACAGTAACCACTTACCATCAGGTGGACTGTGTGCTCGTTTGTCACCCGATCCTATAAAAAAAAAAAGGTAAATAAAAATAAAACAATGTTGAAATCTATTTATTCACTTTATTTTTCGGCTTTTTCTTACATTGTAAGAGAGCTTTACCTTGCATTTCTGGTAGCTGCCTTCTTTCTAAGCGAACAGTATCTACACCTTTTAAAAATTTTATTGATAATATTGCACCAGTTATTTATACCTTATTTTATTATAATCGATAAAAAGACGTCTATTACTTCAGTCCTATGCTTTCGGCATGTAATATGCTCAAAGCGATATTTACATAATATTGCAATAAGCAAACTTATTAAATAATTATAATTGCTTCTAGAATTAATGGATAAGAATCACCAGTTTCACCACTTTCGTTAGTCAGTTCCTTTTCATATCCTTTATACAGGCTCTTTATTTTTAATAATTGTGCACTAACATCATCTTCACAATTAAAAGATGAGATGTGAAACTTAATGAATCCCGTAATTAATAAAGATTTAAAAGCATTTATGAAATTACGGCAAGTCGGGTTGTGTCCCTAAAATTATATGATCTTATTTGACCGAACAAAAATTTGATTGCATCAGAATATATATAGCGGGGTCTCATTATCTTTATGTTTTTCTTGAACAAAAACTGCCACAATTTCATTAAAAAAATTATGGTACTTATCCAGTTCTTTATACTGGGCACTATACCATTCATGACCATTTTTATTAATAAATTTTAAAATGTCTACTTTTAAAAAAAGCTTGCTGCCAGAATGCATCGTGTCTACATTTTTCTAAAACAGCAGTTTTTAAATCTTTCTCTTCTATTTTATTTATCACCGCACTTCCATTCACACTGTCAAATAGGTCATCCATAAAAGATACTATTTCTGCAGTATTTTTCAGTATTTTTGCTCACTGGCCGCCCATCCGAATAATGAGCTGTAATAAATATTTGAAATATTAAATAAAATATCATTAAGTCTGTACAATATTTTTAAGTTACAGAAAACGTTTGTGTTTTTTTATAGAATTAAACAAGACAAGCAAGCACTCATTTCACTTGATAGTAAGTTAATTTTATTAGAAAGAAAAACTACTTTAGGTGAGATTTTTAAAAAAATTTGTAAAAATTAATTCAGTGTTATTTTCTTATAGTTAAAAATGTTGTCGTATTTTGCGCAAGTTAAGTTCTAGTGATCTGTCATCACCATGCTACAACGCAGACTATAAATGTAATTTAAACACTTCAAATAATTAAAAATTTTAATGTCTCAGGTAAAGCTCGACGAACCTCGCTGTTTCCTCTGCGGCACTCATCTCCCAAAGCAGCCATTCGAATACGACAAGTACAAATTTTGCAGCATACGATGCCTACAAAACCACAGGAACCTTCGACCTCTGCACATGAGTGCGTAACGCAAATTGAACTCTGGATGTATTAATTTAAAGATCATTATTTATAATTCATTATGTAACTATTTAAGATGCAATAATTGCAATCGAACTTGGTGTGTTGTGTTTATGGCTGGAATTCGATTTAAGGAGCTTACCATCACTTGTATTTCATTCATTCTTATTTTAAGCTTAAAAAAATATAAGCTAGTGCTTGACCTGCTTGAGTACGATCCATATAGGTCGGCTTAAGCAGATTTAGAATTTTACACTGTGACATTTTTATTCTTTAAATTTAATAATTAATTTGCTGTTTTCGTGTTATATTTAAATTGTTGTTTCAAGAACTTGTATAATGCCCTCAAATATGCAATGCCTGAAAGACGCCATTAAGTTGTAAGTACATTTTTTTTATAACATAAGGGTGACATACGAGCACACAGTCCACCTGATGGTAAGTGGTTGCTGTGGTCGATAGACATCTACATCTATCCTCGATTACTAATCAAAATTCAGATGCGTTGTCACCCGTGAGGACTAAGATGGAAAGCCTCGTTTCCAGTAAAAAGGGTAGTCGGTTATCTACACTCACCATACGAAACAGAGCAGCGTTACGCTGCTATTTTATTATTGTATTCAGTGAGAGCGTGGTCCTTCCCCGGTCGAGCTGACCCATTCGTGCTACAACTATACCATTGATATAGCTGCAGCCTGGCTCTACCACGTAAAAAAACATAAGTATTGTTACTTTTCGTTCATCTATTGCAGCCTATAATAAAAGTCCACTGCTGAACATAGGCCTCCCTCATAGATATTGCATCATGAGGAGATTTTGCCATAGTTGCCACGCTTGGCAAGCGGATTTGCTACCGCACTTTTTCATTATTTTGAGTTGTTATCAGGAAGATGCTGCTACTCATCTCCTGTTTCATTTTCCCTCTGTCGCCTCTTACGACACCTTCGGGACGATAAGGGGTAGTGGATATTCTTACACCGCCACTACACGATTTTAAACCTTTATACGAATTAATCTATAGATCGTTGTTTGTAATATCTTTTATCGTTATTTGGATACCATTAACCCTTTCGCTTTCCCGTGCAGTACATATAGGTCATTGCTATTGTCTTACTATTGTGTCTGCAAACTGTGAAAGTGTTAAGACACGAATAACCATATCCAAATTTTTGTTTTTCTGTCTTGTCTGTCTGGGCTAATATTTGCAATGGCTGAACCGATTGTGATCAAATTCACGAACAGATAGAATGCAACGACAGGGTTGAAGTAGGTTATATTTTATACAAAAATTCAGAGATCTTTTGTAAAATTTTAATCTATCTAACCCAGGCTTAGTCGGGGCGGGTTGCTAGTAGCGAAGAAATTATTGATTTGATTTGAAACTAGCACGTGCAATAAGTTTCCACATTGCATTACGTCGCACTGTAAACGTATTATGAAAAGTTTCTCTATCTCTCGCACAGAGCCAAACCTGTGAGCTGAGACATGGACTGTAATTGTATGCTATGTTATTGTATGCTATCTATATGATTGATTGTGTGTGTGTATTTGTTCAAATCGTCCGCCCAATCGACCCGTGTTATTGTAATTAATTTATATTTGAGTTAGAATACGAAGTTGATAACTTCACCGATAGCCTTTTAATAAGAGAAGGATATTCCTATAATAAGGCCGTATGACGTAGAAGAACAAGGAAATATTATTATAATGCCTTAAATTAAGAATACCTTTAATTGAAGAGCATGTATGCGTAGATTATTCGGATGTGAAAGAAGTATGAAAGGTGTGTCAGGATCACGCCAATTGGAAGTTCCTAGTCTCTGCCTACCCCAATAGGTAACAGGTATGATTTGATATGGCATAAAATAATTAATTTGAGATTCTGTATAAGAGTAATAATGTTACTAAATAAATATTACATTTTATTACAAATACCCTGGCTTTTTTTTTCATACACATCCTCCTCAACTAACTGACAGATTAAAACAAAACATTTTTTTATAGGATATGGTTTATAATCAACTGCCGTCTTAAACAACGAAGTTCCTCTGTACGGAGAATACACAACGAAAAGCTCTGTTTTCCGTTGTTTATTCTCTAAACTGTTTAAATAAAACAAACCCATTTTGCAACCATGTGTTGGTGTGAGTACTGTAAACGTGTCTGCTTTAGTTTCCAGACCTATAGGTATACCGATCTCAAGAAAGTTCAGTTGTCACCACAAACTTCAGATAACCTTTGTTGTGTTCAAAACGTCTCGTTTATAAGTTAGACTACACGGAGTAGGACTGTATGATTATTTTAGTTTTTTTTTTCTTCTAATTTTAATAAATGATCATTATCACAACCTTCATAAGCCCACTGGTGAACATATGCCTCCCTCACGGAATGCCATAAAACATGATCTTGAGTCATCTGCAACATAATTGAGCCTAAGTGCCTATATTGAATACTTAAATAGTTTTGCCTTCCTGCATAGCCTACCAGGTCATTACTTCATCTAGTCTGAAGTCGCGCTACATTTCGCTTACGGGTACAAGCCACTCGAGAATCTTTCTTTTTATTTAACGTTATATGGCCAGCCCATTGCCACTTCAGCTTATTGATCGCTTAGGTCATGTCAGTTACTCCAGTTCTACTGCGGAAATCTTCATATCGGATCAGGGGCGTAGCTACCGCCGTATCAGCCTTATCAATGATACGGGGCCCCCGGGCTACAGAGACCCCGAACGTATGTAAGCAAAAACTAAGGACTTCTATGGGTCAGGATGTTGGTTTGAATTGTTTGGCTAGCTTAGTTCCCTGGAGTATTAATTATAAGTAATAACTTATAATCAATATATAATTATGTTAATTCAATGCGAGTGTTTTTGTTCCTTTTGTGAAAAATCTTTACCCTTCATTTGTGCCCCCCGACAAATTTTGATACAGGGCCCCACTAAGGCACGCTACTCCACTGTATCGGATTCTATCACGCAGATAAACTATGAGCTATCTATAGTACTGGAAAAATGCACTGGTAATACATTCTTTTTATTTTTTGAGATATACGTGACGAGAATAGTATATAATCTCCTAAACGCTGCCCAGCCTACTTGTTTCCGTCGATTTACCTCTCGGTCAAAGTTCGTTCTTAATAAGAAAATTTATCCTAGAAGGTAGGTAGGTACATACATATTTGTCAACAGCTTCGATGGTTGTGTTACCAACAACTAACGGCGAAGCTGGGTCAGAGACGTTACACACGGCCTTTGTCTTGCCCGTGTTCGTCTTAAGACCTTTGCGTTAGGTGACACTATTGGGATCATTGAGCATATTGCTATGTCATGTAGCAATTCACCATACTAACTACATCGTTGGCTTCGGTTAGTTTGTATGTATGTTTCCAGTTTCCTGTAGCTTGAAAACGTCTTCCAATGCAGCTGTGAAGAGTTTCGGGGATATAATGTCTCCCTATCTTACACCTTTCTGCAGTTGGATAGGTTTCGTACTCTGATTCTGTAAATTACGTAAAAGTTTTAAAATAAATATATTTTTTCTTATTAATATTATTTTAATGTAACATTTTATTTTTATTAACTTTAGCCAGCTTACCCAAATTGAAATCCTGGATCCATTCTTGCAAGGCATTTAGTGCCTGCCAAGCGTGTGATTATATTTATGGGGTGATTAAAAGGAGTTTAAAAAACATACTTTTGGAGTTCAACCGAAAACCTTCAGCTGGTGAAACTACTGTTTTGAATTTATATTCTGTCACTGATCGGTCGCCAGCCTTGCTATTTGCCAACAGGTGAGGTTGTCATTAGGAGAAAACATGACGTATTACGTTAAAACCCTAAGCCTATTGCTATTTATTAAACGTTACTTTAGATCTTAGCACAACTTAACACAGTAGGCACATTTTGAGCTTGAATTAACATAGCCATAGAAAGACCAACCAAATTAATAAATGTCTAAACATTTAATGAGAAATTCGAAAAATCAACTAATACCGGGTGGGGTTTGAACCCACGTCCTAAGCGGTCCGTGCCGATGCTCTAACCAACTAAACTGTCTACCATGTCTCACGGCCACGGGAGTTAGTCTGTTTCTTAAGAAACGTATACATTTAATAAGCTTACATGTGCTAAAACTTAGTCAAAACATATAAAAAACAAATTAATGACATTAACTTGACTGTATTATAAAGAACATTATCTGTCTAGAAAGAGATTGATAGACCCTTATATGAAATGGAATAAAAGAGTTATACAATTTACCATTTATTTAAATAAAAAAATAAAATACAATACAAATTAAATGACATAACAGTACACAACAGCTTTGACATTACTGTTACTTTATAGTAATTCTTTTGACCAAGAATTAATACAAAGTAACCATCTGACTGACTCATCACTTAACCTATTTCTATGTTTTCTAATTACTAATGATGCTTTGGAAAATAATCTCTCAGCAAGTACTGAAGTTGCAGGTATTGAAAGAAAATCGCGGGCCATCTTCGATAAAGTCGGATATTCTGTCTCATGCGTCCTCCACCACTCTAAAATGTCTTCCGAACTGGCGGCTCTGGGTTTACTTAGGTACTCCTCCAACTCGTCTATAACTAAGCCTTGATGAAAAGATCCAGATCCAGATGACGTCGAGGGACATGCATACAGTTTCTCAAAGTCTATTACGTCTTCATCTTCATCATATTCACATACTTTATTTTCATTTCTTGGTGATTCTAGAGATGTATTCACTGAGTGTAGACTTTTATATTCTTTATAAAGTTCATTAAATTTGCGCAGGCTTTCTGTTTTAATTTGCTTCCCCCATAATGTCATGTCAAAAGTCTGGGTTTTATGCCTTGGGTCTAAAATTAAAGAGGTACAATAAATCCAGTTGCTCTTTTTATAATGTTTAAGCATTTTGTCTCGAGCTGCTTGAAAACCCAGAATGAGCCTTTCATCCACTTCGGATCGATTAGGTTTCTCATCTAATTGTTTTACCATGGATTCAATTTTATCGAGCAAGAGATTGAATGATACAATGACTAGCGGTAATGTAACATATTTTTCTCCATCAAGTTTCGTTGATAGAAGTTTAAAGTTTATTAGAAACTTATGTATTTTTTCGAATATTTGCCATTCACTATCTGTGATTTGAAAATCATTCAATTCGGTGACAGAAGTGCACTGTTACGGCTTGAATGTTTCACAATGTGCTTCGTAGGGTGGTTTTGGGAACCAGAGAACAACCAGACCAAGGGCTGGCTAACCCGATGATCCCAATCAGGAAGTAAATGAAAATAGCTTTAGACCTGGGTAGATAAGGCAAGGATACTCACAAGACTGGAGCACTCCTCTTGGTTATGGTGAAGTCTAAATATTTAGGCTGAAGTTCTCATGTATACACAGACACCACACTGCACTTCGAATGTATATGGACACGAGCAATTGCACGATAGTCTTACAACTTATTTATTGAGTATTTTTAAACGAGCAGTAACGAACACGTTTTATGCGTGCGCGGCCATCTTGCATCTTCTTTTTCTTGACGATAGGTGGCGCACCATTTTGAGTAGCGCGTATATGGGGGAGGCGGGAGGATAGGAAATACTTAGGAAAAGGATATTATATCGGGACTGTTCCGAAGCCACAACATTCCCTCCCACCTGAAATCACCTAGGGATTTCACAAGACAACCATCGACCCGGCAGCTCTCCAGGTCCCCAGTTGCTCATAGAATATAAATTAATATAAACCAAATAGATATCTGAGCTAAGTTGTGCATTGATAACCTTAACTAAACTACAAAACAAAATCAAACTTAGTTAATTTAATTGTAAAATTAGAACTTACAATCTAGCTTAATAAAAAAATAAAAATAAGATTCAATCAAGAGGAAGAGGGCAGACTTTGACTACTGGTCTTGTAAGTAAGCCTCTTTTAGTCTTTAAGGTCACAACCCGGGTAATATTGTCCTTTCTGGGGTGGATTTGGACTACTCGACCTAGGCGCCATTCGTTAGGTGGTAGATTAGGTTCAATGATTGAAACGAGTTGACCAATATTAGGATGTTTGTGATCATCCTTAAACTACTTAACTTTTTGTTGGAGCGTATGTAAATAATCATTTTGCCAAATACGCCAAAAACTTTGAGAGAGCTTTTGAAGTAACTGCCAGCGTGTTCTAGGATTCATATCTTCAAGAGACGGTTCTGGTAGAGCGACTAAAGAACGTCCTACAATAAAATGACCGGCCGTGAGAACATCAACTTCGCCAGGATCAGACGATAACTGACAAATTGGTCTTGAGTTCAGCATCGCTTCAACTTTAGTTAAAACTGTAGTTAGTTCTTCAAACGTCAGGACTTGTGAGCCTATGACCCTCTTGAGATAATATTTAGTACATTTTATACCACTTTCAAAAATGCCTCCAAAGTGAGGTGCTGATGGTGGATTTAGTTTCCAAGAGATTCCACGAGACGTTAATTGATCAGAAATATCCTGTTTTTTATCTATCAATAATTTAACCATTTCCTCAAGATATCGTTTAGCGCCTACAAAGTTAGTGCCACAATCTGTCACAATATGTTGACATATTCCACGTCGAGACACGAATCTGTCTAGGGCGGCTAGAAATGCTTCTGTAGACAGTTCAGGTACGAGTTCTAAATAAACTGCTTTTACAGATAAGCAAATGAACAAGCATATGTAAGCCTTACTGACCCGTGCGTTACGTCGTCTGTTTTCTTTTATAAGAAAAGGACCGCCAAAGTCGATCCCTATCTGTTGAAAACAGTAACCTTGTTGAGATCTACAAGGTGGCATGTTGCCCATAGATGGCTGATAGGGTACAGGTTTAACCCGAAAGCAAGTCACACACTTTGTTAAAATAGAACGAATAAGATTTCTAATTCCTAAAATCCAGAACTTGCGAACAATTAGAGATTGTAACGTGCGAGGTCCACAGTGCCAATACCGTTTATGATAATAGCTAATAATTAATTGAGATAAAATAGATTGTTTCGGTAACAAATATGGATGTTTTGTGTGCTCAGGTAAATTGAAATTAGTAAGTCGTCCACCCACTCGCATGAGTCCTAGGTTATCAATAAACGGAGACAACTTTTGTAAGTATTTAGGTAGAGGCTTCTGCGATTTTAATTGAGACATCTCTTGATTGAAGCTGTCCCATTGGACATATTTAATAAGGCTAAGCAGAGAGCACTTTACCTCATTCGTAGTCAAGTGACCTTTCTCGCGTTGGCTTTGTTCTTTGCGCGAATTAGACATGAAGCGAAAGACCCATGCCAATACTCGTTGTAATCGCGATAAGGATGAATACCGATTTAATAACACCTTCATAATGTCTTTATCAGATTCCCGAGATTGAGCAATCAGAGTGCGTGTTCTCAACTATGGCAACTCATCTTGGGGCTCACATCGACTTTGAGCTGGCCAGTGATCTGGACCACTAAGCATCCAATCTGGTCCTGACCACCATCGCGTACAATTGACCAATTCTGCACACGAGAGACCTCGGCTAGGAAAGTCAGCAGGATTGTCTTGAGTCGAGACATGCCTCCAGGTAGAAGGTTCAAATGCGTCAGTTATTTTAACTACTCGATGCGCAACAAAAGGTTTCAGTTTGTAAGGCTCGGTATTGATCCAAGCTAATACAGTTGAGCTATCAGTGTAGGCAACAATATGAGATATATTTATTTTCGAAATAAGTAAAGTATGCATGTGTTTGAGAGTACATGATAACAAGAGCGCACCGCACAACTCCAAACGATTAACTGTTAGAGGCTTAATCGGAGCCACTTTAGATTTAGAAATCAAAAGAGAAACTTATTTTTGATCATCGATACTTGATCGAAGATAGGACACAGCACCCATATGCTTTGGTTGATCCATCGCAAAATCCAATCATCTGGTGTGTAGCTGCTAAGTCAATCACGGTTTTACGAGGGATTTTTATCGGTTTTATATTAGACAAGTCAGACACAAATGAAACCCAATCGTCACACAGATTGGCGGGAATGATTTCATCCCAAGACTATCCAATACGCCATAAGTTTTGAAGAAGTAGTTTGGCTAAAAGAATAAAAGGTGAAAGCCAACCCAACGGATCATAAATACTAGCTACGTGGGACAGGATTAAACGTTTCGTAAACTCCACATTCACAGGAGAGACGGAGTAAGTGAAATAGTCTTCCTCAGGATCCCATTGAACTCCCAAAACCTTAAGCTTTATTGAACTATCATCAGAAAATGTCTTCGAACACTGACAATGTTCCATGGGTAACGATCGAAGAAATAAAGGGCTGTTACTGCTCCACTTACGCAAATCTAGCTGAGCACAATTAAGGAGATTGATTAAATCTTCTTTAAGCTGAGAGGCTGCTTCGACTGAGGAAGCACCTGTAGTAATATCGTCCATATAAGTATGATGCCGAAGAGCTTCAGCAGCATGAGGAAACTGATCAGCGTGATCTGTAGCTAATTGATGTAATGTTCGTATCGCTAAGTACGGCGAGCTTTTGACTCCGTATGTGACCGTACGAAGTTCAAATTCTTGAACAGGCAAGGAAGGGGATTCACGCCATAGTACGTGTTGTCACACTCGATCCTCAGGCCTTATCAAGATTTGCCTGTACATCTTAGATATGTCACATGTAAACACTATATTATGGACCCGAAATCCAGTAATAATGTCAACCAAATCAGCCTGTAACTTCGGTCCAGTGTAAACAATATCATTTAAAGATAGTCCATTTGTCGTCTTGTGACTCGCATTGAATACAACGAGAAGTTTGGTCGTTATGCTTTCTGGACGAATCACACAATGGTGAGGAATGAAATATCTACCAGGTGTAGTATCCTTTCCCACTGGTTGCATATGGTTAAGCTGCTCATAATCACGCATAAAATCGTTATAGAGTGATTTAAGTTCTGGTTGTCGGCAAAGTTTTTTCTCAAGATTTATAAACTGCGACAAAAAACTATTATATGAGCCTCCCATATAGACAGACGACTGCTTCAATAAGATAGGAACTACATATCGACCGTCCGATTCCCTATAAGTTTGAGTGGAATACAGGCGTTCGACCTCCTCATCTTCTGGAGCTGGGATGTGTTGATGAGGCGGTTCCTCGACTTCCCAAAATCGTTTCATCATCTTCTCCAATGAGTTGGTTGAAGTAATTAACGAAGTGCCAACCGATTTTACCGGACTCTCCACATTGGTGGGTCCTGAGAGCACCCAACCAAAGACGCTATATAAAGCAGCAGGATAGCCGGGCTCTGGGTGAATGACACGGCCGTCATAGATGTGATGAAATACTTCCGCACCTAGCAATAAATCAACATCAGACGGTTTGTCAAAGTCACGGTCCGCTAATACTAAGTGTTTGTAACAGTCTCGAACCGCTAGAGGAATATCAGTGGTTGGCATTTTAGAAGTAATGCTATCGATGACTATATGATTAATATCAAATTGCGGGCTATTCGAATCACACGGGCGTATAGAGCATTGAGTCACTCCCTTGACTTGACACACAGACTGTTGTCCAAGTCCAGCCACAGTTGTGGTACATCGACGCAAATGAAAACCAAGTCTCTTTGCGCATTTCATAGTGATGAAGCAGTCCTGAGCGCCGCTATCGATCAGCGCTCTAACTTGATGGAACGTGCCACTAGAGTCCTGCACACGCACCATACACGTCCCGAGCAGCACCACGCACGGGCCACGAGCCTCTCCCACGAACGCACTCGTGTTAGTGTGGGCGCTACTCGAACCGATGGTCACCGCGGTCGGTGATCCAACTTGGTTGTCGATGTGTACCAGAGTGTGATGATTACCACTACATATAAAACATCTCATTTTTGAGACGCATTTATCAAGAGAATGTTTTCGTAAACAGTTAATGCATAAATTGTTTTGTTTGACAATATTTATTCTAGCACTGGCGTCCAAAGATTGAAACGTGGGGCACTTATAGATACTGTGCGCTGCGCCACAATAATAGCACGCTAGTGAAGCCAGCTGCTTCGAACTAGTAGATTTAGACTGAGTAGTGAGCACGGAACGTTTCAGGTTCGGTGCCCGCGGTGAAACATTCTTGATCTGTTTACCGCCTAAAAATTGAGAAGATCGCGCCCTAATGTCAACATTAGCATTTATTTCTAAAACTTTTACATAGTTTTGAAGAAACTGCATAAGACTTTGAAAAGAAGGAATTTCGGATTTATTTTCAGATTCGAAGCGGTGGCGCGTATCTGAGTCCAGTGCGCGAAACGCTGTGTTAAATAAAATAAAATCGCCTAAGTCATCTAGCTCTAAGGCCTTAAGGGCATTGACTGACTCACAAAGAATATTAGTATATATTTGTAAATCATTGAAATTAGGAGTTTTTAAATAAGGATGGCTATTTATTTGATCTAAATACGCCACGGCTAAAATGCGCTTATTTTGATAACGCTTAATAAGTTCATTGAATACAAGCTCATAATTATCGGAAGTTAATTTTACCTAGTTAACGTCAGCGGACGTTGGGCTGCTGCTTCGTTTGCGCTCCGGTAGGGACATCTCTGCGGCAAAACTTAGGACTTCATAGTACATATCATCAAATACAGACAACGCTTGCATATCTATTTTTTTCTTTAGGAAACAGTGTCAGTTTTAACGAATTAATTTTTTCCGTAAGCAACACACATTCATCACGAATGTTCTCAATTTTAAGAAATCTAGATATAAATTGGCTAACTTTAGATGAACTGGAGTCTTCCCGTATTTGAGTGGATAAATCGAAAAGAGTTTGAATAGAACGAAAAACATACTCTCGCTGTGACGTATAAAGTTTAAGTTTCATTTCTCCTTGCGACATGATTATAAAATAACAGCGAAATATTAAATATGAATGTTAAGTATAATTATTAACGACAGATATTTAAATCAATATTTAAGTTTGTCAAAACTAAATTAACACTCAAATACTGAATTTAATGTTAACGTTTTTTAACTGTTTGAATTAGATAACAATTAACAAACGGCCTAACATTCAAAGATATACCAGTATTTATATTTAAGTGCTATTATTCCAAGACCAAATGAATCATTTCCATAAACTGATTTAGTAATTTTTTGCAACAATAATTATAAAATACCCTCAAATTATAATAATTTTCAATGCGTAAGACTATCAATGCACATTAGAAATAAACTTAGCAATTATAACGCAACCAAATAAGATAAGTCTGCAAAGTCTGAGCAATACGAATCTCTTCACGAGCATTCAAGTCTAGCAGGATTATAATTGAAATAAATTAGTTACTTTCAATTATAAGAAAAATAGATTAAATACTTATCAAAGTTTTCCTTAGAAATTGAACTTGATATTATATTAATAAGGAGCGGACTGTATAAAAATAGAAATCCATAGGTACCCGGATCGTATGGCCCAGAAATTATGTTACGGCTTGAATGTTTCACAATGTGCTTCGTAGGGTGGTTTTGGGAACCAGAGAACAACCAGACCAAGGGCTGGCTAACCCGATGATCCCAATCAGGAAGTAAATGAAAATAGCTTTAGAACTGGGTAGATAAGGCAAGGATACTCACAAGACTGTAGCACTCCTCGTGGTTATGGTGAAGTCTAAATATTTAGGCTGAAGTTCTCGTGTATACACAGACACCACACTGCACTTCGAATGTATAATAATTATAGCTAATAATTATAGCTATACGTGAGTCAGCAATAATTGGCGCATATTCTTCATCTTCCTCAGTTTCGTCTTCATTGTCTTCATACTGCTGTTCTTGTCCCTTATTGTCAGTTTCACTGTGTAATGCTAAGGTCTTTAATAAATCTTGTACACCAAGGTTCAAAATGTGAGCAAAGCACCGGAAATGTTGATTGTCTGAATCAAAGTGTGGCAGCTGTTTGTCCAATTCATGCATAAATTTGGTATTTGCAGTTGCGTTGTCGACCGTGATACTCTGTATTTTATCAATTATGTCATATTCCAATAAACATTCGTGGAAAATCGTTGCAATATCTTCCCCAGTATGTCGATCGCGTGATGGTATAAAATCAAGGACTACAGATCGATACTTCCATTCGTTGTCTATATAATGAATAGTGACCCCGTAGTAACTCCTACCAGCAATTGACGTCCATCCATCAATGGTAAATGACATTTTAGATGAAAATTGTTAAATTCGTTTCTGATTCAATTGAAGCTCTTGCGAAAAAATCATGGTCCAAGAGTAGTCAAGCTCCACAGACTGTAGCGAAACCCGGATAAACACGCAATAAGGTGATGCTGTGTGTATGGTGGGATTAGAAGGGCATTGTTTATTATGAGCTTTTACCGCCGGGCAAAACCATCGATTCGAATCTCTGCACCCAACAACTAATTGAGACTCAAGCAAGAAATTTAAAAAAAAACGGTCGGAATTGATCAACAGAAAAGCAGTGGGTCTTTCATCAAGATAACGCCAGACCACACACATCTTTGGCCAAGCAAAACTTGCGAGAGCTTCGTTGGGAAGTACTGACCTAGCACCCTCAGATTTTCTCCTGTTTCGGTCTCTTCAGAATTATTTGGGTAGTGTTAAGTTAACATCAAGAGAGGACTGTCAAAACTACTTGTCGCATTTTTTTGATCAAAAAATCCCAAGTTTTCTACAGTAACGGGACTATGTCACTACCTACAAGATGGCAACAAGTTATCCAACAAAATAGCATTATATATTATAATTAAATGTAATTAAATTTTGAAAAAAATATATCTTGAATCTATCTATACATATTATAATAAATCTGTAGAAAAGTGTCTGTAATTCTAATATTTTCTGGAAAAAACAATTCCAAGGGACTAAATAAAGGGCACTGAGGCCAAATTAGTGGTTTTTAGATTTTTTTCTGTCTGTCTGTGTATTACCGTTTTACGCAAAAACTACTGGACAGATTTCTATAAAATTTTGTGTGTAGAAGATAGTTAGGGACCCGGGGCAACTTATGGGCTACTTTTTATCCGATTACGGATCATCAAAAAAAGAGGGTTATGTATCTTCCTTCCTCAAGATGTTAATTTCTATTTTATATTATTGATTATTGATGTTTTTTTTTTTAAATAAATAACATATTTATAAATAAAACCTAGAATGATTTTTGACCGTTGCGCTAAATAATTTCACTTTAACAAAACAGTGGCATCTAAAGTGAAATCCAAAAAGTAGTAACATTTTACCTCCAGTTGCCTACTAATGAATAAAATAAAATATATAACTTCCATTTATATGTTTAATAATTTAATTCATAATTATTTGAAAATTCTAACGTTAATTTTTTAGTTCTTTCCTTATTTCATTTTAGTAGGAATTAATAAAGTTTATAGTAACTAATTACTACTTAAATAGTAGATAATAGTGACATCTATCGAAATTTATATAATGTGATATGTTTCTAAGTTTAATTTCTAATCTATAAAAAAGTTTTGATTATCTTTAAATAAACTGATAAAACTGTAACTATTGCAAAACTCTCACTATCCATATAGTTTAAATAAAGAGATTTTTACATATTTATTAGGCAGATCGTAGAATTAATAAAATCATAAAGTAGTTACTTATAGCACGAAATGGTGGCATTTAATTAAAAACATTGTTTTTTGATTATATCATGATATAGCCTGACCAAATCAATCAATAGAGATTGTTTGGCGATATTAACAACTAAACACAACATTGCTATTTCTTCATATTGTTATATCATAAAATAATTTCATTACACACCGCTAGCAGCACTAATAGCGTATTTTTGACAGAAGCAGAATTTTTAATAGAATGTTTTTTTTTTTTTTTTTATAGGATAAGGGTGACAAACGAACACACAGTCCACCTGATGGTAAGTGGTTGCTGCGGCCCATAGACATCTACATCTATCCTCTGTTACAAATCAAAATGTAGATGCGTTGTCACCCGTGAGGACTAAGATGGAATGCCTCATTTCCAGTAAAAAGGGCCTCCGGCCACCTGCACTCACCCAGCGAAACGCAGAGGTAAACCTCTACTTCACGCTGGTTTTCTGTGAGGTCGTGGTACTACCCCGGTTCGAGCCGGCCCATCCGTGCGACAGCAAAAGCTACCGCGTGGCTCTACCACTGTTAGAATTGTAATTTATTCCTAATTTATGTATTATATAAATGTTAGCGGCTTTGTTGTGTGAGACGGCACCCCACTCGCACCTCAACTTATTGTCGCTGAGTACTGCAGGCACAGAATAAATCAAAGAGATTTAAATATATAGGTATACTATAGAGCGGACATTGGGAACATTTATATACAAAAACTTTGAGCTAGTGCGCGTGTGGCACCCTCTAGCTAAAAATAGCAAAACAACGCTAAGCATTTATTAAGACAACATTTTAACTATTCCCCAGTAGGTGACGCTAATAAATATAACCTCGTCTTAGGAATGTTACCGTTTCGATATCAAAGTATCGATAATGTTGTTGAAGATTACTAAGTTTGAAATGCTTTTCGATATAATAATAGGAAATATACATGATTGTTTTATAATTAAAATTTGTAACTAAATAGTGACGTTTACTGGATAACAGAGGGTGCTTATTACAATAAAAATAAATGTTCTAGAACAATCTACTAGAAATAATAAAATTTAAAGATTATTCAGTATATAAGGGACTGAAGTGGACTGTATGAATTTACTATTGCAAGTGGACTGTATGACTGACTAACTAACTGAAGTATACTACGTTAGGGACTGCTTAAAGAAAAGATGGTACTGTAGACTATACTGTATTAAACTACTTACAAATGCGACTTTCACTAATTAAATATATACAGAGAGGGGAGTCTTCAATGGAGTATAATAAATTCTTCTCTCTTGATGGTTTCTCTTGAGGTTTCTTCTCTTATTGTCTTCGAGTGCCGCTTCCGAAATGAACGGCTCACAGACCAAAACGCCCTTCTTATATCTCGCAAGAGAGCGTCTCAGTATGTGAGTAGCGTCGTGAGGCGATGCCGCGCGCTGATTGGTCGGCGACATGGCGTGATCTGCTGCAGGTGTGCGGGGTGCAACGGGGTATGAAGGGGCAACGGGGCGGTGGCTCCCTTCGCCGTCCGTAACATCCTCCCCCGGCGTAGCCTGCGAGCCTAAGCTTCCCTTGGGAGGACAGCTATCTTCCTGACGGGCCGCCGCAGCACTCCGCCCCTGGTCCTGATCAGTCTCTCGTAGGAAGAGAATCGTTCTATGTCTGGCAGGTGTGGAGCGTCCTTGGTGTCGCTCTGGTGCGTCACGATTTCCTCCAACTCTTCATCATCCCCTTCTTCGTCTTCGTCTTCGTCCTCGTAGAGGAATGACGGTCCTGTGAACCATTTATCGCTTTCTTTTTTGGTCACGAAGTTCATGCGCGTTGCCTGATCTGCTATGTTCTCAGCAATCGGTATCCACATACATTGCTCGGGTGATGTCTTTTCAGCTATCTTCCCTAACCGATGAGCCACGTATGGAGTGTAACGCGCCGTATTATTTTGTATCCAGTGGAGCGCCGTAGTAGAGTACGTCCAATATACGAACCTATCTGCTACCACTCTGTGCTCGCCTTGCACGAATTCCGCGAGTCGCGCGCCAATTAAATTCGTCTGCAACTCTAATCGCAATATACTTTGCGCCTTGATCAGAGCGACTTTCGCCTTGGCCGCCACTAATCGTACCCTAACCGTTCCGTCGCTGTATCGTATTCACCAATATGCCGCGGATGCGTACGCACGTTCGCTTGCGTCGTTAAATATGTGAAGTTGACGCTCTACCACTCCCCCCGTAGGAGCATAGCACCTTCGCAGTCGCAGTCGTGACACCTCCTCGACGACTCGCAGCCACCTCTGGAATTCATCCGCTGCCTCCTCGGGTAGTTTGTCATCCCATCGGAACTTCTTCATACGTCATAGGTCTTGTAGCAGGATCTTGGCGGTGATGGTGAGGTAGCTTAGCAGTCAGAGCGGGTCAAACACAGACATGACAGCGCTTAATGCTTCCCTCTTTGTCGGTGGTCGCTGTAGCACCTTTACTTCCTGCGGCACCCTATTCATCGATGTGTTGAAGGTTAGGGCGTCTTCGTCGGCCATCCATAACAACCCTAGGGTTCTGCCCAGGCTGTCTTGCCTTAAGCCTACTTCCTTAGGCTTGCTCGCCAGTAGTTCCTCCGGCTTGTCTTCCAATAGGGCTGCGTGATTAGAATTCCAGCCTGCCAAGGTGAAACCGGCCTTCTGGTGTACCTGCCTTGCCGTGTTTACCGCTTCCTCTACCGTTGCATAACTGTCTAAATAGTCGTACATATAATGACTACGTACGATAGCGTTAAGTGCCAACGGGTGTGTCTCTACGTGTGCGCGCGCGTTATAATCTCTAGCACTATGTGCGAGAAATGGGGAGCTCCTCGCGCCGAAAATCATTGACGTCATGACGTACTCCCGCGGTGGGCTGTGTCGCTCATTTCCTCGCCAGAGAAACAATTGCGCGGGTTGGTCGCGACGGTCGATTTTCACACGTAAGAACATTTCCCTAATATCCGCGGATACGGCTATCTCATTCTCTCTAAACCTAAACAGTATGCCCGGTAAGTTCCGTAATAAGTCGGGGCCGTCGAGTTAATAGTCATTAAGACATCTACCGGATGCTCGCGCTGCCGCGTCGAACACTACTCTCGTCTTCCCCGGCTTGTTCGGATTCCGCACTGCGAAGTGTGGCAGATACCAGCTCTTGGGGTCCTCTCTCTCCGTCCCCTCGGCTTCCCTTGCGTATCCTTTCGCTAGGAGGTTGTCTATCTGGGCTGTGTAGGCGTCCCGAAACTCCGGCGACTGGTCCATCTTCCTTTCAATCGTCCGTAGTCTTCGAGCTGCCATTTCATAGCTGGATAGCACCCGCACGTTGTCGTCCTTCCATGGCAGTCCAACTTGGTATTGCTCGCCGACCTTCTTGACGGTGCCCTGGAATATGTCGACAGCGCGCTCCTCTTCCTGTCGCGGCCTACTCTTTAAGCGAGATATTTATGGAATCTATCTCATACTGCCGTTTGAGGAGTTCCGTTAGCTCCTCGTCCTGACTGGCAAACGTTCGGATGTCCCTATCTGGCCGTCCGCTAGTGCTTGCTACGTGTAATACGGTCTCGCCGTCTTCCCTACACGTTAACCGCAGCACGGTTCCCTGAATTACCCACCCTAGCAACGTACGTGCAGCTATGGGCTACCTTCGACGTCCTATTCTCAAATTACGGGTGATTATTAAATGCCAGTTGTCGGCGCCTAATAATAATCTCGGCTTCGCGTCGTCGTAACATACCGAACTCGGTAAGTCGCGTAAGTGCTTCAACCGTAAGCACTCCCTACTCACAGACTGCGAGCCTATCTTTAAATCTGCTATTGTTCGCGCGCTTACATTATACATCTCACTGCGCGTCTTGCCACGTATCCCTATATTTACTAACCTACTATTGGCCTCGCGTTGACTATTATTTACGCCTCTAATATTGAGCGGCTTTACCGGTCCTTCCGCTCCTAACTCGCGAGCTAAATCGTCGTCGATTAACGATATGGTAGAACCTTCGTCAAGTAGCGCATACGTACTCGTATCAACTTCCTTGTCGCGCGGTCCGCGCACGGTAATGGGGCACACTTTCAATAACATGAACGCACTACTATTACGAGTAACATTCGACGCGACGAGCACGGTATCATCCGGTTTTACCGACGCTTCAGGCGTGCGGGCCTTGCGGGCGTGAAGGAGGGCGTGGTGGGGGCGTTGCAGCCGTCGACGCCGCACTTCCTAGCTTTACAATGTAGTCGTCGGTGTTTGCTGCTTAAGCACCTAAAACACACCCCATCTTCCCTTACCCACTTCCACCGGTCGTCCAAACCCATTTGCGCCAGCTTCCTACATTTGGCGATAGGGTGTTCACCCCCACAACACATACACGAGGCACTACCGGTGTCCTCCTGGGCGGTGAACGTCTTTACGTCGCGGGCCCTATCCTCTTCGCGGCGTGTCAACACTATCCTTTTCGACGGTGGCGCTTCTCGTCTTACGGGCGATACCTTGGTCGGCGTTACGGACGTATAGGCGTGACTTAACGCACGGTCAGCCTCTCTCATCATAAACCGGGATAGAGTGACAATGTCCGGTTCGTCCGCACTTCCGTAGTGCTCCGCATAATCGCACCAACGCGACCGTAAGTGAGGGCTAAGCTTACTCGTAACCTACCTAGTTAGCATCGGATTTTGTAAATATCCTTTGCCGTCGACGTTCTGCATAATACATACTATATTTTGCAATTTAATAGCGAACGAATTTAACTCCTGGGCGGTTTGACCCGGGCGCGGAAGGCGTTTCAAGTCATCTAACGCACGATCAATAATCACTTCCGGGCGGCCGAAACACTGCTCCAGTGTCCGCATAATGTCTGCTGGATCCTTCGCGGTAAACAGCAGCGCCGATACTACCTCCCTAGCCTCGCCACGTAAACAGTTCCATAACTTTGCCATATTTTCCGTATTGGTGAATCCATATAGACGCGTGGACTCCCTCATCGCGGCTTTAAACGATAACCATTCCGCGGCCGAGCCGTTGAAAATAGGCAACTCCTGTGTCTGTTTCGCGGCGGCTGGTCTAAGTCTTATTATGCCTTCTAAAGCTTCCGTTAATCGTTCTATACCCCCATCTTTCCCTCGCGGGGTGAGCGACCTATTTCTATTCCTATTTCCCTCTAGCCTACGCTGTGGCGCTGGTGACCTATGTACACCTACATCCTTATAACACGGCGACGGTAATCTACGATCCGCGTGGCGATGTGGCGATGGCGATCTATGTACACCTACATCCTTACACAGCGACGGTAATCTACGATCCACGTGGCGATGTGGCGATCTATGTATAGGCGATAGAGTGCGGTGTTGGACGCGCGACGGCGACGTAACCCGTACACAGCAATCCACCTGGTTCATTTATTTCTACGGCGACTCCATTGTCCCTCTGTATCGTATCTATGCGACGCGGTTGAACATCATTCGCAACCGACCTCCCCTGGGCATCTTTAGCGTGGTCGTAACCGGTTCTCCTACTCGGCGGGGCGCGGGCCGAGACGGGCGGTAGGGCGGCTCCCTCCGCACGGTCTCCACGTTCTCTAACCACCTATCAACGTGTACCCTATTTTCCACTAAATCGTCTTCGTTTAAACTTTCCCTATCCGTTTCCTCTTGCAGTTGAGGGACGACCCTAGCGTATTTCTTCTTGATGAGATCTTCTTCGATTTGCAATTGCTTCCTTCTAATTGCAGCTAGTTCCTCCCCGGTATTATACTCGATTTGTTTTAACTTCGCTATCGCGCTAGCTGTCGACCGGGCTGAACGGACTGAACGGACCGACGGGGCGCGGGGCGCGGGCCTATGTACAACGTCTGCTACAGGCGCGACGGTACGCACTATCGGACCAGTCTCTGTAATCGGAAGATCTTCTATAATCGCGGCGAGCGTCTCTGTACGCGGCGCGGATGTGCTAACCTCTCCCAAGCGATCGGTTGTGGACACGGACATAGCGTCGCGGGCGCGGGCATAGATGCGGGCGCGAGCGGGGGCTGGGGCGCGGCGGAGGGCGCTTGTGCCAACGCGAGATAATCGGACGGGGACGCGGGTGCTTCCTCGAATATCCGCATTCCTACCGGCGTTTCGTCGTCGTTCCGTGTCTTCTGGCTTCTTGTCTTCCGCATGATGTCCCACGTTGCGGTTTCCGATCGTCTTCAAAAAGACGCACGTATTGGTCGCCGTTCCCGCCGCAAGGGCGTGACCAGATGGTCACAGTTTGGCACTGTTAGGGAGCAACCACCTGGCCGCGTAAACGCGGTTAAGAAACAAGAAAATTGTCTGGAAACAGACAATAGACGTATATGACGTAGACGTAATAAGAAACGGGGAAGAAATTAGTACCGACGATCTTCTCTCTTCGTCGACGGATATCTTTCTTCCTTGAAGATCTTCTGTAATGATCTACTTTCTTCTATGATTATCTTCTTTCTTCTATAATTATCTTCTTTCTTCTGGCTTCTATCCGGCGGCGATGGACTAAGAATATAAGGGACTGAAGTGGACTGTATGAATTTACTATTGCAAGTGGACTGTATGACTGACTAACTAACTGAGGTATACTACGCTAGGGACTGCTTAAAGAAAAGATGGTACTGTAGACTATACTGTACTAAACTATTTACAAATGCGGCTTTCACTAATCTATACTTTAATATAATAAAGCGGAAGAGTTTTTTTGTTTGTTTAAACGCGCTAATCTCTGGAACTACATGTCCGATTTGAAAAATTCTTTTTGTATATTATAGCTAGATTCATGTGGAATAGTATAGGCTAACTAGCGTTAAACTATATTACTCAGCTAGCCTTAAATATGGATATTTGTTAAGCAAGTCAGAAGAAAAAGCACTCCCGAAATGATTTATCCGCGTACGCTGGTGTTATCGTTAGGGACACGTAAATACAATGCTCAAAAAAAATATAGACTTTTACTGCGTCTAAAAAAAAGTCCGCGATACCATATGTCTATTTCTTATACATAAGCCATAATTTGGTATTTTGTGACAAAAAAATATTGAAAATTTAAAAGTGATACATGAGCGTTATTATTAGACATGGCCTATTTATCCTTACGAACGAAAGTTACTTCATCATCAAGACAATTTTATGAAGATAAACTTTGTTCTTTATACCATGTTATTTGGACGCATAGTTTAAGAGATAATGTAAAATTAAAATATTTCAATATTTGGCTGGGCGCGCGAACGACGCTTAAACCCTAGACGTTATAAAATGCTTGAACTAGGTCAAGTCGCGCACCTCGGAGACGTGATGACGCGGGTGAAACCGCGGGGCACAGCTAGTTAACTATATACACAGAGGGGAGTCTTCAATGGAGCATAAATTCTTCTCTCTTGATGGTTTCTCTTGAGGTTTCTTCTCTTGTTGTCTTCGAGTGCCGCTTCCGAAATGAACGGCTCACAGACCAAAACGCCCTTCTTATATATCGCAAGAAAGCGTCTCAGTATGTGAATAGCGTCGTGAGGCGATGCCACGCGCTGATTGGTCGGCGACATCGCGTGATCTGCTGCCAGTGCGCGGCGTGCAACGGGGTATGAAGGGGCGACGGGGCGGCGGCTCCCTTCGCCGTCCGTAACACAGTAAATATATGTTATATTTACGATAGTAAACCGATATCACGTTCATTTTTTGCTCCATATCGTGACTTACAATATTTTAATGCACAACCGGGCATATTTTCTTTAAAAATATTTTTTAAATATATGAAACTTAGATTAATGATAGGTCATCGCGCGCTCTGACCACGCGATGACCTATCATTAATCTATGATATGAAACGAATGCGTCTTGACTTTTTGACGATGTCACTAAGACTAAATGACAAAAATCAGAGATATATCCTATAGGACATAAGTTACAGACGACAATTTTGCTACTGATGTCCGGTCTATTACTACTACTACTTAAGTGTCTGGAATAAATCAATAAATAATAGTATGCTGCAGGGTTTTTGTTTCTATAGGTTTAATCTCATGATACTGCCATCTACAAACTGCTAAATAAACTAATAATAAGTGATGAAATAAGGGCTAATAATTTTCTGCTTACCAGATGTCGCTAGTTGACACTAAGGTAAAGTTTTTTGTAACAAAATGTAATGTTACAAAAACCTTGTTTTTTAATAAAAGTTTATCAGTTTCTAGAGTACCTATTATATTAATACACAAAATAATGCCACGGTGGGTTGCTCTTTAACTTTTTGCATATTTTTAACTTTTTTTTTATTATTCTACTTTTATGAATATCTGTAGTTTGGTTTATTTATTTTTAATGTTAGTAATATAAAATATAGCTAATAGTACATGTTTAGGCCAAAAATGGTCAATTTGAGACGGCATCCAATCACGTTCGACTTAGCGAAGCGCCCGATGGTACCAGGTGTCACGCGTGTCGCGGGGAGGGGGCAGCGGAAAGCAGCTTCCCAGCGTTTGGCGCTGGCGGGCGAAAAGACAGTAGCTCGCGGGCAGCGGTGCAGTTAATTAGCGTATCTCGGTGACCGCTGCAGAAGTTTCGCGCGACCGGTTTTGGGTTATGGTCTAGATTTTTAGAATTTGTGCGCGTTACTTCGCTACGTAATCGTGGTTTCATGAAAACCGCCTCGGTTTAGTTTGTCTAGGTTTTAAGTTCGTGACAAGAGTAATTGCGCCAATTATATAGTGATTGCGTGTTGAAGTACATTTTACAATATTTAACGTGCTCGTGTGACGTGGAATTTGCGCGCGCGCCGAGTAGAGATACGGTCTGGAATTTAAACCGCGCATTCCTTTTCGAGGCGTGTTTGTTTTAGAAATCATTGTTTAATTATACCGTCGCGTTAAGAGCCTTTTGTGTGTTGACTCAGTAGCTAGTTTACGTGTCAGCTAGGTTGATTTTGAATTATTATGGCGGCGTAGTATTTAGTATCGAACGAAGGAGCTTAGTTGTGTTTCTAACGCTGAACTGTGTGACTCACGAAGAGATCGCGTTAGTTCCCTATTTGTAATTTGATGATAAATGAATCCGGAACATTGAATGTTGAATTTTGAACTACTGTTCGTTACTTGTGTCGGGTATCACGTGTTCTACGATGAACGTTGAATTAGTCGAGTTGAAGTTAGTTAAATGTACAATAAAGTGGATAGACTGAAATAGTGACATGAAGAAAGAAATTGTCCGATGGTGACGCCTGCTGGAGTGATGCAGCATGGAAACCGGCCGTTGCCCGATCACCTCAGCTGGGTCAGGACACCTACATATACACACCACTAAACACCAGTTTACATGCATCTACTCTACCTACGGCCTGACCGAGCCTTGGGGCGGTCTTAGATTCGGATCCAGGTACGTACTGTTTATTTTCCTAGCCTTCTCCCTATTGTGTAGTAGGATAGGTCATTTTTCCATAAGGCCACTTGGGCCCGAACCCTCGGCTGCCCGTCGAGGAGGCTAATATGGGCCCTAGCCAAGGCGAGCTTTTTACAGGGGCAGCTGTGGGTCGTAACAGTACAGAAAGTGTTACGGCCTACGGCTGCTCCCACAAAGGTTCAATCCTCCGGGGCCCATCAGCGGAGTTTCAACGAACAGACGTAGGTCGGGCCTCAATATGGCCGCGTGGAATTTCCTATCACAATAAACTATATGAGAGAAAGCTAGAAACACATAGTACTTACCATTATGCGAAGCTAACTTCGCACCAAGGCTTGGGCAGGCCGTGAGTGTGTGTAATAGTGGATGGCGAGTAGTGTACAGTGAGGTGTAAATGTCTGCGACCTGAGCAAGCTTAGGCGACCAGCAGCGGCCGAGTTCCAGGCTGCCCCAAAATGCTGCATCGCTCCAGCAGGCTTCAGTGCCGGACCACTTCTTTCTTCACTGTCACTACTCAGTCTCTCAGCTTCATCGTACATTTAACTAACTTCAATTTGCCTAATTCCACACTCATCACAGAATCGAACACGTGATATCCGACACGGCAAGGACAGAAGCACAAAAATCGACATTGAATGTCCCGGATTCCCTTATTACAAATTATAAATTCGGCACCAGAATAACACGTCGCGCCAGAGTCAAAATACGCCTCGTTGACACGCAAATTAATCTAACTAGGCAACCAAAACACAAAAGGGTTACTAAACGCGCCGACACAATTATAATGATATCTTGACAATTAACCGGGAGAAGCTCTCAACTAGGAATGCGCGGCTCGAATCCTAGACCGTATATCTACTAGACGCGCGTACACTATTCCGCACTCTCGCCCGAGTTAAATATCACACAATTCACATATCTACGTGAAGAAGAAGCACGTATTTCATCTAGCTATCTAGATCCACGACGGGTCTTGAATTTCGCTAAGAGAGCCGCACGGGCTCCCTGCATCGTGTCTGGCGGGGCACCGACGTTTTGCCCTCGTGTCGAGCGACTGCCCACGCGTCGAGCGAGCGACTGCCCACACGTCGAGCTCAGTCGCCCCACCTCGGCGCTTATCTCACCTACATACCATCGGGTGAGGCGCCAGCTTGAACGCAATTGGTTGGCGTTAAACATGACCAAATTTGGGCAAACAGAAAGAAACAATAAATTTTACATTTTCCGAACAAACTAACTTCCCCGCTATGAAATCTGTCGAATATTATACCTCAGTTTCTAGTGGCGCTGCCCAATCCTCATTAATGAGAATTTTATTGAATACTTTTTTTTCTTCCAGCATCAAAAATTGTCAGACTTAAAATATCCAAACCGGTGTCGGGATGATTTATCGTTATTGTCAAAATGACTAACAGAACTGTGTACACAAAAATGTGATTATGACAGAATGTTTTTAGTTGAATATGTTGGGTGTCTATCAGCATAGCAATATTTCACCAACTTCTTTTTGTATCAAAACGGATAATTGAAAATTAAGTGGACTGTAAGATTTTCATATCTAATTGATGGAATAGTTTGATTGACTAATTACAATGTAGATGGGGTCCACAATAGTGCAAAAGCTTATTATGGGGTTGTTATAAACTAATTTGCTTAATTCCGCGTAAAGAAAGAAAATGATGTGTCCTGCCCAGTTTTAAGGGGACCTCCCACCCTCCCTCAATCGCGCGCACTACTCTCCCACCCTCCCTCAATCGCGCGCACTATACCCGTCGCCGTTAATCTCAGCACTACCATCCCCTGCACCAGCACACTAGGCACGACACACCACTCTCGAAAATACGACACGTGTTTCGCCTCTACACGAGGCATCCTCATGTGAAGTAGACTCTGCGGACGCTGGCTTGAGGATGCCTCGCCTGATTCTATTAATTATCAAAAGTTTATTTTCAGTGTTCATGAGTTTACTTAAGCAAATACGAGAGCTGTGTAGCCCGCCGTAAGATTTCAAAGCATAGGAACAAAAGAGTTCGATTCTCGCGAGGCCCAATGAAACTACTACTACTACCTACCTATTGAGATTTTTGTGACAGTCCCGGTTTCATAACTGACATAAGTAAATGAACAGGCTCTTGCGAAAAAGTACTATAAATATTAAAGACAGCTAAACGCATGTTTATTTTTATTTTAACTATTAGAGGGAGAGGCAGAGCCAAAAAAAGTCTCTCAATTTATTAAGCGTGGTTTTTTCTCAGGTGATTATAATCATAATTTACAATAAAATGCTACGGTCAGTCAAGCGGATATTAGAACAGGTGTCTCAGGTACGCGGTCAAACATGTCGTGACCACCGACATAATAAAATCAATTTTTTAAGCCTGAAAATTTATGAACTTTTAATTTTTTATATGTAAATCAATTTTATGATAGTCAATCAACGTCCTATGGGGTCCTATTTACGTGGTAGAGCCATGCTGCAGCTATATTAGTAGTATATTGATTCTGGTGTTTCCTGATTTAATGAAGTATAGTAAAGTAATACCTTTATTTAAATCTGGTAGTACATTGGACCCCGCTAATTATAGGCCTATTTCTGTACTACCAACTCTCAGTAAAATTTTTGAAAAAATAATTTTGGATCAATTGTTAATTTTTTTTAATACAAATAAATTACTTCATAAAAATCAATTTGGTTTTACAAGGAATTTGTAAATTCTGCTTATGAAATATATTTTTAATGCCTGGGAGAATTCACAAGAAGCCTTAGGTATTTTCTGTGACCTTTCCAAGGCTTTCGATTGTGTTCATCATGAAACATTAATCAGGAAACTACAACATTACGGTGTAAAAAATTTGGCGCTTAGACTTATTACTTCATATTAAAGTAACAGAACTCAAAAAGTCGTCATCAATGGTAAATGTTCCTCCGGATCGGTATATCAATGGGCGTTCCTCAGGGCTCGATTCTTGGCCCATTCCTGTTCTTAATCTATATTAATGACTTACCTTATCTTGTAGGAGACAATCACGATATAGTATTATTTGCTGACGATACCTCTTTAATTTTCAAACTGAAACGGCAGTCAATTAAATAAATAATGCTCTATCGAAACTAGTACATCTGTTTAACGCCAACAATTTGCTCTTAAACGGCAATAAGACAAAATGTATTAAATTTACAATACCTAATGTAAAACATTCGAAAACCAATATGCTCTTAAATGGGGAGGAGTTGAATCTTGTGGATACCACTGTTTTCCTTGGTATTACTATTGACGCGAAACTTCAATGGGGCCCCCATATATCTAAATTAGCAAGCAGACTTAGTTCTGCAGCATATGCTGTAAGAAAGATTAGAAGTCTTACAGATGTTGAGACAGCTAGGTTAGTGTATTTTAGTTACTTTCATAGCGTAATGTCTTATGAAATTTTGCTATGGGGTAATGCGACTGATATTGAAGCTATATTTGTTTTGCAAAAGAGAGCCGTACGGGCGATTTATAATCTAAATTGTAAAGAGTCCCTCAGAGAAAAATTTAAAGAAATAAACATGTTAACTTTGGCATCGCAATATATTTATGAAAATGTAATGTATGTACATAAAAACATAAATAGCTTTAATAAGAATAAGGATGTTCATACCTTAAACACTAGGAACAAACATAAGCTTGTAATGCCAGTTACTAGACTCCACAGAATTAGTAATTCATTTATGGGGCAATGTATACGGTTTTACAACAAAATCCCAGAACATGTTCAAAGTTTGTCAATAATCAAGTTTAAAAGTTTTATTAAAGAAAAACTGTACAAAAAGGGTTATTATAATATCAAGGAATACATGAATGAAAATAACCCCTGGGAATAAGGTGATCGCCACCATGCTGGTTCTATGAAAATTCTTTAAAATTGTATAAACACAATTATTGTTAAGTGAAATTATGTTTAAAAAAAGTCCTGCTGGGTTTCTTGCTGGTTCTTCCCAGGACAGAGGTATTTTCCGAACCAGTGCTAAATAAAATAATCACTTTCAATGAGTATTATGTAATAATCCATATTGAATAAAAATCATTCTATTCTATTCTATTCTATAGTTGTAGCACGAATGGGACCCTTTTTACTGCAAAAGAGGCATTCCATTTTAGTCCTCAAGGGTGACAACGCATCTGCATTTTGATTCGCAAACGAGAATAGATGTAGATGTCTATAGGCCACAGCAGCCACTTACCATTAGGTGGACTGTTTGCTCGTTTGTCACCCTATCCTATAAAAAAAAAAACAAAAAAAAAACTCCCGTTCATCATTTCGATTCCTTTCATAGATTACGAAATAAGTTGGATATTATCGGTTGTTGGCACGCTGGACAGGCGGGTTGCTAACTGCATATTTTTATTATTTCGAACTGTAATCAGAAAGACGCTGTTGCCCATCTTCTCTATATTTCTACTCCCGTTCATGAATATAGTCCCTGTCACACGTTCATCGTGAATAAAATAACATTTATGAAATTTTAACCTTAATTGAAGTAATTTTAATGATATTTCTAAATTGGCAACAACGCGAGCGAAACCGCGGGTAAAATGCTAGTTTGTATATAAAATTAACAGTGGTAGAGCCAAGTGGTAGCTTTTGCTGTCGCACGGATGGGCCAGCTCAAACCGGGGTGGTACCACGACCTCACAGAATACCAGCGTGAAATAGAGGTTTACCTCTGCGTTGCGCTTGGTGAGTGCAGGTGGCCGGAGGCCCAATTCCCCCCCCCCCCCCCATCAACATGGTAGTAAAATTAAATAAAAGACTACCCCAGGAGGGTACCAGCACCCCTGGAGAATCCCTCGCTGAGCAGCCACGACCAAACTACTTCACTCCTGACCGTGGGTGCTCAGGCTGCCCCGCGTATTCTGGGAGGGGCAAAATTCCGCTCGCGATTAATGCTGCTCGGGGCAAGCGGAGCAATACAACCAAGGCGACCACTGTCACGCTATCCGTGAATTTTTGCAACATCAGGGGACTTCATTCCAAACTTAACGCTGTCCATTACCATCTATAGACGGCGTAGCCGGCCTTGCTCTTTTTAACCGAGACTCAGGTGTCCTCTCCAGCTGATACTTCATATCTTTCCAACCCGGGGTACAAATTGAAACACTCCTTTGTGCTCCGGGCTGGAGTTTGCGTATACGTCAAAGAAGACATCTGTTTTCGACGCCTCGGCAGTCTTGAAGGTACGGACCTGTCCATCCTATGACTGCGCGTAGACAGCGACGACCATCCCCGCGTCTACGGGTGCCTCTATAGGTCCCATAGCGGTAATGCTGACACAGACCGACTCATCGACCACGTCCAAATGGCTGCAGACTCCGTGCTACAACAGGTCCCATCCGCAGAGATCGTGATACTCGGTGATTTCAACGCCCACCACGCTGAATGGCTTGGTTCTCGTTTACATCTCGTTACCGATCATGCGGGTAGATCTGTCTATGACTTTGCTTTGGCATATGGTCTAACACAACTGGTTACTTCGCCTACGCGGATCCCAAATGTAGAAGACCATGTACCTTCCCTGTTGGACCTTCTGCTGATCTCTCATCTGGACGGATATCAGGTCTCCGTCGATGCCCCGGACCGTTGTCTGATCCGGAGTACGGTGCCACTCACGCTCCAATCGCAGTTGCGATCTGCAGCTTGACATATATCTGGAGCAATACAACCAAGGCGAGCCCTGTCACGCTATCCGTGAATTTTTGCAACATCAGGGGACTTCATTCCAACCTCAACGCTGTCCATTACCATCTAGAGACGGCGAAGCCGGCCTTGCTCTTTTTAACCGAGACTAAGGTGTCGTCTCCGGCTGATACTTCATGTCTCTCCTACCCGGGGTACAAATTGGAACTTTGTTCCCCGGGCTGGAGTTTGCATATACGTCAGAGAGGACATCTGTTTTCGACGCCTCGGCAGTCTTGAAAGTACGGACCTGTCCATCCTAGGGCTGCGCGTAGACAGCGATGACCATCCACGCGTCTACGGGTGCCTCTATAGATTCCATAGCGGTAATACCGACACAGACCTACTCATCGACCACGTCCAAATGGCTGCAGACTCCGTGCTACAACAGGTCCCATCCGCACAGATCGTGATACTCAGTGATTTTAACGCCCACCACGCTGAATGGCTTGATTCTCGTTTAACCGATCATGCGGGTAGATCTGTCTATGACTTTGCTTTGGCATATGGTCTAACACAACTGGTTACTTCGCCTACGCGGATCCCAAATGTAGAAGACCATGTACCTTCCCTGTTGGACCTTCTGCTGATCTCTCATCTGGACGGATATCAGGTCTCCGTCGATGCCCCGGACCGTTGTCTGATCCGGAGTACGGTGCCACTCACGCTCCAATCGCAGTTGCGATCTGCAGCTTGCCGCCGTGTTTGGCACTATAGGTCAGCTGATTGGCACGGGATGCGGTCTTTTTTTTGCATCCTACCCTTGGGGGCGAGTTTGCTTCTCGCCGGAAGATCCCAGCGTTGCTGCCGTTTGCTGCCGATGGTGAGGCCTATCGGCATCACCTCCTTGTTCTCCAAAATAATGGAATCCATTATAAACTACCAGCTCATGAGGTACCTTGAGGATCATCAGCTGATTAGTGACCGCCAGTACGGTTTTCGTTGGGGTCGATCAGCTGGTGATCTTCTAGTCTACTTAACTCATTAATGGGTGGAGGCAGTATAGTCCAAGGGGGAGGCATTGGCCGTTAGTTTGGACATAGCGAAGGCCTTCGATCGGGTCTGGCACAAAGCGCTTCTTTCGAAGCTTCCTTCCTATGGGCTTCCCGAGAAATTGTGCAAATGGATCACCAGTTGCCTTGCTGATCGGAGCATCAAGGTCGTAGTAGACGGTGCATGCTCTGATTTCAAGCCTATCAACGCTGGTGTTCCACAAGGCTGCGTGCTATCACCAACGCTGTTTTTCCTGCATATCTCTTTCTTGTTTCTTGTTTATTTTTTAAAAAACGTTACCCCCACACTAGTATTTTCTCCTGTGTCGTGGAGGCAGTTTACAAACATAAATTGCACAAGGACAAACATCCTGACCCGGAACAATTATTTGTAGGCCATACAAATACTTGTTCCGTGCGGGGTTCGAACCCGCGGCCCCCAGCGCAACAACTGATTGCTAAGCCACTGCGCCATGGAGCCGTCATCATCAATGATATGTTGCTAACTGGTAGCATTCATTGCTATGCAGACGACAGCACTGGTGATGCCTTATATACTATTTTTCGGGAAAACGTCGCCGTGTACCGGGACAAACTTGTGTCTGAAGTCGAGTCCAGTAACCAAAGTTAACAAAGTCTCGGATTGGGGCCGACTAAATCTAGTCCAGTTCAATCCCCAGAAGACACAAGTTTGCGCGTTTACCGCTAAAAAGAACCCCTTTGTCGTATCTCCTCAGTTTCAAGGCTGCTTGCCCTTGAAACTTGCCCTTGCTGCCTCAGCCAGTATCGGAATCCTTGGCGTCGACATATCGAATAGTGTGCAGTTTCATGGTCACTTGGAAGGGAAGGCCAAATTGGCCTCTAAAAAGCTTGGCGTGCTCAGCAGAGCGAGACGGTATTTCACGCCGGCACATCGCTTGCTACTTTACTAAGCGCAAGTTCGGCCCCACATGGAATACTGTTCTCATCTCTGGGCCGGGGCACCCCAGTGCCAGCTCCTTCCACTTGACCGCATCCAGCGCAGAGCGGTTCGAATCGTCGACGACCGAGTTCTCTCTGATCGGCTCAATACACTGGCACTGCGTAGAGATGTTGCATCTCTTTGCGTATTTTATCGCATCTATCACGGGGAGTGCTCTGAGGAATTGTTCGGACTAATTCCAGTCGCTCAATTCTTCATCTGGATGATTGGCGGTCCACCACTGTGCGATTTAGAAGAAGTTTTCTCTCTCGCACAACTTCCTTGTGGAATCAATTACCACCAGCGAATTTTCCGGACCGATACGACTTAGGAACCTTCAAGAAAAGAGCTTACACCTTTCTAAAAGGCCGGCAACGCATCTGCAATTCCCCTGGTGTTGCGGTTGTTCATGGGCGGCGGTAGTCACTTACCATCAGGTGAGCCGCATGCTCGTTTGCCCCCTATTCTATAAAAAAAAATACGACGAAAATTTTTTCCCGACCTATTATTAAGGCTGTTACTAATTCTTCAGTTCGAGGAGAAATAGGTTCGATTGTTAGTCATCCGGAACAAGCCTTCGCATCAGTACTGCGTATCGGCACTAGGTACTAAGCTTTGATGACTGCTTCGTTGGTCTAGTGATCGTAACTGCGATTACTAATATGAGCCAGGCCAAAATCAGTTTTTCTATCAAGAATTTCTCAGTAGCCAGCCCGGTGTCATATAGTTGGCGGTGGATCATCTTATGCTTCGAATATCACAAAAAGTTTCGTAAGCCTTTTTTATAATTTATAATAATAAGGGTGACAAACGAGTACAAACATAGTCTCCCTGATGCTAAATGAATTTCGTGCCCCATATACATCTACATCTATTGTCGATTTAGAATCAAAATACATATGCGTTGTCACCTCTGAGGACTAAATAGAAATGACTCGTTTCCTCTTCATGCTTTTACCATCTATATATTTAACTCAAAACGATTTATCAATCGTTAATTACCGTAAATAAATTCGTAAAATTAGTTTTATTTAATGTGTTCGCGTAAATATAAGAAATTGTTATGTTAATTACCGTTGTCATGAACAGTGACACAAAAGTTATACCAATGGACCTAGTATATGTATTACAACAATCAAACTACACTTCGAGTGCCGGAAACCAGCAGCACAAATCTGGAGAAAAGCTGGTCGAGAAGTCCTCATATTGCAGTCCTTCGATATCTTGTGACTCTCACAAAGTTGTGTGCTATAACGAATTTCACTACTCTTTTAAATAATAATCATCCATCGACACATCTAAGGCAACTAACTCAATTACCAAGCAAATAACGTAATCATGGTCTTAAACAAGATGATCACAACGTAGTAAAGTTACGACATGTACGTCCTCCTTCTGAGAGGGTTAGTGGCTGGTTATTGTTAGTGAGTTAGGAGTTGTTAGGGGTTCCTCCAATTTTTAAAAGGGTTACCCTAACCCTTTTAGAAATTAGCAATTAGTCAACCGCGCTGCTCCGGTGCGTTGTCCGACTTCACATGTACTCAGAAACAAAAACAGAAACTTTTTTATTCAATATGGATTATTAATAATACTTATTGAAAGTCACTCTTTTGTATAATTACCACTGGTTCGAAAAAAAACCTCTGTCCTAGGAAGAACCAGCAAGAAACCCAGCGGGACAAATAGAAATAGCTTGGTAGCGATCACCTCATTTCCAGGGGTTATTATCATCCATAAATTCTTTAATATTATAATAACTCTTTTTATACAAACTTAGTTTAATAACGTTTTTTTGCAACGAACTTTGAGCAGATAAAATTTTGTATATTTTGTGGAATTTTGTTGTAAAAGCGTTTATACATCGCCCCAAGAATGAATTACTGACTCGATGGAGTCGAGTAACTGGTACTACTAGCTTGTGTCTGTTCCTAGTATTTACAGAATGAATATCACTTATTTTTGTAAAACTACTTTTATTTTTGTGTACGTACATTAATTACATTTTCATAAATGTATTGAGAGGCCAAAGTTAATATATTAATTTCTTTAAATTTTTGTCGCAGTACTCTTTACGCTTTTAATCATAAATTGCTGTTATGACACTCTTCTGTAAAACAAATATAATTTTAGTGTCAGCTGCGTGTCCCCATAGCAAAATATCAAACGATATTATGCTATGGAAATAGCTATAGTAACTAGTCTAGCTGTTTCAACAGTAGTTAGACTTCTAATCTTTTTTACGGCATATGCTGCAGAACTAAGTCCGCAGCAGAGTTTCAATTTTTTTTGTATTTAATATCAATAAAAGGATAAAAGAAACATGAACAGAATATAAACAAAACGAATTAGTTACAGATTCTGGACATAGGAAGACTTTGTTAAGAAAGTGCTTAAGAGTTAATGTTAACGGTTGTGAATATAAATTAGGAATTTATCTGATGTTCATGCGTGTATTAATTACTTATAAACAAAGACATTTAAGTAGTAGTAGTAATAGACCGGACATCAGCAGCAAAATTGTCGTCTGTAACTTATGTACTATAGGATATATCTCCGATTTTTGTCATTTAGTCTTAGTGACATCGTTAAAAAGTCAAGACGCATTCGTTTCATATATTTAAAAAATATTTTTAAAGAAAATATGCCCGGTTCTGCATTAAGATATTGTAAGTAACGATATGGAGCAAAAAATGAACGTGATTTCGGTTTATTATCGTAAATATAACATATATTTACCGAATAATCTTTAAATTTTATTATTTCTAGTAGATTGTTCTAGAACATTTTTATTGTAATAAGCGCCCTCTGTTATCCAATAAATGTCACTATTTAGTTACCAATGTTAAAGTTAGTGATTGACGACGTTTATCGATTGGGATTATCGATAAAAAAATATACAGGATGCCGATTTAATCCTTTACAATATTTAAAGAGGTAAAACAACGATACTGTACCCATACCAACAAAAATGAGTAGCATATACCAACTATGCTAAGTAGCCTACTTTATGTGATGCAAGGGTGGAAAATTTTTTTAGGCATGCTGATGAGATTTACTGTGTTGCTTATGAGCATGCTGAGGATACTTGCTGTGTTGATGTTTAGCAATACAGAAAGTCATCCTTTTTACATGCCAGGCTTCATTGTCTGGTAGTTTTACACCGGGCTTCATTGTCTGGTGGTTTCCAAGGACAAAGCCATTATAGATCCACGCTTACAGTGATAGGAGAGGGCTATAGGTTTCTTACATTAAAAACAATTTGTACTGTTAAGGAGATGCAAGAAGTTGTAGGTTAAGCCTGAGTTAGAAAATAAGGTAAAAACTTAAAATAACAATTTTTATTGATGTGGGTATTGTCTTTAAGTACTGAAGCTGATGAAACGTGAAAAATTGTGAAACGGCTTTTGATTTCACTGTTTTCTTAAATTTTTTAGATTTGAAGTGTATTTTGTAATATATTTTTTTTTTTATAGGAGAGGGGGCAAACGAGCATGCGGCTCACCTGATGGTAAGTGACTACCGCCGCCCATGAACAACTGCAACACCAGGGAGAGAATTGCAGATGCATTGCCGGCCTTTTAAAAAGGAGTACGCTCTTTTCTTGAAGGTCCCTAAGTCGTATCGGTCCGGAAAAATCGCTGATGGTAATCGATTCCACAAGGAAGTCGTGCGAGGAAGAAAACATCTTCTAAATCGCACAGTGGTGGACCGCCAATCATCCAGATGATGTCGATGGTATCGGGAGTTCTGCCGCGATGTGCGTTCGTGAAATTTGGCGGCTAGGATTAATCCGAACAATTCCTCAGAGCACTCCCCATGGTAGATGCGAAAGAAAATGCAAAGGGATGCAACATCTCTTCGCAGTGCCAATGAATCGAGCCGATCGGAAAGGGCTCAGTCGTCGACGATTCGAGCCGCTCTGCGCTGGATGCGGTCAAGTGGAAGGAGCTGGCACTGGGGAGCCCCTGCCCAGAGATGGGAACAGTATTCCATGTGAGGCCGAACCTGCGCCTTGTAAAGTTGCAGGCGGTGTACCGGCATGAAATACTGTCCCGCTCTGCTGAGCACGCCAAGCTTTTTAGAGGCCAATTTAGCCTTCTCTTCCAAGTGACCACGAAACTGCACGTCACTCGATATGTCGCCATATTTTAAAGACTGGACCGTTGTCTAGTTGTTTGTCATTGTTTCAAATCATATATAAACACGGGCCGCCGACGATTCAAATACATACAGCATACATATAATAAAAGAGGATAAGGTTTGAATTTTAAGATTTACCTATGATGAACATGAGTTAAAAAATAAAATAAAATAGACCTATATTGTTTAATTTACTCTAGTCTCTTTGTTATCATATATCTTTGTCTCCACATTCCATCCCGTGGTTATCGTAGGAAGTGACTATGGGAAACCGCATAAAGTACTGAAGCTTATGAAACGTGAAAAATTGTGAAACGGCTTTTGATTTCACTGTTTTCCTAAAATATTTTAGATTTGAAGTGTATTTTGTAATATATTTTTTTTATAGGAGAGGGGGCAAACGAGCATGCGGCTCACCTGAAGGTAAGTGACTACCGCCGCCCATGAACAACTGCAACACCAGGGAGGGAATTGCAGATGCATTGCCGGCCTTTTAAAAAGGAGTACGCTCTTTTCTTGAAGGTCCCTAAGTCGTATCGGTCCGGAAAAATCGCTGATGGTAATCGATTCCACAAGGAAGTTGTGCGAGGTAGAAAACATCTTCTAAATCGCACAGTGGTGGACCGCCAATCATCCAGATGGTGTCAATGGTACCGGGAGTTCTGCCGCGATGTGCGTTCGTGAAATTTGGCGGCTGGGATTAATCCGAACAATTCCTCAGAGCACTCCCCATGGTAGATGCGAAAGAAAATGCAAAGGGATGCAACATCTCTTCGCAGTGCCAATGAATCGAGCCGATCGGAAAGGGCTCGGTCGTCGACGATTCGAGCCGCTCTGCACTGGATGCGGTCAAATGGAAGGAGCTGGCACTGGGGAGCCCCTGCCCAGAGATGGGAACAGTATTCCATGTGAGGCCGAACCTGCGCCTTGTAAAGTTGCAGGCGGTGTACCGGCATGAAATACTGTCCCGCTCTGCTGAGCACGCCAAGCTTTTTAGAGGCCAATTTGGCCTTCTCTTCCAAGTGACCACGAAACTGCACGTTACTCGATATGTCGCCATATTTTAAAGACTGGAACGTTGTCTAGTTGTTTGTCATTGTTTCAAATCATATATAAACACGGGCCGCCGACGATTCAAATACATACAGCATACATATAATAAAAGAGGATAAGGTTTGAATTTTAAGATTTACCTATGATGAACATGAGTTAAAAAATAAAATAAAATAGACCTATATTGTTTAATTTACTCTAGTCTCCTTTTAACATAACATAAACACTCACGCCTGTCCATATCCATATACCTACGCATACACGCTCGTCGGTTAAAGTTACTCTTGATTTGGCCCATTTTTAATATATCGCCAATTTGGTCGATATACTTTCGCCTAGGGCGACCCTTCCCGAATATGCCGTTCACCTCTGCAACATAAATTTGCTTTGTCACTCTTTCCTCATTCATTCTTTCTACATGGCCAAACCACCGAAGCATTCCTTTCTTAATCCTGGTCACAACATCATCTTGCAAACCACACTCTTCTCTTATTAAACAATTTCTCACTCTGTCATTCAGCTTCATCCCTAACATACTCCTTAATGACCGCATTTCTACAGCATTTATTCTACTCTCATGCTTCTTCTGCCACACCCAACTTTCACTACCGTACATTAAAGTAGGTACTAACACAGCATTGTGAATTGCCATACGTGCCTTTTTGGACACATTCTGACTTTTCACAATAGAGTGTAGAGCCCCATTCACTCTATTTCCTGCATTCACTCGTCGTTCTATATCCTTATCATATCTACCATCCCTGCTAAACACACATCCCAAATATACAAACTCATCTACTTGCTCTACGAACTCCCCTTATATTCTTATTTCACATATCGTTTTACTTTCTTCTCTTTCAAAAACCATAACTTTCGTCTTACTTGCGTTCACTTTCATTCCCTTTTCTTTTAATGTCCTGTTCATTAATCTAACCATCATTTACAACTCGGCCTCTTCGGACTTCAGATAATCCTATAATATGCCAGCGTAACTTGTCTATCTCTTCTTCCAGCTCCACGATCTTCTCGACAGTCCTCAGGGTGCGTGCGTTGTATGTTGCCAGGTCGAGTCGTTGTAGGTGGCAACCGAACTTCCACCGGAGATTCTTAGCACCCCCTGCCCCGCCGTTACCATGGTCGCCACCGTAGCCAGGAATAGCGGTGCCGCCGGGGACTGGGAGCCGTCTCTTTGTTACATTCATAGGGGGGTATATTCCATAGTTGCCACGCTTGGCGAGCAGGTTGGCAACCGCAGTTTTTTTTTTTATTGTATTTTTGCTGTTATCAGGAAGATGCTCCTGCCCATCTCCTGCCTGTTTCCCTTTGTCGCCTTTTACGACACCCACGGGAAGATATGGGGTAGTGGATATTCTTAACCGTCACTACATGGCGGAAGAACGTAAACGCCGTTAATCCTGCGCCTGATCTCTCTCTGGTCGTGTTGGATTACCGTGCCATAGGACTATGAGAGTGAGAAAATAAAAAGAGGGATTGTACCTGCGCATACACTCGGGTACTATATTTTCCGTTAAGACTGGGCACCGTGACCAAATTCGGTCTGGAGTATGTCATTATATCGGCACTAAAATTGTACATTTCCTTTGAAATTTACTATTATTGTATTATCCTGCGGCTTCACTTGAGTGGATTACGATAAAGAAACATTATCAGTCAATTTCTGAGCCCACATTATTTAAGTGAAACATTTATGGAATCACCTTGGTGTCTGTAACACGTTTTTCGCAGATACTATAATTATAAAACACTATGCTCGGAGTTTCTTTGCATGATAGGATTCGAAATAAAGATATCTGCAGTAGAATCAGACTAGCAATGAGCCTTGGAGTGGACTTGTAAAGAGCTGTACAACCTCAAAATACAAGGTTGTATGGGTTACCGAAAATACACAAACCAAATGCTCCACTACGTCCTATAGTAAGCCAGATCGATTCACCAACTTATAAGTTGGCTCAACACTTGGCAAAAATACTGTCACCACTAAGAGGACATACCAGAGCACACACAAAGGATTCATACCAATTTGTTAGTGAGATTAAAGACCTACATCTCGCTGACAATGAAACTATGGTCAGTTTTGATGTTCAGTCACTATTCACATGCCTACCTATTGAAGACTGCATCTCAATTGTTACTAGAAAGCTAGAAGATAACAACATGCCTACAGAATATGCAGTATTACTCAAACACTGCCTCACATCTGGCTATTTATTGTGGAAAGAAGAGTTCTACATGCAAGTAGACGGAGTGGCAATGGGCTCACCTGTATCTCCCGTAGTCGCCGACATATTCATGGAGGACTTTGAGGAGAAAGCCCTTCTTACTGCTCCTGTAAATCCAAGATTATACAAGCGGTACGTAGACGATACTTTCACAATTTTACCATCTGACAAAGTAACTGCATTTTTAAACCACCTTAATTCCATAAACCCTAAAATACAATTCACAATGGAGTTAGAGGCAAACAATACTTTAGCTTTTCTAGATGTTTTAGTCATCCGAAATCCTGATAACACTATTGGTCATACTGTGTACAGAAAAAATACCCATACCAACCGATATTTAAATGGTGAATCTCACCATCATCCTTCACAGTTAGCTACCGTGGGAAAATCTTTGTTTCAGAGAGCACGAGGGATCTGTGACAGAAAACATCTGGCCGCCGAGCTTCAGTACGTCGAGCAAGTACTGCAAGACAACAAGCTTCGGGTCCCGCGCCTACGTCACAGTGACCGAGTGAAGCCAGCCACAGTCGAGCGTGTGCCTGCTGTACTACCCTATGTCAGAGGAGTCACAGACAAGGTTGGCTACATCTTGAAGCGAGCTTCCATTAAAACGTACTTCAAGCCGCTGAAGAAGATTGGTCAATTTTTACCATCCGTCAAGTGTCATATCCCTCTACAAGATGCAGGAGTGTACAAGCTGGATTGTGAATGTGGTCTCTCGTACATAGGACAAACAAAAAGATCTATTAAAACCCGCGTTAAAGAACATATAGCTGACGTGAAGCACCGACGTATCGGGAAGTCTGCAGTTTGTGAACATGTTCAGGATCGTCCCCGTCATTACATTAGATTTGATAGACCACAAATCCTCGCAAAAGAACACCGATTCCTCCCAAGGATGATTCGCGAGGCTATTGAAATTAAAAAAACATCCTAATTTTAATAGAGAAGATGGATGGGTGCTGCCATCTGCTTGGGATCCCATAATTAATAAAATCAAATCCAAACCCAAGTATACCACTGCTAGACTTCAAGATACTGTAAGCTCATTCTGCGTAAATCGAACCAAAAATTAATATTAAAAAACTGAAGGTAGCCGGGCTAACTATGACAGCAGGACGTCAAACAACTCAGTCCCCCGTGACCACGGGTGCTGGAAAGCACCCGAAACGTCGGGAATATAAAAATAAGTTAATATACGCGATAAAATCCGTAAAATTAGTTTTATTTAAAAAAAACACTTAAGATTATTAATTTGGATTTTGCTTATTATTCGTTAATTTAAAATTGCAAACGTCGAAAAAAGCAAAAGAACGAAAATTTTATCCAATAAAGAAAAAAAGAAAATTTTTACAGGAAATAAACATTTTTGTACTTACCATTTTATTAATTTCTTTCATAAATACTTAAGAAAGGCTATATCATTGGCAACGACAATAGCCAAGATATTTGACAGTGTGCTTAACTCTATTCTAGAAAACCACTGTACGCTACATGATGGTCAGCACGGTTTTACGCGTGGTCTATCGACAGAAACAGCAATAATGAGTTTAAAGCATACTGTCAAATATTACTCGGACAGGCGCACACCGGTGTACGCCTGTTTCCTAGATCTGAGTAAAGCTTTCGATCTTGTCTCGTACGACATCATGTGGCGTAAGTTAGAAGGCGTAGGTTTACCTGACGGCTACACCGATTTGCTTAAATATTGGTATAGTAATCAGGCGAACTATGTGAGATGGGCAAATGAATATTCCGAGCCGTACAGGATGGAGTGCGGGGTGAGGCAAGGGGGGCTGACATCGCCGAGGCTCTTCAACCTGTATATGGACGCACTGATTCGAGAGCTCAGCAGCATGCGTGTCGGATGCCATATCGGCAAGGTCTGTGTGAATAATAACAGCTATGCGGACGATATGGTTCTGCTGGCACCCTCAGTTAGTGCGCTGAGAGCTTTACTCGGTGTTTGCGAAAAGTTTGCTGTCTCACATGGTTTACAATACAATACCAAAAAGTCACAGTTCATGGTGTTTAAGGCTGGCAGTAGATGTACTAGTGTTGTACCCCCTATAAAGCTCTATAACGAACCACTAAAAAGGGTCTATAGTTTTAAATATCTTGGATATATTTTGACTGACAGTCTTAAAGACGATGAAGACATTGAAAGAGAGCGTAGGGCACTGTCGGTCAGGGCGAATATGTTGGTGCATAGATTTGGTCGCTGCACTGACGCTGTCAAGATCACGCTTTTCAAAGCATATTGTACGTCATTTTATTCTTGCAGCCTATGGACCAACTACACCAAAAAAGGCCTATAGTGCCCTACGTACTCAATACAATAATGCATTTAGGGCGCTGTTGCGGCTGCCGCGCTACTGTAGCGCGTCTGCGATGTTTGCACTGGCGGGTGTGGATAGCTTTGATGCAATAATCAGAAAAAAGACCGCATCCTTGCTAAACAGAGTGCGCGGCAGCGGCCACAGTGTGCTGAGTGAGATTGCCGACAGTGGGGACTGTCCACTGATTAAACAAATGATCGCAAGGACTATGTCCTGTTTAATAATAAAGTATTGAGTATAAATTATATTACTAACATAGATGTAAGTTTTTCTTTACTAACAAATTCTATGGATCTTGTTGTCCGAAATAAATAATTTTTATTTTTATTTTTATTTTTATTTTTTTATTTTATTTTATTTTTTTATTTTATAATGTGGGCTATAATCAGTACTTAACTACTTCCAGTCTCCTTGGCATACTCCTAATCAAGTTATCAATTAAATCTTGAGAGATTGCATTCCATTATTCCTGTAATGCGTTTTAAAGATCTCTCAAATTACCGGGTCAGGATTTATTTTCTTAATTTGACTTCCAAGCTAATCCTATACATTAAATCAGATGAGCTCGCTGGCCAAACTATAGCATTGATTTCAACGTCTCGAAGGTATTCCACACCTACGGCCGCAATATGGTGGCGTGCATTACTGTGCATAAAAACTAACATATCTTCTATAAGAAGAAGAGAGTGAATATTTGTGGTTACTGTAAACCCCCGAACCTATTTGAGCTTTGTTCTCACCTCAGAAGAAGTTTAGGTCCAGTTTCTGAACACGCTGGTAATGATGAACCGATCTTTTCTGGCTAAATTTTTTCGTTTACGTCGGTCCAGTTAGCCGATACTCCTTGACAACTCGGTGGCTTACAAATTTTGATACTCATTGAATAAAACTATTTTTACGGATTTTATCGCGTTTAATTAACTTATTTTATATTCCCGACGTTTCGGTTGCTTTCCAGCAACCGTGGTCATGGGGGACTGAGGTGATTGACGTCCCGATGTCAAAGTTAACCCGGAGTACCTTCAGCTTTTTAATTATTAATTTTGGTCCGATCTATGCAGAATGAACTAACTGTGTCTTGAAGTCTTACAGTGGTATGCTTGGGTTTAGTTTTAATTTTATGAATTACAGGATCCCAAGCAGGTGGTAGTAGGTAGTAGACTTCCCGGAACGTTGGTGCTTCACGTCAGCTATGTGTTCTTTTACTTTTGTTGCAGAGAGCACGAGGGATCTGTGACAGCAAACACCTGGCCGCCGAGCTTCAGCACGTCAAGCAGGTTCTGCACGACAACAAGCTTTGGGTTCCGCGCCTACGTCACAGTGACCGAGTGAAGCCGGCCACATTCGAGCGTGTGCCTGCTGTACTACCATATGTCAGAGGTGTCACAGACAAGATTGGCTACATCTTGAAGCGAGCTTCTATTAGAACATTCTTCAAGCCGCCGAAGAAGATTAGTCAGTTCTTACCATCCGTCAAGTGCAATATTCCTCTACAAGATGCAGGAGTATACAAGCTTGATTGTGAGTGTGGTCTCTCATATATAGGGCAAACAAAACGATCAATAAAAACCCGCGTAAAAGAACACATAGCTGACGTGAAGCACCAACGTTCCGGGAAGTCTGCAGTTTGTGATCATATCCTAGACGGCCCCCGTCATTACATTAGATTTGATAAACCACAAGTCCTCGCGAAAGAACATCGATTCCTGCCAAGGATGATACGTGAGGCTATTGAAATTAAAAAACATCCTAATTTCAATAGAGAGGGAGGCTGGGTACTACCACCTGCTTGGGATCCTGTAATTCATAAAATTAAAACTAAACCCAAGCATACCACTGTAAGACTTCAAGACACAGTTAGTTTATTCTGCATAGATCGGACCAAAATTAATAATTAAAAAGCTGAAGGTACTCCGGGTTAACTTTGACATCGGGACGTCAATCACCTCAGTCCCCCGTGACCACGGTTGCTGGAAAGCAACCGAAACGTCGTGAATATAAAATAAGTTAATTAAACGCGATAAAATCCGTAAAAATAGTTTTATTCAATGTGTAGTGTTCGCGTAAATATAAGAAATCATTATGTAAACCAGTACGGACTGGAAATAGCAAATAAAATACGCCGACTAGAAGATCTCAAAACCAAGCGCGCAAGATACATAACAGCTTTAAACTTCTTGAAGAGATGCAGAGACTATAATCTCATTCCTACGTGTGTCAAGATATCTACTAAAAAAGACATTCGAGGAAGCGCTAAGATCTTAAATCAGGCAAGCAAAAAAAAATTGTTAATAACGGTGATTCAGCAAAAACGTACCGATCTATGTTTCATTAATAAAACCATAGACAAATCGTCCAGTGATCTAAAGACAGTTTTGTCGACATTTGATTATAAGAATTGCATGGAAACTTTAGACAAACGTGAAACAACTAAATACAATGAATGCGAAAATAAACATATAGATAAATACCAAAAACTAACAACCAAATCAAATGTCCAACGCCAATGTCAACGTAATAACGGAACGCAATCATTGACAACAGACGCGAGTAATAAACAACGTGCGGTCTATAACCTGTCAAAACAATCTCTAGACGACGCGACAATAAAAGTTTTGGCCAAAGGTATGAATTTCGCTATAAGACCGCAAAAAAAAAAATTCCGTATGAAAACATTATCTGTAGTGTTGAGGACTGTCTATATAAAAATAATATTGGTAAAGAAGATTTAGAGGCTATACGTCAAGACATTTCGTCCTTGTTACGTCGAAGCTCAGCGCCGAAATTAAATCTTCCCAAAGATGAATTTACTGCATTGAAAAACTTACGCAACAGACCAGATCTTACGATTCTCCGCGCAGATAAAGGTAATGCTACGGTTATAATGGATACGTCGGATTACAATTTTGAAATACAACAACTTTTATCGGATGAAAGTACGTACGTAAAGGTCAAAACAGACCCTACAACTAATACGCTTAAAACAACTAGCGATCTAATAAAGAAATACTCCGAGAAACTGAATCTAGACGTAAATTCGATAATACCTACGTGTGCCAAACCGCCGAAGTTGTATGGGTTACCAAAAATACACAAACCGAACGCTCCATTACGTCCAATAGTGAGTCAGATCGATTCGCCAACTTACAGATTGGCTCAACACTTAGCAAAAGTACTATCACCACTCAGAGGACATACAAGAGCACACACTAAGGATTCATACCATTTTGTCAGTGAGATAAAAGACCTATGTCTTACTGACAATGAAACTATGGTCAGTTTTGATGTTCAGTCTCTATTTACATGCCTACCTGTTGAAGACTGCATCTCAATTATAACTAGGAAACTAGAGGAAAACAACATGCCAGCAGAATATGCAGTATTACTCAGACATTGCCTTACATCTGGCTACCTATTGTGGAAGGAACAGTTTTACAAGCAAGTAGATGGTGTTGCGATGGGCTCACCGGTATCTCCCATTGTCGCCGATATTTTCATGGACGACTTTGAGGAGAAAGCCCTGCTTACTGCACCAGTAACTCCAAGTTTTTACAAGCGGTACGTAGACGATACTTTCACAATTTTACCATCAGACAAAGTAACTGCATTTTTAGAACATCTTAATTCCATAAACTCTAAAATTCAATTTACTATGGAGTTAGAGGCAAATAATTCTTTAGCTTTCCTAGATGTGTTAGTCATTCGAAATCCTAATAACACCATAGGTCACACTGTGTATAGAAAAAGACCCATACAAACCGATACTTAAACGGTGAATCCCACCATCACCCTTCACAGTTAGCTACCGTGGGCAAATCTTTGTTGCAGAGAGCACGAGGGATCTGTGACAGCAAACACCTGGCCGCCGAGCTTCAGCACGTCAAGCAGGTTCTGCACGACAACAAGCTTCGGGTTCCGCGCCTACGTCACAGTGACCGAGTGAAGCCGGCCACAGTCGAGCGTGTGCCTGCTGTACTACCATATGTCAGAGGTGTCACAGACAAGATTGGCTACATCTTGAAGCGAGCTTCTATTAGAACATTCTTCAAGCCGCCGAAGAAGATTAGTCAGTTCTTACCATCCGTCAAGTGCAATATTCCTCTACAAGATGCAGGAGTATACAAGCTTGATTGTGAGTGTGGTCTCTCATATATAGGGCAAACAAAACGATCAATAAAAACCCGCGTAAAAGAACACATAGCTGACGTGAAGCACCAACGTTCCGGGAAGTCTGCAGTTTGTGATCATATCCTAGACGGCCCCCGTCATTACATTAGATTTGATAAACCACAAGTCCTCGCGAAAGAACATCGATTCCTGCCAAGGATGATACGTGAGGCTATTGAAATTAAAAAACATCCTAATTTCAATAGAGAGGGAGGCTGGGTACTACCACCTGCTTGGGATCCTGTAATTCATAAAATTAAAACTAAACCCAAGCATACCACTGTAAGACTTCAAGACACAGTTAGTTCATTCTGCATAGATCGGACCAAAATTAATAATTAAAAAGCTGAAGGTACTCCGGGTTAACTTTGACATCGGGACATCAATCACCTCAGTCCCCCGTGACCACGGTTGCTGGAAAGCAACCGAAACGTCGGGAATATAAAATAAGTTAATTAAACGCGATAAAATCCGTAAAAATAGTTTTATTCAATGTGTAGTGTTCGCGTAAATATAAGAAATCATTAATTTTGATACTCGTAAAGTTTGAGCCACATGTTTGTAGGTGTTTGTAGGCCCAGCTTCAATTTTTGTAACCGTCCTAGTAACTTAAGTGGCGTTTAGATCTGGCATTCTCAGTTTATTTGCTACTGCAAATAAATACAACAGTTCACACGATAAACAAGGCAGTCAAGGAAAAAATTTAAACAAAACCTAAATTGAAACTCAAATTCAACAGTACACAATAATTACATAAAAACAAATGAAATTCGAAAAAATTAAACTTTGTTTTTTCTTAATTAGCATTTACAAAAGTTTGTTGCCAGTATGCACGAGAATTATAACACGAGAAATTAAAACTTTTTAGCGTCTTTTATTAACTTTTTTAGGCGTCCCTCTAAATTTTTCTAAGAGTATATACCTTTATATGAGTGTATCTATATAAAAGAATGACAAACAAACAAAAGATACACTTCCCCATTAATTCGTTAATATTTAGGATTAGACATTATAGCTGGCTATAATTAATTTTGAACATATAAAAGATTACTCTAACATCCGTTGTCGTGTGGTGAGGTCTCCCCTTTTTGTCTCGTGGGTATCGCAAGGTTGACGATTGAAGATTTCATTCTATGAAGCTGGTTTGTTTCCTTCTGTCGCCTTTTACGACACTCATGGGATGAGGTAGTGGATATTATTACACCGCCACTACATGTTCACGAACTCTGGCAATATTGAATTTAATAATAATCACCAAATATTTCTAAAGGAACTGTATCCGCGACCGGTCGTCCCCGTTCTTTTCTCGCCCAAAAGCTAAGTATACCCATTCATCGAGGAAATACAGCCAGCTTTTGCTCTAACGAAATGGTAAAACAGATCGAAGGACAAACATAATTTTGCAGTAAATAAAATGTTCTCCCATACATTGATCTATGTCACGGGCAATGCTTCAAAAATACAGAACTAGAGATATAAACATAATACTTATTGAAAGTCACTAATAAGTATAATTTACCAGCGGGAATTTTTTTACTAAAACTGCTATATCTTCAAATATGTAACTTTGTAATTGCAAAATAATATTTATAAATTCGATACAGAAATGTCTGTCATTTTTGCAAAAGCAAATATACGCATACAAAAATAAAAAATATAGCATCCAAGCACAGGCTTAAAATGGTAAAAATAATTTTATTGGTGCCGGCAGAGATCAAATCGCTTTATGTGAAATTTACAGCGATCGCTTAACCCCTGAGCTATCACGTCTCTTGTTGCGATCTTGGACATACTTTTACACGCGGTGTAGTTGCGACAGTGTTCCAAACAGTCTTCAGCTAGGAGTAATAGTGTTGTGTAGAAGACTTCAAAATACTGTAAGCTCATTCTGCGTATATTGGACCAAAAATTAATATTCAAACCTGAAGGTAGCTGGGCTAACTATGACATCAGGACGTCAAACACCTCAGTCCCCCCCCCCCCCCCCGTGACCATGGGTGCTGTAAAGCACCCGAAATGTCAAAACGTGGGGAATTAAAAAGTTAAATTAAACACGATAAAATCCGTAAAATTAGTTTAATTAATTTAACGTGTAGTGTTTATTCACTACTACATCATTAATACATAATATGTTAACGACTGAAGGCAAAGCGTTCTCGGAATGAACATTTTCGATTCTCGCTGCAAAGTACGCGTATAAAAGTTAAGCATAACTTTGTTTGCTGAAGCAGAGATTTACACATGAGCAGATCCGTATGTGTACTAGGAGTTCTGCACAAACAATTTGTTAAGTAATCTGCTGTACACAATTTTGGATGAATCGTTCTTTAATTTACGAACTAAAAGTTTCCCTGTGAAGAACATATTTGTTTTATACGCGCGGATATCATTTTAATTTTTTCACAAAGAAGCAAAATTGAATTCAGGGATTTATTTCACAAGGCTATGGTTCGGTGCATGTTTGTATTATCTTTGATGTTGCAGTCTAATGGGTTGACTCGACCGGGGAAGGACCACACTCTTACAGAATACCAACGTAAAATAACAGCTTAAAGCTGCTGTTTCGTATGATAAGTGTAGAGAACATGAGACTCTTTCTACTGGCTTTAGGTGCTGTCAAAGAAGCACCTAAAACCAGTAACGTTCATATTGCATCTGCGGTTGGCAACACCCCTATGAAGCAATCTATGGGGGAGGCCTATGTTCAGTAGTGGGCTTTAATAGGCTGTAAAGTTATATAATGGTAATGGTAACAGTGAAATTATTAACTTTTTAATTTTATTTATTCAGAAATCCAACAGCTTTTATCAAAATATACTTACCTCAATTCGTATTGCATTTACATAAGCCTTACTATAAGTTTCCCTAGATTATCTTTACGCAATTAAAATAGAGACACTTCCTTCTCTTTATTTCATTATATTGTTTTTTTGCTTTTTTTAAACGTTACCTCCACACAAGAATTTGCTCCTGTATTGTGGGGGCAGTTAACATACATAAATTTTACAAGGACAAACATCCAGATCCGGAACAATTATTTGTAGGCCATACAAATAATTTTTCCGTGCGGGATTCGAACCCGCGGCTCTTGGCGCTGCAACTTATTGCTAAGCCACTGCGCTACGGAGCCGTCAGTATTTAGTCAATGGGTAAACAAAAATTGGCGAAATCGATTGTCTGACTTTATAGACATCGTGTAACATATAATACATCTATACAATCTTCTATACAAATAAATAAAATTGAAGTGTCTGTTTGTAATGTCAAAATTACAGTTTTTTACTAAATGCATATGAAAGTCAATACGATACCTATAACTAAAATACAATTTTTAAAATATTTGTCTGTCTGTCTGTCTGTCTGTCTGTCTGTTTGTTCCGGGTAATCTCCGAAACGGCTGGACCGATTTTGACGGGACTTTCACTGGCAGATAGCTGATTTCATAAGGAGTAACATAGGCTACTTTTATTTTAGAAAAAGAATCAGGGTTCCGCGCAGAAACATAAAAACCCTAACACGCGAACGAAGTCGCGGGGAACAGCTAGTTGGAAATAAAATTGATGATTTCTTCCTTTTTAGAAGCGAGTAAAATTAATATGAAGTTAAAAAAAAACTAAACGCTGCCCCATGGTTTACCTATACTACGTAAATGCTAATATTATATATGCCTACCATATATTTATAAAGCCCCGCCTGTGGGCATCGCCCGATAAAAGCAATGATCGATTTTTCCCGACATCAGTTTTGATTTGTCTTTTAAACGCTTTGATATGGAAAAAGTAAATCTATATCAATACCTATAAATACAATTGAAGTGTCTGCCTCTATTATTAAAATATTAGCTTATAATAAACTCTGGGGGTTATTTAAATGTTATGAAGACAAATAACAATTTTTAAAATGTTTGTCTGTCTGTCTGTGTCCAGGCTGATGTTCGGATTGACTGAACCGATTGTGATGAAACATATGACGAACAGATAGAGAGCAATGCTAGGAGTGATCTAGATCATATATTATTAGAAAAGCACGATTCTTTATAAAAAGCCGCAATAAAAATTTTTAAGTTAAAAAATATTTTGTCAAAGCGCTCTATGCTATATAAATCCGTTTTGTGTGCATATCCCTAGTCTTTATAATAAGCTTAGAATTTTCTTTGAGATGTTGATGGCTGTAGCTAGAAGGGAGAAGGGTGATTCGAGAATGCTACAATACTTTACATGCCATTTTTTATCATCGTCATTTTATTATAGCAATATTTTATATTACCTTATTAAAATGTATAAACAAGGTAACACAATTTTTTATATTGTGTTATCTAGTTACCATTTCAGGTTTAAAAACATCATGAATTTTTCAGAATAAACGATAAATATTTTCGTCATTCGTAGGGTTCATGTGATCCCTGCAGTGTTCTAGGAAATAATTACAAATGATCTAACAGAAATAGATTCCTTGGAAAAAAGAGAAAGCATTTGTGTCGAAAGCTTTCGTCAGTGCCGTGTCGGTATTTGAGGCAGGTAAATATTTTATTTTAATATTTTAGTGGGGGTCAAAAATATCTACTACCCCATATCTTCCCGTGGGTGTCGTAAAAGGCGACAAATGGAAACAGACAGGAGATGGGCAGCAGCATCTTCCTGATAGTAGCCGAAATTGTAATAAAAAAAAACTGCAGTTGCCAACCCGCTCGCCAAGCGTGGCAACTATGGCAAATACCCCCAAAATGGATAACGTTACTAAGAGATAGCCCCCAGTCCCCGGCGGCCCCGCTATTCTTGGCTACGGTGGCGACCATGGTAACGGCGGAGAGGGGGTGCTAAGAATCTCCGGTGGAGGTTCGGTTGCCACCTTAGACGACTCGACCTGGCAACATACAACGCACGCACGAAGTCCGAAGAGAGGGGGAGGAGTGTGTCGACGAGAGTTGCGTACCTTAATAATAATAAAATAACACAAAACCAAACATAATTCTGATTGTTAATATTGTAAAAATAGTAAAAATTATTTCGGGTTGTTAAATAAATATTTTTAAAGAGTATTTTTAATTAGAAGCTATTTTATCAATCAAAAGAAATGATTATTGTCTATATAATACAAACAAATTAATAAATACACATCTGTATATATGTTTCTGATCGTGACGGTCACGCGAGTTCAGTGCGTTTTCCCGATCCCAAAAGTGCCCAACGTGCCTAAAGAAGTTTTCACTTCAAACAAGCCACTCTTAAGGATGGAAAGATGGGGTGCGAAGTCAGAAGTCCTCCACGTGTGCCTGGTAGTTGCGGGTCCCTCTCGATACGTCTGGAGGGAAGAGCAGATACTGGGCCGGTGCACCCTGGGCGCGGCAGTAATCTTCCTCGAGAAATGAGAAGAAATTCTTACTCCTTGGGGAATGGTACTGCCGCGGCTAATTATTCTGACATGGGGGGGGGGGGGGTCCGTCCCGGACCAACGGTGCGTTCCACTGCGTGACCCTCTGATCAGCAGAGGGCATAGCAGAGGAGTGAGGGCGGGTTCGGTGTGTACTTACCCTGCCTCCGGGCAGACAGTGAAGGATTCATCCTTTGCTGTCACCGCCGGTCTCGTAATCCCAGTATCGAAGTGTCGTGGATCACGTCTCGCGGCTTTGATAGGGACCGAGGGTCTTGGCTTAACCGCCCGGACCGCGAGGGAGAAAACCTCTATAAAAAGTTACCCCGAATCTCAAGCGGCGACGCACCGCGAGGGGATGGATGGCTGACGGGGTTCTATGAACAAATCAGTCGTTAGTGCGCTCCTCGCCAGGGTACCTGCAGACCCCCTGGCGAGTAATAAATCCTCTAAATCTGCTTACCTTGGTAAGGGGTCTCTGCCAAGGTGGACCTTTAATTCCCTCATACTCGTGGGTACAAAAATGGAAAACCTAGACAAACAAAAAACAAAAACCGCCGGCAACGGCAACGTAGAGGAGAGGAGGAACGATGCGGGGACAGAGTCCGACGCCGCATCGAACAGCGAGGGAGGCTCAGAGAGCTCCCGACAAGTGGAGCCTGGGACCGCGGAGACCAGCAAGTTCTTCCGCAAGCGGTCCAGGCGGGATGGCGACCAGGGGTCGGCATCCGGTGAAGAGGAGGTTTCGGCCCGGAAAATCCCCACCAACAGGCGGGGCGGGCTGAGATGCAAGGGGAGGGAGCTCTCTACCAATCAGAGGGCCGAACGAGCGGCAAAGCTTGCCGAGGAGGGGCGCCACCCGGACGATACGGCTCGGGAATCAGGCGAAGAAACAGATGCGACTGGCGGCTCCGAGGTGGAGCGTAAGGCCAGATTCGTAAAGAAGGTGGAGGCCGCGATCAAGGTCGTGGCCAACAAGCAAAAGTCCTCCTCGAAAGTCAAGGCCATTCCCGCGGCCTCCGCCTCCATCATGGCGGCTGCGGAGGCCAACTTTGCTGGGGCTGGGCCTAATGCGGACGAGGTGGAGAAGCTGCGGGCGGATGTGGCCCGCCTGATGTCCGCCATGGAGACTCTCCAGAAGGAGAATGAGAAGCTCCGCGCAGACCTGGCCAGTCTACATGAGCCTGCCTCTCGCGCGGCGCCCCAGACGCAGCGCCCAAGCCAGCCCGTGCCGGTGGAGAACCAGGTTCTGAACCTGGTCCGGCAGGAGCTGGCTGCCTTCCAGCACCGGTTCTCCGTGCTGGAGGGCATCGTCCTGCGCCCCCCCCCCCTAGGGGCAAACAAGACGGCGGCGAGGCCGGCAAAGGCTTCTTACGCGACGGTCACGGCTGCCGCATCCAGGCCGGGGCCGTCCAGCCAGCCCTCGGGTGGGGCTGCAGTTGCCCCTCCCCCCCTCAAAGCCGGCTCCGGCAAAACCGATACCGGCTGAACCGGCTCCGGCTAAGCCGGCGACGGGAAAGATAGTAAAGGCGAAGGCGAAAAAGTGCAAGGCGGCAGCACAGGTGATGGCTGCGCCAGCCCCAGTGCCTGCGGCGAATGGGCCAGCGCCAGCGGCAAGACAGCTGCCGCCGCCGCCACCGCCCTCCCAGCTCCCTACACCTCCCGCGGCAGAAGCCGGTTGGCAGGTGGTCGGGGACAAACAGAAGGGGAAGAAGGCAGCCAAAAAGACCAAAGAGCAGGAGCGGCAGCGCCAGTTCAGGGCGCGCAAGATCGCGGCTAGGCTCCGCGCCCCGAAGACCGCAGCTGTAGTGATTACACTACAGCCGGACGCGGAAAAGAAGGGCGTTACCTACCGCGATCTGCTCGCGAAGGCGAAAGAGGCGGTGGATCTCGGGGAGCTCGGGATCACTGGGGGCCTCCGGCTCAAAGTCACCCAGACGGGGGCCCGTATGCTGGAGATCCCCGGGGAATCCAGTGGCGCGACTGCGGACGCTCTGGCTGCGAAGCTCAGAGCGTCCCTGAACGCGGACGACGCCCGAGTGTCCAGGCCCGTCAGATGCGCAGACCTGCGCATCATGGGTCTGGACGACTCGGTATCAGAGGAGGAGTTGGTGGCCGCCGTCGCCAGGTCCGGGAGGTGCACTACTGACCAGGTCAGGTCAGGCGCCATACGCCCGGATCAACAGGGTATGCATGCCGCCACGGTGTGCTGCCCTGTTATGGCGGCCAAAACCATAGTGGAGGGCCGAAGGCTTCTGGTGGGCTGGGTCTCAGCGCAAGTTAAGCTGCTGGAGCCCAGACCTCTGAGGTGCTACCGCTGTCTCGTGGGGCATCACGTATCAGTGAAATGCGCCTCGGAGGTTGACCGCAGTGGCCTCTGCTTCCGCTGCTGTCAGCCCGGACACATATCGGCGACCTGCTGCGCCACGCCGCACTGTGATGCATGTGCGGCGACCGGTAAGCCAGCCGATCACTGGGCCGGAAGCGGGGCCTGCGTGTCAGCCGCCAAGGCCAAGGCCGCGGGTAGGGGAGGGCCCTCCTCAGCCGCCACCGCTCTATGGCCACCGCCGCAGCTGCAACTGCCGCCGCCGCCGCTGTCACTGTCGCCGCCGCCGCCGCCGCCGCCGCCGCAACACCGACGCCTGCAGAGGGGCGCCCCGTGGAGGAAGCTGAATGCCTATAACGGCCCCATTAAGCTTCCTCCAGGCGAAATCAACCACTGCGCCTGCGCTCAGGATCTGTTGCTCCAGAGCATGGCGCAGTGGTCGATTAACATCGCTGTGGTCGCTGAGCCGTATTTTGTCTGGCCTAGGAAGGACTGGGTGGCGGACCTTAACGGCTCAGTGGCCATCATCTCTTCGGCCGCCGCCGGTACCCCGACCCTTGAAGGTGTCAGGAGGGGTCAGGGGTGCGTAGCAGCAAGGTTCGGGGAGTTCGTCGTTGTGGGGGTGTACTTCTTCCCGAACCGATCTCTCGCCGAGCTCCACAACTCTCTTGCAGGGCTGAGAGCAGTCGTCGTCGGAAGCTATCCCCTCCCCGTGCTTGTCCTCGGGGACTTCAATGCCAAGAACTTGGCTTGGGGTTCTCGTCGTACAGATGTGCGGGGTAGGATGGTGGAAGACTGGGCTCTGGAGACAGGCCTGGTCGTCCTAAATCGGGGTTCTGTCCCCACGTGTGTGCGGATGCGGGGCGAGTCGGTGGTGGACATTTCGTTCGCTAGCCCCGCTCTGTCGCCGCGTGCCACTGACTGGCGAGTCATGGAGGGGGTGGAGACCTACTCCGACCACCGGTACATCCGGTTTGACGTCTCCACCCAGCCCTCGAGCGCGCTAGTCCAACAGGCCCCGAGTGGTCCGCGTTGGGCGCTGAAGCAGCTGGACCGCGAGCTCCTCCTGGAAGCCTCGATCGTGCAGGCCTGGGTGTTGTCATCACCGGATAGGCCTGCCGACGTCAATGATGAGGCAGGGTGGGTACAGGAGGCCATGTCCGAGATATGCGACGTGGCAATGCCCCGCGTCCGGCCAGGAAGCGCCCGGCGCCAGGTGTATTGGTGGTCGCGTGAGCTGACGTCTCTGCGCGAGGCGTGTGTCGCCGCGCGGCACCTGTACGCCAGGCATCGCAGGCTCCGCATTCGTCCACCGAATGCGGCAGCCATTGAGGCGGAGCTGTACGAGGGATACAGAGCGGCGAAGACCGCCCTCCGGGAGGCTGTCATGCGGGCCCGGGATCGGGCCCGTGAGGAGATGCTGGAGACTCTCGACAGAGATCCGTGGGGGCGCCCTTACAAGATGGTGCGGGATAAACTCCGCACCTGGGCCCCCCCGCTGACGCAGAGTCTCCGGCCTCAGCTCGTGGAGGACGTGGTGAGCGCTCCGTTTCCTACGCGAGGGGAACATCCGCCCCCGCCTATGGCTCCGCCACCTGCGGTGCCGGAACCGGACCACCAGGACGACGACGACGACATCCCGGAAGGGACCGGGGTAGACCTGAGAGTGGCGGTACGTAGGCTCAAGGCCAGGAATACCGCCCCAGGACCCGATGGCTTGCCTGGCAAAGCCTGGGTCCTGGCCTCGGAGGCTCTCGGGCCCCGACTGGAGGGGCTCCTAAGCGCATGCTTGGAGAGAGGCCAATTCCCGCTTCGTTGGAAGACGGGGAAGCTGGTCTTCATTCGGAAGCCGGGGCGCCCTGCGGAGTCTCCGTCCGCATACCGGCCCGTGGTGCTGTTCGACGAGGTGGGCAAGCTCTTTGAAAGAGTCATTGCAAACCGCCTCGCCTCGCGCTGCATTAGGGAGGCACTCCGGTATCACCGGGTGCCGACCTATCTCCGTCGTATAGTCGGGGACTATCTGACGGATAGGGCCGTCATCTACCCCGGTCGCAACGGTGAGTGGAACCGGCGAGAGATGTCGTGCGGTGTCCCACAAGGTTCGGTTCTGGGGCCGCCCCTGTGGAACATCGGTTACGACTGGGTGCTGCGCGCCGACCTACCTACCGGCGTCAGCGTAGTTTGCTACGCTGACGACACGCTGGTACTGGCACAGGGGGGGTCGTACGAGGCGGCGGCGGAAAATATGACACGCGGGGTTGCGATAGTCGTTGAGAGGATCCGGCAGCTGGGTCTTGAGGTGGCTCTGCACAAGTCCGAAGCCATGCACTTCCATAGTCCTCGGAACACGCCACCACCGGGATCCTCAGCGATGGTAGGAGGGGTATCCATCGGCGTCGAGTCGACGTTGAAGTACCTAGGACTCGTCCTCGACGGCCGATGGAACTTCGTTGAGCACTTCCGACGTTTGGCTCCCAAACTGGAACGGACCGGGGCTGCCTTCAGGTGGCTCCTGCCGAACCTGGGGGGGCCAAACGCCTCCTGCCGGAGGCTCTACGCGGGGATTGTGCGGTCCATGGCCCTTTACGGGGCCCCGGTGTGGGCGCGTGGTTTGGCGCGGCTTGCCGTCCACCACCTGAACGCGCTCCAAAAGGTGGTTGCCGTAAGAATGGTTCGCGGCTACCGCACGATCTCCCGCGAGGCAGCGTGCCTCCTTGCCGGATTGCCGCCATGGGATCTGGAGGCGATAGTCCTCGCGCGCCTACACGAATGGCGCGCGGAGGCACTTTGCCGGGGGGAAACCCCGCTGCCGCGGCAAGTTGTCGTGCAGCGGACAGACTTCCGGCATGATCTCATGGCGACATGGTGAGAGCGACTGTCGCAACCCCGTGCTGGGCACGCCACTATAGCGGCGATAAGACCCCTCTTTGAGGAGTGGCTTGAGAGACGCCACGGCGTCCTCACCTTCCGCCTGACGTAGGTCCTCACCGGACACGGTGTGTTCGGGAGGTTCCTGCACCGAATTGGGCGGGAGGAAACGCCCGGGTGCTCCCACTGCGAAGATCGACCGGAGGACACGGTGGAGCACACCGTGGAGGTGTGCCCTGCCTGGGCGGAGCACCGCCGTGTCCTCGTAGCGGCGATAGGCGGCGGCGACCTCTCGCGTCCGGCCCTGGTCGAAGCCATGGTCCGGAGTGAGACGGAATGGGATGCCGTCACCACCTTCTGCGAAGCAGTGATGCTAGCGAAGGAGGTGGCGGAGCGGGAGAAGGAGAGAGCAGCAGCTTTCCTTCCCGGCCGCCGCGGGAGACGCCCCGGGCGTCGGGGGCTGCGTCGTGGCCCCCGGCCACCGTAGGCGCGGGCCTGTGGACGGCGAGCAATGGGTAGCTCGCCGTCCGTCCGTCTAACGACGACAGGCCGTGTCGACGGCGCGTTTTATTCCACGCGCGCCTCAAAGAGCTGTCAGCAGCGTGAAGGGGCCCGCAAGGGCCGACGCCTGCTGGGTCTGCGGGCTGTTCGAAAGAGATACCGCGGCTCCGGAACGTAAGGGCGCTGAAGGAACACGGATGGTTTTTAGTCAGTAAAAGTCTGACACTCCCTTCCGCTCCACCCAGAGCGAAAGGTCATTCATCGTCATTTGATGATTTTCCATCCGCAAAAAAAAAAAAAAAAAAAAAGGATGGAAAGATAAGAAACGACATTTGAGCTTAAGATATCCGTTAGACCACTCAAAAGTGTAAAATATAAGATATTTGACAGGTATAACCTACTTCAAAGTGACGATAGATTTAAAACCTACAATTATATTTTAAACTGTCCTAAAGAAAATAATCTAAGAGTTGAGACTTTTATTCATGTTTAGCTGGTTATATGGAAAATGACAGATCAACGTTAGATAACGAGAGATAAGACGAAAATAAAGAAAAATTATTGAATATTTTATAAAAGAATTAGGCTGTGATTGTCGTAGCGATTTTGTAGCTAGAGTTACGTAACATTTTTATAGCTACAAATCAGCAAAATGTTTAAAGGGAACTTTTTACTTTAATTTTTCTCATAAAGCATATTGTGTTATTGCTATGAATAAATCGTTTCATTTCTTTATTTTCTTCATTTTATTTTTATTATTTTAAAATAAATGATGATAAAGCTCACAGATATGGTGATCTATAATAAAATGTAGATTTTCTGTGCAATACCGGTTTTTGTTTTTGCAGTCGGCATTTAATATCCTTAAGACACGTCAGAAGCCTGTCCAAGCTAAGCGCTTCGCTTCGAACCACGGGTAGCGTGAATTTATTATTTTCCATTTAAGTTAATTTCAATTGTATTCATTAAAATTGCGCAAAATCATACGTGACGCGTATTGAAGCTTATATAAACGGTACAGCAAAGTAAAATAGGCAACATGAAAATATTTACAAACATCATTGTGGCTACGAGGTGTTATTGTGCCAGACTCATCATTATTATAGATTTAAATATAATTCCAATATAATGAAAAATATACGTATATTTTAAACATGGCTCATTTCCAGTATCGATGTTATTGATCTAAGCTTAACAAGCAGGTAATTATGGCTCAAGAAGAATTCAGGAAATTTTAAACGCGTCGGCACCGCTTGGCGAATGCCAATTTCTTAAAATCTAACAAAAATGGAATATTATTGGTAAAATATCTGGGTGTATGTAATCTAATGTCTTCTTTTAAATTAGTTTCGTTTGGGGTCTGAGGATGACCCTGGGAATGAGGTGATCGCTACCATGCTGTTTCTAAATGTTTTCGTATTAATAATTGTATAAAATGTTATATTGTAAAGAATTCTTAAAAAAAGTCCCGCTGGGTTTCTTGTTGGTTCTTCCCAGGACAGTGTTTTTACCGAATCAGTGGTAAAGCTTAGACGATATTCAAGAAGAATACTAATTAATAACGGAAAATATTTCTGCTGCGGCGCTGACAACTGTCAAAGCGTAACGACTATACATACAATGTTTATCAATATGGAATAAATCCAGGGAAGTAACGTAATAATATTTCATTTATAGAGTAAAGTGCTTTTATTTAGGACGTAAATGATTGTTTCAGGGAAAGATGCGGGGTACAGCACATTTCAAGTTAATATGAATATGTAATATAAAGACTTTTGAGTGTTGTAGAGATCTGTTTAGATTTTTTAATGAATATCTCTGCTCCTCTACATTCACAGCCGGATTTCCTATAGTGTCAAAATTGTGCTGACGGTAGGCTGTTTAAAGGTAAAAGGGGATTAAATATACATATTAAACGATGCCATAGTAAAAGTATTTCGGCTTCACAGCCTGCCGTAGAAATTCATAACTTTATTAGCAATTCCTCTAATGACACAAATGTTTCCCTTTTTTCGGAGCAAATTTACAATTATTATCGTAATGTACCAGTGGTTAAAATAATTTCTAGAGGTGCGAGGATGCAGCTTGCTAAAGCATTGTCATGCACTATTCAAAATTGTTTCACTAATAGTGAAAATAGTTGGCAAAAATTATTTACTTTCGCGTATTCCCATTTTCATTTTGATAAAACAATAAATAAATCAATTACGTTACAACTAAATCAAAATTTAGATTACCCAATTAATACTCATTTATCTCGACCACATCCTAAATTTGATTTAAAAAAAGTAGTTGAGTCGAAAGTAATGGACGGCGACTTAAAAAATGCATCCCGTATTTTATTTTCAGACGACATCCTGGCTCCTCGTAATGTCGAAACTCTTGAAAGCCTTCGTCAAAAGCATCCTTCGGTCAAACCGTCTCAGGGTTTACCGCTGCCTCCCAAGACTTCTATGCAACCTTTACAAATTTCGGAAAAAGACACTTTAGAAGCAATTATGTCATTTTCGAATGGCTCTGCTGGCGGCATTGACGGAATTACGCCTCAACATCTTAAAGATCTTGTAAGCGCTTCTGCCGGTGACGCCGGCGGAGTACTTCTTAAAGACATTACAAAATTATGTAACTTTATGCTTTCTGGTAATGTTAATCCAAATTTCATTCCATTCTTATATGGGGCAAGATTATGTGCCTTCAAAAAAAAGGATAACGGTATCAGTCCTTTTGCCGTTGGTTCCACATTTCGACGCTTAACTTCAAAATTAGCTTGCAGGTACATAATCTCTAGACTTAAGACCAAATTTCAGCCTACTCAACTAGGTTTTGGCACTAGAGGTGGCTGTAGGCGGCGGTACATTCAGTGCGTACATTTTTAACAAACTCTGCTGCAGATGTTCTTGTGAAGGTTGACCTAAGGAATGCTTTTAACTATATCGATAGGGTAACCTTGCTGAAAGAAGTGGCTAACAATACCCCCGAAATTTATCATTACGTTTGGCAATGTTATAGTCAAAATACTAATTTGTTTTACGAAAACCATGTTATCGATTCTGCTGTTGGTGTTCAGCAGGGTGACCCACTGGGTCCAGCACTTTTCAGTTTGGGAATTCAACCCATTATTTCAAATTTGAAATCCAAGCTGAATGTCTGGTACCTAGACGACGGTACACTGGGAGGTAGAGCAGATGACGTCCTCAGCGATCTTACTCATATTTTTCGAAATTTTAAAAATATTGGCCTTGAACCAAATAGCAATAAATGTAAAATATTTTTTTTCAATAATTTATCTACTTTTCATAGAGACACTTTAATTCAAAATTTTTATCATATTTGTCCAGGAATAAAAACTGTCAGTACGGAATCACTATACCTGCTAGGTGCCCCGTTGTTTTTCGATTGTATTAAACCTGTTTTAAAAACAAAATTTGATCAGTTTTTAAACCACGTTGATAAATTGTATAAATTAAACCCCCACATAGCTCTTACTATTTTAAAATATTGTCTTCTTTTACCTAGATTTACATACTTACTCCGCTCGAGTCCAGTCTGGAAATGTTCGGATATTTTACAAGATATTGATAATAATCTTAAAATAGCTGTAGAAAAAATTCTAAATTTAACTTTAAATACAACAGCCTGGACTCAAGCTACTTTACCTATAAAATTTGGTGGCATTGGTGTGAGAAATCTTTCTAGCGTTGCATTGCCTGCTTTCCTTGCTTCCGTGCATAGTGTCAGTGACTTATGTAACATAATTTTAAATAATAAAGTAGACCTATGCTTTGCTACGGAGGCAGGGCAGACGTGGCAAACGCTCTGTTCTGGTGAAAATATTCCACTGGAAGTTAACCAACAAAAACAGTGGCATATTCCGTTGGTACAGGGCGTGCAGAAGGAGGATAATTTCCATAGTGATCAAGATAAGGCACGCCTTCTAGCTGTTTCGACTAAGGAATCTAGTCACTGGTTACACGCTTTACCATCAAGTAATCTCGGCACATTACTTGATAGGGAAAGCTTGCGCATTGCCGTAGGAATCCGACTAGGAGCGGCGATTTGTCAACCCCATCAGTGCCCCTGTGGTAGCAGCGTCGACAAGTTTGGGCTCCACGGACTTTCATGTAAGAAAAGCGCTGGTAGGTTTTCACGACACGGTTCTTTGAACGATGTCATCCGAAGGGATCTTGCCTCTATAAATGTTCCCTCGGTTTTAGAGCCTTGTGGAATATTTAGAGACGATGGCAGGAGACCCGACGGTATAACATTGGTCCCTTGGGAGAGAGGTAAAGCCCTAGTGTGGGATGCTACTTACGTAGACACTCTGGCGGCCACTCATCTCAGGAGTACCTCGTTTAAAGCCGGGGCGGCATCAGAGGCAGCTGAACTGAGTAAGTGGCGCAAATATGAGTCTCTGAGAGATGACTACATATTTGTGCCATTTGCTGTAGAGACTATCGGTCCGTGGGGTCCACGTGCGGTGAATTTCCTAAGGGAACTCCATCCGCAGCTGGACGTTGCTGCTGGTGATAAGAGGGCTGGTTCTTTCCTCACTCAAAGGCTAAGTATAGCCATTCAGCGGGGAAACGCAGCCAGCGTTCTTGGCACGATACCACGGGGAGTAGGACTATATGATAATTAAGTTTCTAGTTTTAGTTTTTTTTTTATTATTATCATAGTTTTTAATATTGTAGATAAAATTAAGTAGAATGTAAAATTTTAATGAATCAAAAGAAGAATTCATATAATCTATATTGATTAAAAACAATTCTATTTTATTCGTTGTCTTAGTTAAGGCTGCAGCGTCTGATGAGACTTTGTTTTGTATTCTGAATAATTAAAACCGGAGACTAATTCGAATCTTCCTCGAATCTTCTTCGTTCGGATAAAATTTTGTAATTGATTTTAAATTAACTAAGAAGAAAGGGATTTTAAAATTTAAACATTTTAAACATAGCTCAGAATTGGACGACAATATAAGAATATAAATAAATACTTACTTACTTATCTTCACGCACAATCCCTGACGGGGTAGCCAGAGAGAACAGATCGCCAAATGTCACGATCCTTACATAACTCTTTCGCTTCTTTCAGATTCATTATCTTCTTCATACATGCACGTATAGGTATCCGAGTACTCTTGACCCTACCTTCTTCGAGCAATTTGTTCACATGGTCTTCGAAAGTTAGTCTCGGTCTACCTCGACACCTTTTAATATTAAATTTTCGCGCTATATATTTTCTTCACCATTCGGTCTTCACTCATTTGCTCAACGTGCCCAAACCACCGAAGCATGCCCTTATCAATTTTTGTGATAAGGTCATCTTTCAAACCTGCCATATTGCGAATCTCTTCGTTTCGCTTTCGGTCGGCCATGGTAACGCCGCACATTTTACGAACAGATCGCATCTCCACTGCATTCAACTTGCTTTTATGCTTCTTCTGGCATACCCAGGTTTCGCTGCCATATAACAAAGTCGGTACCAACACTGCGTTATGTATTGCAAGGCGTGCACTCTTCACTACGCCTTGCCTTTTGACTAACGCAGTCAGGGCACCATTGACTTTGTTCCCGGCAGCGACACGCCTGTCCACATCTAAATCACATCTTCCATCCTGGCTAAAAGCACTCCCCAAGTATACAAAATATAAATAAAGCTAAAAAGTAAATAAACAACTTTTTTAAAATGCATTTATTACTGCTAACGATGCATCCCATTTAAGGATTTAGATATACACTTCTCTGCATTTTGATTCTTAATCGATATATTCTGGTATGTATGGAAAGCAGCATTCACTTATTAGATGAGTACATATTCCACCTAGTAGTGGAATATGTACTCATCTAACCTTACTGTAATTGTTACCGTTACAGTCTATCAAAAATCTACTGCTTAGCCTCCCCATAGATTGCCTCGTAAAAAGGATATTTGCAATAGTTGCCATGCTTGGAAAGTGAGTTGGTCACTACAGTATTTTTTATCGTTATGAGAAGACGCTGCTGTCCATCTCGGTCCTGGTTTGTTTCCATTTGTCGCCTCTTACGACGCCTACGGAATGATATGGGATATCCTCTTAAGACCTATAAAAAGTTTTTTTGTCGTGTGTTAGCATTGTAAGAACATCCGTCCCCATATTTTCGTCCCGCGGGTCTCGTAAGTTACGTCTATGAGAAATACCATAAAATTTTGTGGCATCCAATAGGCGGCGGTCTCATCTCATTTACCGTTACCGCAACGGTTAGCCTATTAAAATTCACTGTTGTACTTAGGCCTCCCCCATAAATTGCCTCATAGGGTAGATATTCGCCACAGTTGCTACGCTTGATAAGCGGTTGGCATCTCATTTACGCCAGACATAAAATATTCGCCCGGCAGAGGGCAGAGGTGTCAAACGGCGATTAAGGCAAATTGTATCTACAACGGGAAAGACACACGTCCATCAGTAGAGTTTTACGAGCTAGCATGAAAAGAAGTTTCAAAATGCTATGATTTCGTCATCATCATTACAGCCCTTCACAAGTCCACTGCTGAACATAGGCCTCCCCCAAGGAATGCTACAAAGCACGGTCGCGACCCACCTACATCCATTGACTCCTTGCATGTATTAAAAGGTCGTCACTCCATCTAGTGGGAGGACGCCCTAAACTTTACCGGCAGGTACGAGGCTGATACTCGAGAACTTTCCTTCCCCATAGGTTATCGGTTCTTTGAGCCATATGGCCGGACCATTGCTACTTCAGCTTACTAATCCATTAAGCTATGTGGGTCACTCTGGTTCTATTGGGGGATATCCTCGTTTTTAGTCTATCACGCAGTGAATCCCCGAGTATAGCTCTCTCCATAGCTCTCAGCGAGCTTCCTTATACGGCCAGCAGTGAAGTATCACGTTTCAAATCTATAGGTCATCACTGGCTACACACACTGGTTGAACAGTCTCCTTTTAAAGTTTTGAGGTATACCTGACGAGAAGATTTGCCGTAATTTCCCGAACGCTGCCCAGCCAAGTTTAATCCGTCGATTGACCTCTCAGTCGAAGTTGGACTTACCTAGTTGGACTATTTGTCCCAGGTAAACATACTGGTCAACAACTTCGAGCTTAGTGCTCCCAACAACTACCGGCATAGGTATGACATGGACGTTACACATGACTTTTCGCTTGTTCATGTTCATCTTAATACCTATCCGTTGGGATATACTATGGCCACTGAGCATAGTGCTTAGGTTCTCCAATGATTCTGCCATAAGGACTATATCGTCGGTAAATCAAAGTTGAGTGATGTACTCGCCATTGACGTTAATACCGTATCCTTTCCAGTCCAGTAGCTTGAAAATGTCTTCCAATGCAGTGGAAAAGAGTTTAGATGATATTATGTCACCCTGTCATACACCTCTCTGCAGTTGAATAAGTTTCATATTCTGGTTCTGTACTCGGATAGCTATTGCAGCTCTACTGTACAAACACTTCAAAACTTCTATATATCGACAATCAACTTCAGGGACGGGGACTACCCACCCGAATTTCGACAGAATCAAAGGCTTTCTCATAGTCCACATATGCAAGACAAAGTGGCAGATTGTACCCTTCGGTCTTCTTTACGATTTGCTGAAGGGTATGTATATGGTCTATGCTGCTAAAGCCCTTTCGGAAACCGGCTTGCTCGTGAGGCTGGAAGTCGTTGAGTCTGCGTGCGAGACGATTTGTAATGACTCTCGAAAATAGCACGTAGACGCGGCTCGGAAGGGAAATCTGTCCGTAGTTCTTCAACAGAGAACCTTTCTTGAAGAACAAGACCACCGCACTTCTGCTCCACGCCTCTGGAGTGGTGCCTCCATGGAGCATGGAATTAAAGAGCTTCTAAAGAAATTTTGAAAGCGGGTGGTAATCCGGTACTTACCGTTTTCCACCGGCTTTTAGAAGCTCCGCTGTAATTCATTTCTCACCCGGAGATTTGCCGTTTTTATGGCGCTGGAGACCCATTCTAATCTTGCTCAGACTGTCAGCCAGGATATCATCGGAATAATGTATATTAATAGACTTGCTCTTGTGTTGTTACTCACACTTGCATGTGGTTCCAACGATGGCGTGTACAGCTGCCCATAGAACCTCTCAATCTCACTCAAAATCTCATGTCACGGAAAAATGCTGCCATACTCGGTCTTCAGCTTCGACAGCTGGCCCTTTCTGTCAGACAGATCTCTGGCAGAGACTTTGGAGCCGTGGTTCCGCTCGATCGCTTCTTCAATATGAGCATTATTAAAGTTGCGTAAGTTTCACCGTACGCATTTAGAGATCTGTCTGTTCAGTTGACTGTATGCTGTCAAATCTGCTGAAGATTGCAGCTTCATGTCCCGTCTAATAGCTATGACATTAAGAGTGTGATCGCATAGTTTTTGTGTTTTTCTACGGTCTTGCAAAACTTCGCTCCGACTGCATGGACAGTTTCCACGAACTTGTTATTCATATCTTCCACTGCATTGAAAACGGTTTTGTAACGTGAACTGAAAGGTTTCAGGACTTTGACACGAGGGGGACGGAGCGTTGACATTAGACGGGACCTCTCCAACTTAACGTGTAGGTTCAGTGTACCTCTAACCACTCGGTGATCGCTACCAGTTTTCAAACTAACGATCATTGAGACATCACTGAACAGTTGTCGTCTGGTCGTCATAATGAAGTTAATTTCATTTTTTGTTGAACCGTCGGGGCTCAACCAGGTCTAATTCCTGTGGGGTCGCTTCTAGGAAAAATAGTTCGTCACAAAGAGTCCCTCTTTCACCATGAACACGGCCAGTTCCTAGCCCCATGGGTTCCTTTGCCCTATTCCGAATTTCTTTACCTTCAACTCACCGTCCTCTCTTGTGCTTAGTTTTGCGTTGAAGTCTCCCGTTAACACTGTATAGTGGGTTTTGGAGGAATTGGCTTTAGAGATATGCTCATAGATTTCCTCCACTTCCTCATCGGGATATGCTGAGGTTGGTGCGTATACCTGTACTTCAACAAATACCGCTTGGTGATTCGGAGTCTAGGATACGCAGCCCTCGTCGACACACTCACAATCTTTACAACGTTGTTAACGAGAGACTTGTGTACGATAAACCCGACACCTCCTTGGGACGGATGGCTCTCCCGGTGATAGAACAAGTTGTCAGATTCGAGGATTACCATGTCCTCCCTCTATCTTCAGACCTCAGATAATGCTATAATATCCCAGCGCAACTTGTCTATCTCTTCTTCCAGCTCCAGGATCTTCTTTTCATTCCTCAGGGTGCGTGCGTTGTATGTTGCTAAGTCGAGTCGTTCTTAGCACCTCTTTTCCCGCCGTTACCACGGCCGTCTTTATTGGTTACCCTCGTCATAGGGGTAACCAAGTATAGTGGGATAAGACTAAGTTTTAAAAATCGCAGTGACAATCAGCTGTGAAATCAGCTGTTTTAGTGTACCCCCATTAATTATGTTGAAATTTACTTTTAAAATATAAATTGTAGCATAGTTCTTTATTTATTATTCTTCTAATAAGTGAATTACAGAGTCTTTATTAAGTTTTATGTTGAAAAATACCACTAAGCATAATTATTAATCATTCGAACCGAGCAATCAATCTGTGTTGATATTTCTGCCATCTAGTGACAACTGTAAAAACTATTTATACGTTATCAATTAGCTACATCGATTAATAATGGCAAATAAGTGTGGGCACTGCGGTAAATTTATTTCGCAGACAGATGGCGTTAAATGCTCAAAATGCACGTCGACTTACCATCGGCCGTGTGTTAATATTAGCCCCGAATCAAGGATAAGCCAAAAATGGATTTGTAAAACCTGTAAAATACCGCGCCAAAGCCCTGTGCCAGCCGACTATTGTATTGAGGTATCCGTAGACTCAAGAGTTGAATCCCACATTGAAGGTTTATTGGCTAAGGAAATTAAACTCCTTAGAACTGAGTTGAAGACTCTGTCAGAAGAAATGGTCAGTTTCCGGCAAGAAATTGCGAAACTAAACACCTCCATGACACAGTTTAATTCGAGACTGGACAGCGTTGAAACCCGAGTTACCTCCCTGGAACAACAAACGAAGGAGGGTCACAAATCATGCAATAATAACGAACTGGTAGATATTATTGCACGCTTAAAGCGCGATTTGAATATAAAGGAACAGGCGGCTCTTTCTAATGATTTAGAGCTCACCGGTATTCCTGAACAGAAGGGAGAAAGCCCGGGTCACCTCATGACACTCGTCGCCAAAAAATTGGATGTAGAACTGGACGAGCGTGACGTGGTTAGTGTTGAACGTGCCGGTATGCGTCGAAACCGTGAGAGCTCGGATAGCGAACCACCGCGGCCTAGAGTCATCGTCGTACGTTTGGCGCGGCGCTCTGTCCGCGACCAACTGTTGCGGGCGGCGCGCGTGCGTCGGGGCGCTGATACATCAGGTTTCAATATCAATGGAGAACAGACTCGCTTTTATCTTAACGAGCGCCTGACGTATGCCAACAAGCACCTTTTCCATAGGGCTCGACAGGAGGCACGGCGATGCAACTGGCGATATGCATGGACAAAAAACGGTGTAATATTTGTAAAGCGCGATTCTATGTCTAGTAAGCAAAAAATATGTATGGACTGTGACATTGAAAAGGTTTTTGGTTCTTCATGAATTTGATCATATCAAATCATATCACTATGGGCAGTTATCTTTCATATTTTGTTTTTATTTTAGGTTTGAGAGTTAGGATAATAGGCTTTGCTGTGCTTTGCAATGTTCTTGTCGTATTTTGTTCAGTTTATTTATGTATGTCTTATATATATTTGGATATTTTCGTAACAATTAAGCGACCGTTTACCTTTAATGATTTTCTGAGCTTATACGAAGGTAACTGTGAACTAAATAGTATTATTTTTCTTGCTTTTAATTTATTTGTTAATAGTTCCTATTGTCCTGCTATTATTAATGAAATTGTATATTATTCTTTGTATTATATGCCTGCAATAACAAACTTAGATCAATTATTTCAATACAAAACCGTTCGGGTTCATGTTATCACTGTTAAAATGTTCATACCAGCATCAAAGTTACATAATATAATACAGCTAGGTATACTATATACATTTTTGTGCAAGTTTAGTATTAACTGCGTCTCATATTATTATTATTTGTATTATTGTTGCATAGCACTAATTATATCTATAATGTTATGTATTTATAATTTAATATCTCAATATGTATCTACATTGTATGATAAATACTTAGATAATTTAAACCTTAATCAAAGATATCTTACTTATCTTATTGTACACAATGGTTAGGCCGCAGAAATTAAAAGTTTGTTTTTTAAATCCCGGATCACTAGGTACGCATCATGATGAGTTCGTGGTAGCTATGGATCGTCAGAGAGTTGATGTGTTGGCTTTGAGTGAAACCTGGCTCAGGGCAGGTGAAGAAGGAAGGGCACCTCGTGTGCCTGGTTACCACCTGCGACATACTCCTAGGCCGGCAGAAGTTCGTTCTCGCGGTGGCGGTGTAGGTTTCTACATAAGACGTGGTTTACCAGTACGTAATCTACCCTACCCTATATCGCAGTCTATAGAACAAATGTGGCTAAGTGCCAAAATCAATGGTAAAATTGTCATAATTAGCACTGCGTATCGACCACCTTGGCTTCAAGTGCAAAATTTCATTGATGGTCTTTCAGATACAATAAACACGTTCTCGTCGTATGATTATTTACTACTTCTTGGCGATTTTAACATCAACTACTTAGATAAATCCAACCGTAATACTAAAATATTAGATGAATTCATTTTAATAAATAATCTTAAACAATATGTTAACGAACCCACGCATTTCACAAGTAAGAGCAAAACATTGTTGGATCTAATACTTTCTAACGTATCCCTAAACAAAGTAGAAGTGGATTACATACCTGATTTGAGCGATCATGCGTTTATATCATGCGAAGTCAATCTTACTACGCACAAATGTCCACCGAGACTTGTTTCTTATAGACCAATTAAAAATATAAATCCTGAACAATTTCATCGACTTTTAAAGGGTATAAATTTGGAAAACATCGTGAATGTGCAAGATGTTAATGTTATGGTTGCTGAATTTAATTCAACCATATTATCTATATATAACCTGTTAGCTCCGATCAAAAAAGCCTATATTAGGGAACAATATCGTCCCTGGTTAACATATACAGTCAAATTAATGATGCAACTCCGTGATCGAGCACATTCAAGGGCACGTTTAACAAAAATTGATTCACATGTAAATTATTATAAACAATTAAAAAAACAGGTCGTGACTGCTATTTATAACGAAAAGACCGCTTATTTTAACACGTACATTAATTGTAATATTAGAAACTCCAAAACGTTATGGGAGCACTTAAATCGTCAAATAAATATAAAAAATAAACATGATACTTGTCTACCCTACAATTTGGGTGACCCAAAAAAGATTAATAAACATTTCCTTGACGTTCCAGGCCAAAATTTTGCTTCTCAATCCGCTATCAACTACTTCGAAACCCATAAATTTAGCTCTAAAATTTTTGAATTTAATGCAAAAGATAGTAATACAGTTTTAAAAATTCTACATGATCTGAAGTCGAATGCCATTGGGTTGGATGAAATTTCACTGGAAATGCTGTTATCCACTCTCCCATACTCTTTGAATGTTATTACGGTAATTATGAATAGTTCTCTGAGAGATAAGACATTTCCCAAACAGTGGCAAACTGCTTTAATAAAGCCGATTACTAAGACAGATAATATTACGAATTTTAAAGACCTGCGACCTATTAGCGTATTGCCCTGTTTGTCTAAAATCCTAGAGAAAGCTGTATGTAATCAGTTAACTCATTATTTAGATGAAAATGAAATTCTACCGAGTGTACAGTCTGGCTTTAGGAAACGACATAGCACTACAACAGCTTTGGCCGATGTAGTGGATAATGTTTTAAGTGCTCGGGATTCCGGTATGGTTACAATTCTAGTTCTTCTTGACTATTCCCGTGCATATGACACGTTAAATAGGCAGTTGTTTTTCTCTAAATTAAACTACTATGGATTAAGCTTGGAAACTATAGATTGGTTTCGTAGCTATTTTAATGACCGTAGGCAAATTGTCGAAGTAACAGATGAAAACGGCAAAAAAATAGCATCTGATTGCTGTGCTGTTACAAGAGGTGTTCCGCAGGGTGAACCCTGTACTTGGTCCCTTGATTTTTTCGCTGTATAGTGCTGATATCGTAAAACATATATTAAACTGTAGCTATCATATATATGCTGATGATATACAAGTGTATATTTCTTTAAAGCCAAATGAGAGTACTGTAGCCATACAAAAATTACATGAAGACTTAAATCGTATAGTCGACTGGTCTGAAGCAAATACATTAGTACTTAATCCTAATAAAACGAAATATATGCTACTTGGTACTAAAAAACAAATAAATAAAGTTTTGGCAAATCGTCCTTTAATTTCAATTAAAAATGTAAATATTGATCGAGTTACTGAGATTAGAAACTTAGGAATATTGATGGATGAGGCACTACACTTCGAAAAACATATAAAAAATAACGTTAAAAATTGCTTTTACAGATTAAAAGTGCTATACCAGATAAGGGATGTATTAAAGACGGAAGTCCGTATCAGATTATGTGAGTCCTTGATACTGTCCAAATTCAATTATGCAGATGCAGTAATAGGTCCAAGACTTCTCAACCGTTCAAAGAAACTTATACAGCGCGTACAAAATGCCTGTGCCCGTTTCTGTTTTAAAATACCTCCCCGTGCACATGTTACACCTTACTTTAATAATGCGAAAATGCTTAAAATGGATTACCGCTGGCAGTTGCATTTTGCTACGTTGTTGTTTGGTTGTATCAAATACAGGGCACCGTCTTATCTCTATGAAAAATTGCGCTGGGCTCGAGACAACGTCTTAACAAATGTAGTGACAAGAGCTTCGGCGTACGGGTTGCTTCTGCCCCAACACCGCTCCGCTGCGTTTCGAGGCAGTTTTCGATATGCAGCAACCAAGTGTTGGAACAACTTGCCGCCGCCGTTCCGTAATACGCAATCGATACATAGTTTCCGTCAAAAATATAAATTGTTCCTCTTAGATCAGCAATCTCAAAGTTAAATAGTGCAGATATTTTGATAGTATGTAATTTTATAAAGAATGTATGAGCGTATATATGTGTATCTATGTGTGCTTGTTTATGTTTATGTATATATATGTACATACATATGTGTATGTGTGTGTGTATATGTATATATATATATATATATATGTATGTGTGTATGTATGCATGTATATGTGTGTATGTTTGAGTATGTAAATATTATTTATTGAAATTATGTATTGAAGCGGTGTACTGCAGCTGGTTTGTGTATTTGCTTGTAACATAAACCTAATTACGTTCCTGAGTGAATTTCAATGCAACCTCTTACAGTATTAAGAATATTTTATAAGAATTATGACAATATTACAACAAATAAATTTTTGTTATTACATTTGGTTTAACACAACAGAACTGCCCTCTGCACATAAAGAATATATAATATATGTATATATATATTTTTTTTATACTTTTATTTGTGTATTTTTATTTTAAATACATAAGGGTGCCACTGAAAATCAGGGTTGGGGTGCTTCTGATACATTCCAACATATCCTGAGTGGCTTTCCTTTTTGGAGCAGAGCAGCATTAACGGGTGGATTATCTTTATAATACACCTTATGCATTACTCCTTATTCTCTAGTTCTTTGTTATTATTATTTTTTTTAAATATTATTGTTTGCTTTTTTGCTTTTTTTTGTTTAATTTTACCATATCTATAAACAAGGAGATAATGTCCTGTTTCATGATTTCTATGTATAATTTTTTTGTTTTTTTTTGTTTTTTTTTGTTTTTTTATTTTTATTTTTGTTTGTTTCTATGACTACTTAAATGTTATGTGTTTTATGTAATCCGCTTGAGTGTGCTGCATGTGCCAAATAAAATCTGTTTCTTTCTTTCTTTTTTTCTAAATGGCTCAGGACCGTGCTTTACGATTATGGTTACGCGTTCATACGATTGTGGTTACGCGTAATGACAGTTTTTTATTTATTTTCTATAGAATAAGAGTGACAAATGAGCACACAGTCCAAATCATGGTAAGTTAATATTGTGGCCTAAAATGCATAAAAACTACGTTTATATTGCATTAGATACTGGAAGTGATCTGAAATAAGTGTTCGCAGGAGAAGTAGATTTGGCTTGGAGAATTGAGATTTTCTCTTATATCGTAGAGCCAGTTTACAAACATAAATTGCACAAAGAGAACCATCCAGGCCAGGCTTTTTAGGTGCTAATTAGGTGCCAAGTATAAAAATTTGGTGTTCTAAAATTTTCACCGCAATGAATTGTTGAAATTTGCGTTATTGGCAAAACGTATCGCGGTGACGATAATAGATATCTCGTCGCGGGAAATAGCTAGTATATAATATATAACTGATAAAGAACAAAAAATGCCGTACATACCTTATTAGTAAGGTAATTTCAATTATCTTATAATAATGGTATCATAAAAATGGTGGTCCTGGACCCAATAATTCCCAGAATATTACTGTCAACTACATCCGACCTCAATAATCTCTCAGCACTTAATTAGAATTAATATTTATCGTTTATCTATTATCGTCACTGCGCTGCTAGCTATACGTTTAGCCAGCAACGCAGATATCAACAAGTCCTTGCGGTGAAAATTTTAGAGCACGTAATTTTTAAACTTGGCACCTAAATAGCCCCTAATTTTTGCTTTTGCTAAATGCAAATTCCTGACTTTTCGTTGCTGGCGAGACAACTGGATTCGAACCCGCGGCCCACAAAGCTGCAACAAATATATATATTATATATAGTGACCGACCGAAGATTCGGTTTCGGTTTCGGTTTTGGCAAGTTTTGGGAAAAAATCTGCCGAACCTTTGGCTGCGCCGAAACTCAGTGTTCGTGGATTATCGTGCGTCGTTCGGATGAGTTTGTGACTTGTGTATTATTCATAACTATACATAAACAGAAACGTTTTTTGTTCCATATAGATTATAAATAATACTTATTGAAAGTCCCTGTTTTGTTTAATTACCACTGGTTCGAAAAAAAGCCTCTGTCCTTCGAAGAACCAACAAGAAACCCAGCGCGACTTTTTTTTAAATAACAGCTTACAATCAGAGGCGCAGCGTGGACTAATATAAACGTGGGCGAAGTTGCATCAGCGAGGCCCCTTTTCTTTAGTTCCAAGCAAAAATGTAAACGTAAACGTAGTGGTTATATTCTCTTTGGTTCCAAGGATCTACCCAATAGATATATCCTACCAAACATGCTTTGACACGACATTATTACTCATATCTATCAATTCCTGACAAGTCTCCTATTCCGTCAATGTAACACTCGCGGTCTTTGAAGGTAGTTACAAGGCCTCGCAGTCACACTTAAGAGGGGCTCCTTGAGAGACCCCAAACAAACACACTTAAATTTGTGACTTTCTTTTTCGAGTGTAAATGTGATCAAATTAATTAGTCATCTGTGGTAAGGTCTGGGGGCATCGAATTTTAGGGGCCTCCCGAGATAATTTCATGTATATGTATTACGTATGATGCTTAAGAACCGATTTTAATAATTTAGAAAAAAATTGATTGTATTTTGGATATGGTTTTTTTTTTTTTTATAGAAGAGGGGGCAAACGAGCATGCGGTTCACCTGATGGTAAGTGACTACCGCCGCCCATGAACAACCGCAACACCAGGGGAATTGCAGATGCGTTGCCGGCCTTTTAGAAAGGTGTAAGCTCTTTTCTTGAAGGTTCCTAAGTCGTATCGGTCCGGAAAATTCGCTGGTGGTAATTGATTCCACAAGGAAGTTGTGCGAGGGAGAAAACTTCTTCTAAATCGCACAGTGGTGGACCGCCAATCATCCAGATGGTATGGATGGTAACGCGAGTTTTGTCGCGATGTGCGATGGTGAAATTGAGCGGCTGAAATTAGTCCGAACAATTCCTCAGAGCACTCCCCGTGATAGATGCGATAAAATACGCAAAGAGATGCAACATCTCTACGCAGTGCCAGTGTATCGAGCCGATCAGAAAGAACTCTGTCGTCGACGATTCGAACCGCTCTACGCTGGATGCGGTCAAGTGGAAGGAGCTGGCACTGGGGTTCCCCGGCCCAGAGATCAGAACAGTATTCCATGTGGGGCCGAATTTGCGCTTTGTAAAGTTGCAAGCGATGTGCCGGCATGAAATACTGTCTCGCTCTGCTGAGCACGCCAAGCTTTTTAGAGGCCAATTTGGCCTTCCCTTCCAAGTGACCACGAAACTGCACACTATTCGATATGTCGACGCCAAGGATTCCGATACTAGCTGAGGCAGCAAGGGGAGTGCCTTGAAACTGAGAAGATACGACAAAGGGGTTCTTTTTAGCGGTAAACGCGCAAACTTGTGTCTTCTGGGGATTGAACTGGACTAGATTTAGTCGGCCCCAATCAGAGATTTTGTTGAGCAAAGACTCGACTTCAGACACAAGTTTGTCCCGGTACTCAGCGACGTTTTCCAGAGAAATATTGGCACGGCCGGTATATAAGGCATCACCAGTGCTGTCGTCTGCATAGCAATGAAAGCTACCAGTTAGCAACATATCATTGATATGCAGGAGAAACAGCGTTGGTGATAGCACACAGCCTTGTGGAACACCAGCGCTGATAGGCTTGTAGTCAGAGCATGCACCGTCTACTACGACCTTGATGCTCCGATCAGCAAGGAAACTGGTGATCCATTTGCACAATTTCTCGGGAAGCCCATAGGAAGGAAGCTTCGAAAGAAGCGCTTTGTGTCAGACCCGATCGAATGCCTTCGCTATGTCCAAACTAACGGCCAATGCCTCCCCCTTGGACACTACTGCCTACGCCCATCTATGAGTCAGATAGACTAGAAGATCATCAGCTGATCGACCTCGACGAAAACCGTACTGGCGGTCACTAATCAGCTGGTGATCCTCAAGGTACCTCATGAGCTGGCAGTTTATAATGGATTCCATTATTTTGGAGAACAAGGAGGTGATGGCGATAGGCTTGTAGTTGGACGGGTCTGAGCGGTCGCCTTTTTTAGGGATCGGGTGGATCAAAGCTGTCTTCCATGAATTCGGGACTACGCCTTTGGAGTAGGAGTACCGGAAAAGACGCGTTAAAACCGGTGCCAACTCCGGAGCACACGTCTTCAGCACAATGGGAGGGACTCCATCGGGCCCACTCGACTTGCTGACGTCCAGGGAGAAGAGTGCTTTGCGAACCGAGCGCTGTGTAAACCGCACATCCGGCATGGAGCACTCACATCGCGGGATGGTCGGCGGTGTGTTCCCCCCGTCATCTAGAGTCGAGTTGGACGCAAAAGAGAGCTCAACAGATCGGCTTTCTCCTTTGCGGCATGGGCCAGTGAGTCGTCCTCTCTGAGCAGAGATGGAAGAGATGGCTGACAGAAGTTCTCTTGGACAGCTTTGGCGAGAGACCAGAATGCACGGGTTCCCGAAGGAAGGCGAACTAGCTTCTCGCCAATCCTGCCGATGTGCTCAGACCTTGCCTCATCAACATAGCATTCTGTTGTAGTAGTTGTTGTTGATGTAACTCCATCACATTGTTGTTGGAATCTTAATGACTTTGAGCTCTTGGAGGCCTAGCTAAATCTTGGATTTGATTGCGATACGGATGTTGTCGTTGATTATTATAATTGTTATTATAACCTGAAAAGTCTGTGAGAGAATGTGGGCGCCTGGTTTGACCTTTTGGGCGGGGTACGGCTTGCAAAAATCCTGTATGGTGACCCTGATCAGGTGTAATCTGTTGCAGTGTGGGGTCTTCTACACTTGTAGCCACTGGGTTATGACCCTACAAAAATGAAATAGATTTATAAAGAAACTAATACGTATATTATGATTAAGAAATAAATACCTTTACAATTTGAAATTTAATTTATGATTAAGATTGACTATAATCTATAAAATTAAAAAAAGGTTCAATGTACCTAAATCTTAAAATTTATTAAGATATAGTTACGTGTAATTAATATATTTTGTAGTTTCTTTTTTATGAAAGAGGTAAAATGAAATTTATTAGTATTTGCATACCCTAGGCCAGTTTTTAGTGTTGTACATTCCTACGCCTTGAAATTGCGCTTATGTGTTGTTGAATTGCTGCATTCTAAAATGTGGTTCTTGGTTTTGCTGTTGAGTGGGAAATTGATACCCAATCTGTCGAAATTCCTGAAGCTGTTTTATATCTTGAGATATTAATTGCCTCGTTTCATCATTCATATCAATTTTGATATTAATTTTGTTGAGATCAGGACAAGATGTCTCATTTGGTGAGTTTACTGTAAAACCTGGCATTTTATTGTTTAAAAAATTCACTAATAAACTGTGATACTAAAGTAAAAATGGACAATTGTTAACGGTGTTGTAGTCCCAGATTTCTAGGCACAAAATCCTGTATCAATATTTTTAGAATAGAAGAATAGAATAGAATAGAATTACTTTATTTAATTGTTTTATCGTATTGACGTTAATATAAGCTTTGGTACCACGTTAACACGCTATATTCGAAACAATGTTTTCGACTCATACCTCCCCCAACATACAATACTCCGACAAACTTTGGCTTGGTATAAACTTCAATAAGCGAAATACCACAAACTTTAACGTCTCTATCACAAAATATATCAACCTTATAGTTAATCGTTGCGTTATTACATAATTTTGATATATTAAGGGCATCGCTAGTCTTCTGAATGATTATATGCGGTTGCTCGGTAAATGTCTGGCCTATCATAAGCGATACAGTCATAACGTCATCGGGAACAATCAGCAGTTCAACATTGGCCTCAACATCATCTACTACGATTTTAACAGTAACTTTACCCAATGATCTTACAATGGCATTACCAAAACCTCTGAGGGAGGGTAGATTATCAGTTTGAACGTCTTTTATTCCTAGCTTCGATAATTCTGATTGCTTGAATAAAACTATTTTTACGGATTTTATCGCGTTTAATTTACTTATTTTTATATTCCCGACGTTTCGGTTGCTTTCCAGCAACCGTGGTCACGGGGGACTGAGGTGATTGACGTCCCGATGTCAAAGTTAACCCGGAGTACCTTCAGCTTTTTAATTATTAATTTTGGTCCGATCTACGCAGAATGAACTAACTGTGTCTTGAAGTCTTACAGTGGTATGCTTGGGTTTAGTTTTAATTTTATGAATTACAGGATCCCAAGCAGGTGGTAGTACCCAGCCTCCCTCTCTATTGAAATTAGGATGTTTTTTAATTTCAATAGCCTCACGTATCATCCTTGGCAGGAATCGATGTTCTTTCGCGAGGACTTGTGGTTTATCAAATCTAATGTAATGACGGGGGCCGTCTAGGATATGATCACAAACTGCAGACTTCCCGGAACGTTGGTGCTTCACGTCAGCTATGTGTTCTTTTACGCGGGTTTTTATTGATCGTTTTGTTTGCCCTATATATGAGAGACCACACTCACAATCAAGCTTGTATACTCCTGCATCTTGTAGAGGAATATTGCACTTGACGGATGGTAAGAACTGACTAATCTTCTTCGGCGGCTTGAAGAATGTTCTAATAGAAGCTCGCTTCAAGATGTAGCCAATCTTGTCTGTGACACCTCTGACATATGGTAGTACAGCAGGCACACGCTCGACTGTAGCCGGCTTCACTCGGTCACTGTGACGTAGGCGCGGAACCCGAAGCTTGTTGTCGTGCAGAACCTGCTTGACGTGCTGAAGCTCGGCGGCCAGGTGTTTGCTGTCACAGATCCCTCGTGCTCTCTGCAACAAAGATTTGCCCACGGTAGCTAACTGTGAAGGGTGATGGTGGGATTCACCGTTTAAGTATCGGTTTGTATGGGTCTTTTTTCTATACACAGTGTGACCTACGGTGTTATTAGGATTTCGAATGACTAACACATCTAGGAAAGCTAAAGAATTATTTGCCTCTAACTCCATAGTAAATTGAATTTTAGAGTTTATGGAATTAAGATGTTCTAAAAATGCAGTTACTTTGTCTGATGGTAAAATTGTGAAAGTATCGTCTACGTACCGCTTGTAGAAACTTGGAGTTACTGGTGCAGTAAGCAGGGCTTTCTCCTCAAAGTCCTCCATGAAAATATCGGCGACAATGGGAGATACCGGTGAGCCCATCGCAACACCATCTACTTGCTTGTAAAACTGTTCCTTCCACAATAGGTAGCCAGATGTAAGGCAATGTCTGAGTAATACTGCATATTCTGCTGGCATGTTGTTTTCCTCTAGTTTCCTAGTTATAATTGAGATGCAGTCTTCAACAGGTAGGCATGTAAATAGAGACTGAACATCAAAACTGACCATAGTTTCATTGTCAGTAAGACATAGGTCTTTTATCTCACTGACAAAATGGTATGAATCCTTAGTGTGTGCTCTTGTATGTCCTCTGAGTGGTGATAGTACTTTTGCTAAGTGTTGAGCCAATCTGTAAGTTGGCGAATCGATCTGACTCACTATTGGACGTAATGGAGCGTTCGGTTTGTGTATTTTTGGTAACCCATACAACTTCGGCGGTTTGGCACACGTAGGTATTATCGAATTTACGTCTAGATTCAGTTTCTCGGAGTATTTCTTTATTAGATCGCTAGTTGTTTTAAGCGTATTAGTTGTAGGATCTGTTTTGACCTTTACGTACGTACTTAGGTAGACGTAGGTCAAAACAGATCCTACAACTAATACGCTTAAAACAACTAGCGATCTAATAAAGAAATACTCCGAGAAACTGAATCTAGACGTAAATTCGATAATACCTACGTGTGCCAAACCGCCGAAGTTGTATGGGTTACCAAAAATACACAAACCGAACGCTCCATTACGTCCAATAGTGAGTCAGATCGATTCGCCAACTTACAGATTGGCTCAACACTTAGCAAAAGTACTATCACCACTCAGAGGACATACAAGAGCACACACTAAGGATTCATACCATTTTGTCAGTGAGATAAAAGACCTATGTCTTACTGACAATGAAACTATGGTCAGTTTTGATGTTCAGTCTCTATTTACATGCCTACCTGTTGAAGACTGCATCTCAATTATAACTAGGAAACTAGAGGAAAACAACATGCCAGCAGAATATGCAGTATTACTCAGACATTGCCTTACATCTGGCTACCTATTGTGGAAGGAACAGTTTTACAAGCAAGTAGATGGTGTTGCGATGGGCTCACCGGTATCTCCCATTGTCGCCGATATTTTCATGGAGGACTTTGAGGAGAAAGCCCTGCTTACTGCACCAGTAACTCCAAGTTTCTACAAGCGGTACGTAGACGATACTTTCACAATTTTACCATCAGACAAAGTAACTGCATTTTTAGAACATCTTAATTCCATAAACTCTAAAATTCAATTTACTATGGAGTTAGAGGCAAATAATTCTTTAGCTTTCCTAGATGTGTTAGTCATTCGAAATCCTAATAACACCGTAGGTCACACTGTGTATAGAAAAAAGACCCATACAAACCGATACTTAAACGGTGAATCCCACCATCACCCTTCACAGTTAGCTACCGTGGGCAAATCTTTGTTGCAGAGAGCACGAGGGATCTGTGACAGCAAACACCTGGCCGCCGAGCTTCAGCACGTCAAGCAGGTTCTGCACGACAACAAGCTTCGGGTTCCGCGCCTACGTCACAGTGACCGAGTGAAGCCGGCTACAGTCGAGCGTGTGCCTGCTGTACTACCATATGTCAGAGGTGTCACAGACAAGATTGGCTACATCTTGAAGCGAGCTTCTATTAGAACATTCTTCAAGCCGCCGAAGAAGATTAGTCAGTTCTTACCATCCGTCAAGTGCAATATTCCTCTACAAGATGCAGGAGTATACAAGCTTGATTGTGAGTGTGGTCTCTCATATATAGGGCAAACAAAACGATCAATAAAAACCCGCGTAAAAGAACACATAGCTGACGTGAAGCACCAACGTTCCGGGAAGTCTGCAGTTTGTGATCATATCCTAGACGGCCCCCGTCATTACATTAGATTTGATAAACCACAAGTCCTCGCGAAAGAACATCGATTCCTGCCAAGGATGATACGTGAGGCTATTGAAATTAAAAAACATCCTAATTTCAATAGAGAGGGAGGCTGGGTACTACCACCTGCTTGGGATCCTGTAATTCATAAAATTAAAACTAAACCCAAGCATACCACTGTAAGACTTCAAGACACAGTTAGTTCATTCTGCGTAGATCGGACCAAAATTAATAATTAAAAAGCTGAAGGTACTCCGGGTTAACTTTGACATCGGGACGTCAATCACCTCAGTCCCCCGTGACCACGGTTGCTGGAAAGCAACCGAAACGTCGGGAATATAAAAATAAGTAAATTAAACGCGATAAAATCCGTAAAAATAGTTTTATTCAATGTGTAGTGTTCGCGTAAATATAAGAAATCATTCTGATTGCTTGATCACAGAGCACTCGCTACCAAGATCAAGAAACGATTCAATTGGTATGGAATTCACGATGGCAATTTTGTAATATTTATCAATATTATGGTTATTAATCACAAAATTGACGGCCTTTCGAAATGGTAATAGCTTGGAATAACAGTTTTCTGTCAGATGACCTACTTTAGAACATCGACTACAGGTTTTAATCGGTTGTGGGCATTTATTTATAATATGGCCTTCCTGTTTACAATTATAGCATCGGGCCGTATTACCAGTGGTGCGTGATCAAAAATTCTGGACCCTACCTAACATTCGATCATCGTGTTGCTTAATGTTTCTAGAATTTCTCAAATAGGCCAAAAGTTTTATCTTCATACTGTACTGCTTCCGCTCCTAACCTGACTGATCGAACATCTATGCCGTGCAATACGCATTCTACCGCTCTTTTCCCCGTTATACTGCATCGATTATTAACGCAACCTTATCGTAAAAGTATTACTCTAACGAGTCTCCAAACCTAGCACGTCTAGCTAACATATCACTAAGCATTTGACCATAATTTTCCCCAGATGGAAACGCGGATAATAATTTAGATTGCCACTCCGACCAGGAGAAGAGTACAGATGGCAATCCTTCGTACCACCTTTGTGCTAGGCCTTTTAACTTTGGGAGAGCGAAGTGTATTGTTTGCCTTTCGCTCCAACCATATACGGTTGCGCACTCGTTAACTTTATGTAACCACATAGTAATTGTTTGCTCCTTTCTAGCTGGGTCATATTCCGGTATGGCATTATTAAGTGAAGTTATCCTATCTGAATCTGAAGGCGTTAAAGATTTCAATGCGTGCATTAAAAGCTTAAGACTATTGTCAGAATTAGACATTATGGGCCCATGAACACTGAAGTTACCTTGCATTCCGGTTCTGGTGCAGCTATTGCGAGGCGACGCGTGTCGTCGAGGGCTGCCAGGAGAACGGCTGAAGTGACCACCCATTAGATCACGAGACGTGCTGCGAGGCGATCCTGCGAAGCAATATAAATTTGTCAAGTGGAGAGCAGCTGAAGATGACGAAGGCCGGCTGGTGAGTCCAAATTTTCACCTTCTGATTCTAACCAGATAACATCACCTTCTAATGTTATCTGGTTTTACATAAAAATCTGTGAAACTTATATTTAAGAATACTTAAACTTAATAACTAACTGCATAAAGAAATACTAGGAATAACTAGATACTCGTAAGTAAGCGCGTCCATGCAATAACGACGCGATAAGAGCTTGCACTGTGGGAACAAAGCAATTATAACTATTACAAATTATAATTGTAGTGTATGTTCGTTGATTAAATTTTTATTGAGGACTTATTTATTTCATATTTTGTATTTTACTTATTAATTATTTTACTTTTATTTTGACTGTGTTTTTGATTGTGAATTTGAATTCTTGTATTAATTATATTATTTTATCGCCGTATTTTATAAAATAAAGTTTTAAGATTTTGACGGCTCCGTGGCGCAGTGGCTTAGCAATGAGTTGCTGCGCTGGGGGGCGCGGGTTCGAATCCCGCACGGAACAAGTATTTGTATGGCCTACAAATGATTGTTCCGGGTCTGGATGTTTGTCCTTGTGAAATTTGTGTTTGTAAACTGCCTCCACGATACAGGAGAAAATCCTAGTGTGGGGGTAACGTTTTTAAAAAAAAAAATAAAAAAAAAGAACAAAAAAAAAAAGTTCTACAAAATGGAAGATCAATTGCAAATTAAGATGATTCTTAGTGAAATGCTCAAAATTGTATCGATATTCAACGGTGATAAGCACCAATTAAATCTTTCTATTCGCAAATTAAATAAATATAGGGGATCCGATGAACAAAATTTATACGTAATGTACGCGATAACAAGTAGACTCGTAGGCGATGCTGCAGCGCTCTTTAGCGAGCGCGAGGACATTAATTCGTGGGAAGATTTTAGAGAACTGCTAATTCAACATTTTGGAGACCATAGGAGTGAAGAATGTATTGCTATAGAACTTGAAGGTTTACGTATCCGAAACAACGAGTCATATTTAGATTTCTGTAATAGGATCCAATCCGTTCGTAGTGTTTTAATATCGAAAGTAAATAGATTAACCGATCCGAATGTAAAGAGTAGCAAAATTATTATATATAATAACACATCTTTAAATGTCATTTTGTATAATTTGCCAGAAAATATGGTGCGAATTGTTCGCTTAAAAGCGCCCAGTACACTAGAAGAGGCTTTAAGCGTGGTCATGGAAGAAGTCAACTTCCATGAGCAGTATACCTTACGTAATAAAATGTATAGTAATACTAGTAATAAACTAACGCCACCCAGTATACCAAATAATAATCCTACGTTTAAATTCGGTACAAATAATTTTAATTCAATGGCACCTATGGGCTATACACCCGAATTAACCCCTAACAAATTTAACTTTGGACTTCTGCAGGGGTCACAATCAAAACTAACTCAATTTAATAATAATCAACAAAATTTTGGATACCGCCCTCAACAATTCGGCTTCCGCCCGCAACAGTTTGGTATAAGCCCACAACAATTTAATATGCGTCCCCAACAGTTCGGGATGCAACCACAAACATTTAATAAACCTCAACAATTCGGTATGCGCCCACAACAATTCGGTATGCGCCCACAACAATTTGGAAACCAACAACAAAACTTTTATAAGCCCCAACAATTTGGTTACAAGCCTCAGTTAAATAAAAATAAATACACTGGGCCCAGTGACGTCACAATGCGAACGGCACCACCACTTAAAACAAATCAACAAGGCTTTCAGTTAAATTAACTCGACCTTGATAATACGTATTACGATGATGCGTGCGGCGATGTGTACCCACTTTCTTATGATAACTGCTGCTATGAGGAGTACTCAAGCAGTGGCCTTAATGTTCCCGAGCTCGATTATTATGAAAATCAATATCCGACAATAATTCCTGAAGTAACACAAATCGTCCCAACCAATATGGACGACAAGGATTTTCAGGCCGAAGCCTCGGAACTTACGAAAAAATAGAGTTAAATTGTAGTACTAATTTGAGATTGCCGTTTATTTATATACCGGAAATCGACTCCAAATTTATGATTGATACAGGTAGTACGCGATCATTCATTAGTCCATCAAAAGCTTATAAGTACATTCCAGAGTACATAAGTCACGAACCATTCGAAGTCATTAGCACACATGCATCGAGCAGACATGATCAAGTTATTCAAATCCCGTCTTTACCAATTTTCAACTGTAACGATATTCATAAACTATACATTTACAATGTCGACTCTAGGTACGATGGCTTAATTGGGAATGATATACTTTGCAACCTAGAAGCAGTAATAGATTTAAAAAACGAAATTCTTAAAACTAAAACTACTGTAATACCTATAACACATAGTAAATCTTCTTACGTTTTGGAGTTATCTCCCCGTTCCGAGCAAAGAGTCAAACTCTCAACAAATTTATATTCAGGTAATGCTGTAATCGATTATAAAGAATTCTGTAAGGGTGTGCGAATGCCTAGTGCGTTAGTGAAATGTAAGGATGGTTATACGACTACAGTAATCCAGAATACCTTAGATATACCGATAAAATTAACTATAAAAAAACCATTGAATGTAGAAGCATATGAAGAGAGTAAAGCGACTAAATGTATAGTTAACCATATTACAGATATTGAAGTAGATAAAATATTAGAGCAAAATTTAGAGAAACTACGCTTAGACCACATGTCGGAAGAAGAACAAAAATCGATATACCACTTATGTAGAGAATATAAAGATATTTTTATAGCGATCAAATACCTTTATCTTTTGCTAATGAGGTGAAACACTATATTAGAACAAAAAACGAAGACACTATCTATGTCAAACCCTACAGGCAACCTCCCGCACAAACACAGGAAATTAAAAACCAGGTACAGAAACTATTAAATGATAATGTGATTCAGGAATCCTTTTTGCCTTAGTCAGCCCCAGTCCATTTAGTTCCCAAAAAGAGAGACGCATCTGGTGAAATGAAGTATAGGATGGTTATCGATTACAGACGTCTAAACGACATTACTGTGGACGATAAGTACCCTTTACCCAATATCACTGACATTTTTGACAAACTAGGTAAGAGTACTTACTTTTCAACCTTGGACTTAGCTAGTGGATACCACCAAATTGAGATCAACGAATCAGATAGACAAAAAACGGCATCCAGCACAGAGAACGGACACTATGAATTCCTGCGAATGCCCTTTGGCTTGAAGACAGCTCCAGCCACCTTCCAAAGAGCCATGGATAACATCTTAAGAGGCTTACAAGGAATTCATTGCCTTGTCTATCTTGATGACATAATTATTTTCTCGAGTAGCCTCCAGGAGCATTTACAAAAATTAAGGACAGTTTTTGACAGATTGAGATAGACTAATTTAAAAATACAACTTGACAAATCAGAATTCTTGAGAAAAGAAGTGCTATACCTAGGGCACGTTATTACTAAAGACGGACTTAAACCAAACGATGATAAGATTCAGGCTGTATTAAGCTACCCGTTACCAAGGACGACTACCGAGATCAAGAGTTTCCTAGGATTGATTGGTTATTACAGACGCTTTGTAAAAGACTTCGCCAAAATCACTCAGCCCCTTACAGCATGCATAAAGAAAAGAAATAAAATTGTAATAGATCAAAAATACATTGATGCGTTTCAGAAGTGTAAGGAGCTTCTGACTAATGCACCTTTACTCCAATACCCAGATCCAGACAAACCTTATGTTTTAACTACAGATGCTTCTACTGTTGCTTTACGTGCGGTCATATCGCAGGGGACAATAGGATCCGATAAGCCTACGCCAGTAGAACTCTCAGCGACACTGAGACCAGATATAGTACAATAGAGCGTGAACTACTCGCCATAATATGGGCCGTAAAACATTTTAGACCATACCTTTACGGGCGCAAGTTCACCATATATACCGACCATAGACCACTAATTTGGCTTTACTCACTTAAAGAACCGAACAGTAAACCGACCCGTTGGCGTTTACGTCTTCAAGAGTACGACTTCGATATTGTATACAAAAACGGAAAACAAAATAGTAATGCTGATGCCCTCTCTCTGATAAAACTAAATGCCATAGACTCTGATGACTCACAATCATTGGAAGTAAACCTGGACCCTAAAGAACAAAAACTGCAAAAAGATCTGACAGAATTAACTGACCTGTGGACTTAACGACTGAAAACGACGACGACTCTAGGACAATAACTATAACTGACACATCCGCCACTGTATCCGTCGACCAGTTAGAGCCTAACACAAAATACACGTTATCACCTATATCTTCTGATAGTAGTATAGTAACTGTGCATTCTGGACAAGATCTAGAATCTAATGGTATTCCGATATTAAAGGAGGCCATTGACTCAAAACCAAACCAAATTTTAGTTTATACTTGGCATAAAAATGAAGTACAAGTAAGAAATTTATCCAGGGATAAACAAAAGGTTCTCGAAGTTTTTTCCCCACTTAAGAACGAAGATCTTATTAAAAATTTCTTAAAAGAGTACATTAAGCCCAAGACTAAATATTTTATTTATTTCGAAAACATTCAACATAGAAAAGAATTCTCTAAAATTATTATACAGCTATTTAAAAAGGGAATGGTAGAATTTATTGAATGTACAGAGCGTGTTATATATGTAGAAGACGAGAGAGAACAAAAAGAAATCATACTGCAACATCATGAGGGAAAGACGTGTCACAGAGGAATAAAGGAAACAATGAGTAGAATTAAAAGAAATTATTATTGGCAGAACATGCAAGAAACGATTGCTGCAGTACTTAATGTTTGTGATGCCTGTAGAAAAATGAAATCCCATTAAACCATTGCTTCAATTAACTCAAACCCAAAACGCCCCCTTCCAAGAAGTTTTCATGGACCTTTTTTCAATTGAATCCGTTTATTACCTAACTTTGGTTGACGCATTTAGTAAATTAGGACAAGCTATCGAAATCCCAAATAGATCCGCACCGGAAATCGTAAGAGCGCTTATTAAATATTTTTCAATATACGGAACACCTAAAAAATAACTTCTGATCCCGGTAGTGAGTTTAATAATGATCTCATTAAGGAACTTATGACTATGTATAACATACTACTACACATTACCACTCCTAATAACCCGAATTCAACAGGCATAATAGAGAGATTCCACTCCACAATTATAGAGATATACAGATTAGCGAAATACGAACGAAAGTGTACAGACGCAGCTACTGTAATGAGTTACTCAATTATGACTTATAACCACACCATACATAGTACAACCGGCCTTACTCCTTTCGAAATCGTTTTCGGTCATACAGACTAATTCAACGTTCACCGCGAATTTCGAGAAATGTTACACCCAATAACTATTAAAAGATCATGCTAAACGTATTAGATATCTATATAATTACATATCAGATAAAATCTTAGAGAAAAAGGAAAAGGTAAGGGAACAAAAGGGCGGTGAAACAGATAGAAATTTTAGAATAGGAGATGTTATATACGCCAAGGAATCTAACATAAGAAGAAGTAAAGACAAACCGCGATATAGGAAAGCTGTCGTTAGTGGTAATATAGAAAGAAATATAGTTCCTGTTAGGATTGGTAATAGAAATACTTCAGTGCCAATTAAAAATATTAAACGTCCTCCACAGGTGGTGTATAATAATTCTGACGATGGTTTAGAAAGGATGGGCCCTTCAACTTCGAAAACTTGAAAAAAAACCCAGAAATCCTGCCTGTCAAACTGGGTCGTGCCTCATTGCAAATAGACAATTGGCTTATTATTAAAACTTTAAACTTAGAAGGTATAGGTAGTGATTAAGATTTTAGTATATTAAAGTATGACGAATTCGTTGCGTGGATAGATGTTAATAAACCATATATTCATGAATTTTTAGCTATTCAAACACATGTAGGGTATTTAAGAGATGCAACTATAGAAAAATTTCGGCAACTTTTGCCATCGAAAAGATTTAAAAGAGGCATTATTGACCCGCTTGGGTCTATGATAAAAATAGTAACCGGAAATTTGGATCATGATGATGCCGTCCGATATAACTCATTGATTTCTAAAGTAAACGATAATCAGATAATGTCGGATAAGAGAATTACATTAGTCTCCAAAATCTTGGATAGTTTCATCAACAGTACAGAGACCTTACATAACAATACTTTAATATTAGATGAACGCTTGAAGAGAATTGAAAGAATTGTTAAATTCCTAATTACAAAAGAAGAAAACTCTATTTATTCTACCTACGTCCTAGGTATGTTTGACATGTTTTTGAGTTATTTTAGAACTATTAACGTAATACTAGGAGAAATCGAAACTGCACTAGCATTCAGTAAGGTATCTGTTCTGCATCAAGCAATTTTTAACTCTACGGAATTGTTAAATTTATTACAATCAATCGCGACAACTGAAAATCTATTATATCCTGTAAATGAAAATAACTTAGTTAAACTAGAAAATTGTATTAAGGTTAAGGCTTTTATAAAAGGAAACCAGATCACGTTTATCTTAGAGGTCCCTTTAGTAGGGAATAAAACATATAGTTACTTCAAAATGTATTCATTGCCAATTGCTATTGCAAACAAAACTATTATAGTTATTCCCAAATACCCATACCTATTGGTGAAAGAAAAGGAATACTTGCCAGTCCCGAGAGCCTGCAAACAAATTGCTTTGGATAATCAATTCCTGTGCAATACCGACGATGTGCTGCTGCATACAGAACAAAGCTGCGTGGAACAGCTCATGGAGTTTCAATCAAACCTCGATGCCTGTGAACAGCATACTGTGGACATTGAAGATTCCAAAATTCAACGAATAAGCCACGAAAGCTGGATACTGTACCTGAGAAATCATAGAATACTTACCAGAAAGTGCGACAATGACGTCACTCGTGAACTTTTATGTGGTACTTACATAATCACCGTAGACGATTTCTGTGAAGCCGAAATTGGAAATATTCATTTTAAATACCACCAATCTTCTTCAGATGACCTAAATTACCGAATTTACCCAATGACTAACTTGCCAGAACTGAAGATTTCGAAGCCTCCCATTGTCAGTAAAGTGAGTTTAAAAGGTATAAATCTAGACGAAACTAAACAATTACTTCAACTAGTAAAACTTAACAAAATAAATCTCCGTGAAAATGTAAGTGCTATTAATGTTAAAAGTGTGAGTTTAGGAACGATAATTTTGTATGTAATTCTACCAATTATTTTCTGTATTTTTATTATAATTAGACATAAACTGTGTGTAATTAAGCGAAATCATCGGATTCCTGAAAATGCCGATAATTTCGCTCTTGAGGAGGGAAGAGTCATGGATTCGACCCCACACAGAGTGATACAAGTACGTGCATAAATACTATTGCTGACTTTGCACCCTGTGTGTGGCCTATATCGTGTCACTTGAGTAAGCAAATGTAATAGAGTCTGCATGAAAGATGTATTAGAATAAGTTTGCCATTGTTGAAGTACATGAGCTTCTGTACGGACATCTCTTAGTTTTATTTTAGTTTTTAAAAACGCCTCCACCGCTCCCGTTAACTTGACTAGATAGTAAGCAGTAAGAGCTTCGGGTAGTATAATTATTATTTTTTTTCTCAGAGAAAGGAGAAGGGAAAAAAATATTTTGACTGCAATTTAAAGAGCCTACTTTTACCCACATGAAAGTTCATATCCCACTTCTGATTTGTTAATTAAAGTCAATCAATGCATCACTAATATCATTAGGGTTACAGGTATCCATAATAATAACAATGTACATTAGACAACCAGAATCAGAATAACATAATTTAAAATTAAAAATTTTGTACATCCGACTTCAATATAAGTTATTTAAGAATAACTTAAAAACTATTGGTCTGACCTTGATCAAATTCATATGGGACCACACGAGAAGTACCAGCTTTCAAATAAAAAAAGAATCATCGAAATCGGTTCACCCAGAAAAAAGTTCTGAGGTAACACACATAAAAAAAAAAAAAACGAAAAAAAAAAAACATACAGTCGAATTGAGTACCGGCTCCTTTTTGGAAGTCGGCAGAAAATAAGTATAACAATTCCTATCAATACTCACAATTTATCCTCCGTGTACGTATTCTCTACTCAACAGTTCTCGCAAAGACTGCCCACAAGCCGCCGACATCTGTATTTTATAGGCTTGTAAATTACCATTGTTAAACTACAGATGGCGCTGCTTGTTTGGTTTCCGTTATAAGTTTCCAACAAAATGGAATATTATTACGTGTGTTTTACATTATAAAACATGATTTATATTCATTTCAATTATCTTAACAGTGTTACATCACAGTTATAAATATAAGCGAAAATAAATAGCTCAACTAAATCTAAAATATTAATGTACCCGCTATTGTGAGAAACTACTTATTGTAAGAAAAAAATTAATCACCCACAATATTAGTTATAACAATACTTATGATTAAAATATGCTTACATATGTATAGCCATAACAATAAGTAATATATAAATAATTAATATTTATTATTTATAACTTAAGAATAAAGTCAGTAAGTTGTAAATGAAAAGTCGAAAGTGAGATCGAATTTACAAACCGTAGTAATGTATATACTGTTGTATAGCCTAAGTTAAAACTTTTTCTCTTTAAATGTTACCTAAAATATGTTAAGACAGAAGTAGCATAACATTATATTCGACAATTTATCTAGCGAGCTTTTATTAATGATAATATTTTATTCAGTCAAATTTGAAATGTTATTTACCCTCAATTTGAATTAGAATATTTTATCACTTTAAAACACTCTAAAATTTATGATAAGTTAAGTTATATACGTATAATAAATATAAGTAAAAATATTTTTAAAAAGTGATACCATGAAGTTGTAAAACTTGATTAGTAAATCATAAAGAATCAAAATTATAAGTTGTAATTAATTGAAATACGTAAAATTTTGCTTATTGGGATAAAGTTGATATCGATTTAAATTAGGTTACTTTCTGTCTTATTTTGGATTACGTTAATATGCATATATATTTTGCGTAGAAATAAGACGATTCTCATCAAACATGATTCTAACACGTAGTACATGTTAATATTTAGTAGTCAACAAATTTGACTAAATGTAATAAGGTGGTGTTTATTAATAAAACTTATACTCTTAGTAAGTATAATTTAGGAATATTTGCTAAAACTAAAATTAGTAAAAGCTTATAATGTTTGTGAATCATGTGTTTATCTTAGGATTTTATTTTCCTACTGTTAGTCAATTCATATTATCTTTAGTCAATTCTGTAGTTTGTAAAGGTAGTAATTAAGTCAGAAATTAAAATAAATAGGAATAAAAATTATTTAGCTTTGAGGTTTTCATCAAAGATAAATATCTATGGTTTTTAACCTGTGTGTTATGATACAATCATATAGGGCGCTTTATATATTTTCATGTATAATTTTTGATAAAGACATTTATAATTTATTTATTTATTATTTATTTATCTTCACGCACAATCCCTGACGGGGTAGCCAGAGAGAACAGATCGCCAAGTGTCACGATCCTTACATATCTCTTTCGCTTCTTTCAGATTCATTATCTTCTTCATACATGCACGTCTAGGTATCCGAGTACTCTTGACCCTACCCTCTTCGAGCAATTTGCTCACATGGTCTTCGAAAGTTAGTCTCGGTCTACCTCGACACCTTTTAATATTAACTTTCGCGCTATATATTTTCTTCACCATTCGGTCTTCACTCATTCGCTCAACGTGCCCAAACCACCGAAGCACGCCCTTATCAATTTTTGTGATAAGGTCATCTTTCAAACCTGCCATATTGCGAATCTCTTCGTTTCGCTTTCGGTCGGCCATAGTAACGCCGCACATTTTACGAAGAGATCGCATCTCCACTGCATTCAACTTACTTTTATGCTTCTTCTGGCATACCCAGGTTTCGCTGCCATATAACAAAGTCGGTACCAACACTGCGTTATGTATTGCAAGGCGTGCACTCTTCGCTACGCCTTGCCTTTTGACTAACGCAGTCAGGGCACCATTGACTTTGTTCCCGGCAGCGACACGCCTGTCCACATCTAAATCACATCTTCCATCCCGGCTAAAAGCACTCCCCAAGTATACAATTTCATTTACCTGTTCTAGACATTCCTGATTTACCCATATTTCACACTTCGTTCTCTCTTCGTCCCTTTCAAATACCAGAACCTTAGTTTTATTAGCATTCAAACGGAGACCTTTAATTTCACATTCCTCTTTCATACACGTGACTAATGCCTGCAGTTCTGCCTCTGATGGTGCAATAAGCACTGCATCATCAGCATACAGCAGACAATTTACTTTTATGTCACCCAATTTCACACCCAAACAGCTATCTTTCAGCTTTTGTAAACAGCTGTCGAGATACAGTATGAACAGCCAGGAAGACATGACACAACCCTGTTTTACGCCCGTTTGGACGCTAAACATGGGTGACAGGTCATGCCCTACCCGCACACAGGCTTTACAGTCACAGTAAAGAGACTGCACAGCCCTTAGCAATCGGCCATCCACACCATACCCCGGCAACAGTTCCCACATTTTCTTCCTTACAACCTTATCAAATGCTTTCTCAAAATCCACAAAAGCACAGAAAATCTTCTGGTTAACAGCCAGAAGCTTTTCCGTGATCATACGGAGAGAAAACATTTGATCCGTGCATCCTCTTCCAGGTCTAAATCCGCATTGTGCCTCCCATAGAAATCTTTCCGATTTCTCTTGCATCCTACGTGTCAAAACCTTCGAGTAAACTTTACTTGCTAGACTGGTCAAGCTGATCGCCCGATAGCACCCGCAGTCAAAATGTGAACCTTTACCTTTATATAAAGGCACAATGACTGCGGATCGCCAATCATCCGGGACATCCCCCGTCCGCCAGCACAAATTGCACAGCAGATGAAAGGTGTCCCAGACGCGAGGCCCACCATACTTGACCATTTCAGCAGTAACTCTGTCTAGTCCCGCAGCCTTACCACATTTCAAACTTCGAATCGCACGTTCAATCTCTTTCATACTGATGACCTCAGTGTCATCGAGGTCCGGGTCTGGCGTGCCAGTCACGGCGTCATCCCCGGATTCCTCACTAAGATCATCACACGCATACATTTCTCTATAAAATTCGCTCCATCGCTGCATGACGTCCGATTTTTCTGAGAGGACGTCATTAGTTCTCGAAAGCACTTTGTTCATTCTTAAGGCCGTCGCACCACTTCGGGTCCTTCCAACCTCTTTCCAGAAGAGTTTGGAGTTCTCCTTAAAGTTGTGCGACAACCTTTCATCCGCTTCCATTCTACACCTTTCACGCACTTCCTCAATCAATGCTTTCGTGTGAACTTTCTGCAGCTTATATCTTTCTTTCATCTTCTCTCTCATATCCTTATCATTACTAGAGGCCAAGTAGTCTAACCATGCTTTCTTCTTCTTCTTTACAGCTTCTTTCACTTCATCATTCCACCATGCATCTCTTCTTTTACTACTGCCTCTTTTTATTGTTCCACACACTTCTTCCGCTGCACTTACCATTCCATCCCTAAGGTTCTGCCATGTTCTTTCTACACATTCGTTTCTGCCATCGATGGTGTCAAGCTTTTCGGCTACCCTCGCATGATATTTGTCCCTAGTATCCGCTTCCTGAAGCTTCCAGCTTCGGATGCGACAGACCGACTGTGGTTCTGTCACTGTCGTCCGGTAGCGCCAACCCGCGAACAGACCCCTAAATCTAGTAATCACTAGATAGTGATCCGTTCCCAGGTCAGCACCCCTGAACACTCGCGTATCCATAACCTGTTTTCGCAGTCGGTCATCCACCAGGAACAAATCGATCATACTTCTCTCATTCTTTCTTTCTCTAGTATACATATGGATTTTCTTGTGATTAAACATAGTGTTTGTCACAAGAAGACCCTTTTCCTTGCATACCGCCAGTATAAGCTTGCCAGCATCATTAACCCTTTTATCGCCAAACTTTCCAAGTACCGACTCGTACCCTGTATTTATAATTTATTTGTGTAAAATTATTGGTTTTTAAAAATATTGTAATCAATCTAAATATAACAATCGTTGCTACATCTTAATATATTATATTAGAGTAGCCGATGCACCTTCAAGTCATAGTTACAAGTGTATAAGTTCAATTCAAACATCCTTATTTTTGAATGATACCTTCGATAGGATTAAAAATAATTTAGTTTTCATATTAAGGCTTCGATCACTTCAAGAGCGCATTTTTATATTTTCATGTATAAATTTTGACAGATATTTTTATAAATAAAACTTTAAATCTAAACAATGAAACCTTATCACCTCTGACGATTCAAATGTAATGCGTCACAACTTGTAATTACAATGGCTCCCTATGCCCTTCATATATGAACACAGCAGTGTACACTCGCTGTTTGGCGGCAGAAATACGTAAGAAGGATAGTACCTGCTCAGACAGGCTCCTTGGTAGAAGTAGTCTGACCATTCATAGATAGATGTGTATTATTAGCTCTTACATAATATATATACTTTATGACTTTTTGTAGCAGCTGGTGTTTGGCCTATGTTAATGAATATTACCTGCAATGGCTTATTGTGTGGGTAGTTGAAATAATATTCCAATGACCTGTGTGAATCTTATTCCAATGTATTTTTAGAATATTAAAGGCTTGCATTAGCTTTGTGGTGAAATAATAGATACAACTCATGTATTAATAAGTCGTCATTTAAGAGTACTTAATATGTATTTGCATAATCACCGATTTACATGTGGGACAATAATTCATAAAAATATATAATATGACTTTCAATAAATATAATATAACAATCTACATTGAATAAAATTATTCTATTCAATTCTATAAAAAAAAGTAAAGTCATTAAGTTTAACTTTATATATTACAAATAATTGAAAGACAAATATATTCACGCACGGTTTTGATTTCCTATTTAAAGATTAAATGTGCAAAAAGGGTTAAGGCCCTCTTGTGGTCGGTGTGTAATAACGGTGATATGAAAACGTTACTTCTTTCCCTGAAATTTTCGAGCGAATTAGTACTAAAGCGGGAAGAATTTTCGAAAAACAACATACGTCCAAACGTAGAAGGTACGCACAGGGCTTCCGCGAGCGCCTTAACTGTTCGATTCAATTTAGTTTTTTTTTTTTAGATATAAATTATTTGGTTTTTTTGCAATAATTACATAGATGTTCAAAATTATTACAACATCACATTAGAAGTTTTATTTATAATCGTAGAGTAGAGAGGTATGAGACAGATTAATTAGAGTGCTAAGTATATTTTGTTTTAAAATATCTTTGTGTATTATTCATCACTGCTTAAAAATGTATAAAGTGCTTGGTACACTTGGTAGGTAATAAACGTATATTATATGTGTTGTTGTTTGTAATTCTGTTATATGAGCTTTCATATATTTATGATATATGTGAAAATAATTAAATGAGTGCAAGATGGTAATCGAGCTTTATTTGAAAGGCATGTCTATAATACGTTTAGAAATTTAAAATAAGATTGTCATAATAAATGTTTTGGTTGTTTTAAGTAAGGATAATAAAAGATACATGTGTCCATTTTTATCAGTTGTATTTTTAAGCTTATTTCATATCAACTTCCTACCTTTTTATTGATATAAACTTAAAATAATATGAGTGCGATTGTGATATTAAATTGTATGTACGGAGAACGCGTGTTAGTGTGACAGTAATTTTACCTAATACTTAATATGGCCAAAGCTTTGAACGGTATTTAAGTAATTTTTCCGTAACAGTGAACAAATTTGTATTAACAATATTGTACCTCACTTTGTTTTAATTAATATGTTAGTATTATTTACACATATGCCATTCCACGAGATTTGCTCAGTCAACAATCATCATTGTTTTTTGATTTGACATCGACGTGTGATGCGTTGTTGTGAACGGGTGTCAAGCCCAAAAATCTACTTTACAGAAAAAGGTTTATATAGTCTCACGAAGTTTTCTGAATAAATCGCTGTATGACCATCACAGGCTTTAATTTAAATTAGATCTGCGTGAGAAATAAAATTATTTTTATCTAGTTTGGAGCACCTCTTTCTCTCCCTTAATTGCGTACACTTCACCGTCAGGTGCAAGTGGACTTTGCGATGATCTATTTCTTAGGATGATGCCTCACTTAGAGGCAAAACACGTGCATAATCGATGGTGATTTGTTTCTGTTTTCTTGGTATTGGGAGTAGGTATTGGCGTAGGGGTTATTGGTGACGGTGATAGTGCAGGTATAATTCAAGTAGGGAGTGGGTTGGTGTTCAAGATAGGGAAGACACATTATTATTATTTTTCACGCGAAACTTACCTGATTTTTTAACAGCTTTGATTTATAAAATTTCGCAAAGTAACGTCTGATTCTATTAATTGCCACTACTCAACATTATTTGGTCTCGTTAGGTCGAATGACAATAACCACAATAACCGTCCACACTTTTTTTACTATCTTTGTCACACGTTTCTGACGGAGTTAGAGCTCAGCATAAATTAATTATGCACAATATCTTTCAATAGGATTTATTATAATAAAAAAATATGTTAATATGATAATGATAGTGAAATATGATAATAATTAGAAAAAGACATTTATAGTGGTCCTGATTATGTAGAATTGTAGGTTCTTTCCATGCATACATATGTATATAATTACTTTAAGAGTCAGAGAGACCTAGGTACCATAATTAGTCGTAAGTATAACATTGATGTCTGTATATACGATACGGGGAACTCTTTTATTCAAATTGTGAAACGTCCATAAAAACAAATTTTGCTAATTGTGTTCTGACTAAATTTTTGTTACTTTTTAAAAGATATATTAATAATGGTGAACGTATTTTTCGATGTATTATTGTGATTTGCTCATACTCCTATTGTCTATCTGGTATACGTCTCAAGTAAAGTAATTGTTGTCTATGTATTTACTGTTTGTAGTCTGTCTTAAAATTTTATACATATAGACATATGTGTACGAATTGTTTTATTTTTGATCACTAAGCACAGACCTAACCTCAAATGATAATCAACATGTTTTTCATTGACATTTTATAATAGTCTACATGATGGTAGACTGTTTTATACCGGCAACATACTGCAGTTAAGGAATGCTATAGACGTGTTTTCATCTCTGGGAAAACAGTCCATAATGATAATAGCTTTCTTAATTATTATACTGAAATAGCGGTCAATTTAGTCAAATACAGTCCGCATTGACTGTTTGTTGGCAGACACAGGTAAGATGGACACGGGGGATTCCAAGGCAGAGAACTAAGAAAAGAAGGAAGGAAAGAAGAGAAAGTCTTATTTTCGCAGACATGGAAATTGTATGCCTTTATACTCCACCAAACCTAAGAACCTAAGAAATACCTTTTGACAGCTATCACATTTATTGAACTAGGCATTTCAACTGCAAAATCAGTTCCTACAATATTCGATTCTTAAAAGAAATCGATATCGATGATTTAGAGTTGGTAATCATTTACACTTTTATCTAGATTACAACTTGACAAATCAGAATTCTTGAGAAAAGAAGTGCTATACCTAGGGCACGTTATTACTAAAGACGGACTTAAACCAAACGATGATAAGATTCAGGCTGTATTAAGCTACCCGTTACCAAGGACGACTACCGAGATCAAGAGTTTCCTAGGATTGATTGGTTATTACAGACGCTTTGTAAAAGACTTCGCCAAAATCACTCAGCCCCTTACAGCATGCATAAAGAAAAGAAATAAAATTGTAATAGATCAAAAATACATTGATGCGTTTCAGAAGTGTAAGGAGCTTCTGACTAATGCACCTTTACTCCAATACCCAGATCCAGACAAACCTTATGTTTTAACTACAGATGCTTCTACTGTTGCTTTACGTGCGGTCATATCGCAGGGGACAATAGGATCCGATAAGCCTACGCCAGTAGAACTCTCAGCGACACTGAGACCAGATATAGTACAATAGAGCGTGAACTACTCGCCATAATATGGGCCGTAAAACATTTTAGACCATACCTTTACGGGCGCAAGTTCACCATATATACCGACCATAGACCACTAATTTGGCTTTACTCACTTAAAGAACCGAACAGTAAACCGACCCGTTGGCGTTTACGTCTTCAAGAGTACGACTTCGATATTGTATACAAAAACGGAAAACAAAATAGTAATGCTGATGCCCTCTCTCTGATAAAACTAAATGCCATAGACTCTGATGACTCACAATCATTGGAAGTAAACCTGGACCCTAAAGAACAAAAACTGCAAAAAGATCTGACAGAATTAACTGACCTGTGGACTTAACGACTGAAAACGACGACGACTCTAGGACAATAACTATAACTGACACATCCGCCACTGTATCCGTCGACCAGTTAGAGCCTAACACAAAATACACGTTATCACCTATATCTTCTGATAGTAGTATAGTAACTGTGCATTCTGGACAAGATCTAGAATCTAATGGTATTCCGATATTAAAGGAGGCCATTGACTCAAAACCAAACCAAATTTTAGTTTATACTTGGCATAAAAATGAAGTACAAGTAAGAAATTTATCCAGGGATAAACAAAAGGTTCTCGAAGTTTTTTCCCCACTTAAGAACGAAGATCTTATTAAAAATTTCTTAAAAGAGTACATTAAGCCCAAGACTAAATATTTTATTTATTTCGAAAACATTCAACATAGAAAAGAATTCTCTAAAATTATTATACAGCTATTTAAAAAGGGAATGGTAGAATTTATTGAATGTACAGAGCGTGTTATATATGTAGAAGACGAGAGAGAACAAAAAGAAATCATACTGCAACATCATGAGGGAAAGACGTGTCACAGAGGAATAAAGGAAACAATGAGTAGAATTAAAAGAAATTATTATTGGCAGAACATGCAAGAAACGATTGCTGCAGTACTTAATGTTTGTGATGCCTGTAGAAAAATGAAATCCCATTAAACCATTGCTTCAATTAACTCAAACCCAAAACGCCCCCTTCCAAGAAGTTTTCATGGACCTTTTTTCAATTGAATCCGTTTATTACCTAACTTTGGTTGACGCATTTAGTAAATTAGGACAAGCTATCGAAATCCCAAATAGATCCGCACCGGAAATCGTAAGAGCGCTTATTAAATATTTTTCAATATACGGAACACCTAAAAAATAACTTCTGATCCCGGTAGTGAGTTTAATAATGATCTCATTAAGGAACTTATGACTATGTATAACATACTACTACACATTACCACTCCTAATAACCCGAATTCAACAGGCATAATAGAGAGATTCCACTCCACAATTATAGAGATATACAGATTAGCGAAATACGAACGAAAGTGTACAGATGCAGCTACTGTAATGAGTTACTCAATTATGACTTATAACCACACCATACATAGTACAACCGGCCTTACTCCTTTCGAAATCGTTTTCGGTCATACAGACTAATTCAACGTTCACCGCGAATTTCGAGAAATGTTACACCCAATAACTATTAAAAGATCATGCTAAACGTATTAGATATCTATATAATTACATATCAGATAAAATCTTAGAGAAAAAGGAAAAGGTAAGGGAACAAAAGGGCGGTGAAACAGATAGAAATTTTAGAATAGGAGATGTTATATACGCCAAGGAATCTAACATAAGAAGAAGTAAAGACAAACCGCGATATAGGAAAGCTGTCGTTAGTGGTAATATAGAAAGAAATATAGTTCCTGTTAGGATTGGTAATAGAAATACTTCAGTGCCAATTAAAAATATTAAACGTCCTCCACAGGTGGTGTATAATAATTCTGACGATGGTTTAGAAAGGATGGGCCCTTCAACTTCGAAAACTTGAAAAAAAACCCAGAAATCCTGCCTGTCAAACTGGGTCGTGCCTCATTGCAAATAGACAATTGGCTTATTATTAAAACTTTAAACTTAGAAGGTATAGGTAGTGATTAAGATTTTAGTATATTAAAGTATGACGAATTCGTTGCGTGGATAGATGTTAATAAACCATATATTGATGAATTTTTAGCTATTCAAACACATGTAGGGTATTTAAGAGATGCAACTATAGAAAAATTTCGGCAACTTGTGCCATCGAAAAGATTTAAAAGAGGCATTATTGACCCGCTTGGGTCTATGATAAAAATAGTAACCGGAAATTTGGATCATGATGATGCCGTCCGATATAACTCATTGATTTCTAAAGTAAACGATAATCAGATAATGTCGGATAAGAGAATTACATTAGTCTCCAAAATCTTGGATAGTTTCATCAACAGTACAGAGACCTTACATAACAATACTTTAATATTAGATGAACGCTTGAAGAGAATTGAAAGAATTGTTAAATTCCTAATTACAAAAGAAGAAAACTCTATTTATTCTACCTACGTCCTAGGTATGTTTGACATGTTTTTGAGTTATTTTAGAACTATTAACGTAATACTAGGAGAAATCGAAACTGCACTAGCATTCAGTAAGGTATCTGTTCTGCATCAAGCAATTTTTAACTCTACGGAATTGTTAAATTTATTACAATCAATCGCGACAACTGAAAATCTATTATATCCTGTAAATGAAAATAACTTAGTTAAACTAGAAAATTGTATCAAGGTTAAGGCTTTTATAAAAGGAAACCAGATCACGTTTATCTTAGAGGTCCCTTTATTAGGGAATAAAACATATAGTTACTTCAAAATGTATTCATTGCCAATTGCTATTGCAAACAAAACTATTATAGTTATTCCCAAATACCCATACCTATTGGTGAAAGAAAAGGAATACTTGCCAGTCCCGAGAGCCTGCAAACAAATTGCTTTGGATAATCAATTCCTGTGCAATACCGACGATGTGCTGCTGCATACAGAACAAAGCTGCGTGGAACAGCTCATGGAGTTTCAATCAAACCTCGATGCCTGTGAACAGCATACTGTGGACATTGAAGATTCCAAAATTCAACGAATAAGCCACGAAAGCTGGATACTGTACCTGAGAAATCATAGAATACTTACCAGAAAGTGCGACAATGACGTCACTCGTGAACTTTTATGTGGTACTTACATAATCACCGTAGACGATTTCTGTGAAGCCGAAATTGGAAATATTCATTTTAAATACCACCAATCTTCTTCAGATGACCTAAATTACCGAATTTACCCAATGACTAACTTGCCAGAACTGAAGATTTCGAAGCCTCCCATTGTCAGTAAAGTGAGTTTAAAAGGTATAAATCTAGACGAAACTAAACAATTACTTCAACTAGTAAAACTTAACAAAATAAATCTCCGTGAAAATGTAAGTGCTATTAATGTTAAAAGTGTGAGTTTAGGAACGATAATTTTGTATGTAATTCTACCAATTATTTTCTGTATTTTTATTATAATTAGACATAAACTGTGTGTAATTAAGCGAAATCATCGGATTCCTGAAAATGCCGATAATTTCGCTCTTGAGGAGGGAAGAGTCATGGATTCGACCCCACACAGAGTGATACAAGTACGTGCATAAATACTATTGCTGACTTTGCACCCTGTGTGTGGCCTATATCGTGTCACTTGAGTAAGCAAATGTAATAGAGTCTGCATGAAAGATGTATTAGAATAAGTTTGCCATTGTTGAAGTACATGAGCTTCTGTACGGACATCTCTTAGTTTTATTTTAGTTTTTAAAAACGCCTCCACCGCTCCCGTTAACTTGACTAGATAGTAAGCAGTAAGAGCTTCGGGTAGTATAATTATTATTTTTTTTCTCAGAGAAAGGAGAAGGGAAAAAAATATTTTGACTGCAATTTAAAGAGCCTACTTTTACCCACATGAAAGTTCATATCCCACTTCTGATTTGTTAATTAAAGTCAATCAATGCATCACTAATATCATTAGGGTTACAGGTATCCATAATAATAACAATGTACATTAGACAACCAGAATCAGAATAACATAATTTAAAATTAAAAATTTTGTACATCCGACTTCAATATAAGTTATTTAAGAATAACTTAAAAACTATTGGTCTGACCTTGATCAAATTCATATGGGACCACACGAGAAGTACCAGCTTTCAAATAAAAAAAGAATCATCGAAATCGGTTCACCCAGAAAAAAGTTCTGAGGTAACACACATAAAAAAAAAAAAAACGAAAAAAAAAAAACATACAGTCGAATTGAGTACCGGCTCCTTTTTGGAAGTCGGCAGAAAATAAGTATAACAATTCCTATCAATACTCACAATTTATCCTCCGTGTACGTATTCTCTACTCAACAGTTCTCGCAAAGACTGCCCACAAGCCGCCGACATCTGTATTTTATAGGCTTGTAAATTACCATTGTTAAACTACAGATGGCGCTGCTTGTTTGGTTTCCGTTATAAGTTTCCAACAAAATGGAATATTATTACGTGTGTTTTACATTATAAAACATGATTTATATTCATTTCAATTATCTTAACAGTGTTACATCACAGTTATAAATATAAGCGAAAATAAATAGCTCAACTAAATCTAAAATATTAATGTACCCGCTATTGTGAGAAACTACTTATTGTAAGAAAAAAATTAATCACCCACAATATTAGTTATAACAATACTTATGATTAAAATATGCTTACATATGTATAGCCATAACAATAAGTAATATATAAATAATTAATATTTATTATTTATAACTTAAGAATAAAGTCAGTAAGTTGTAAATGAAAAGTCGAAAGTGAGATCGAATTTACAAACCGTAGTAATGTATATACTGTTGTATAGCCTAAGTTAAAACTTTTTCTCTTTAAATGTTACCTAAAATATGTTAAGACAGAAGTAGCATAACATTATATTCGACAATTTATCTAGCGAGCTTTTATTAATGATAATATTTTATTCAGTCAAATTTGAAATGTTATTTACCCTCAATTTGAATTAGAATATTTTATCACTTTAAAACACTCTAAAATTTATGATAAGTTAAGTTATATACGTATAATAAATATAAGTAAAAATATTTTTAAAAAGTGATACCATGAAGTTGTAAAACTTGATTAGTAAATCATAAAGAATCAAAATTATAAGTTGTAATTAATTGAAATACGTAAAATTTTGCTTATTGGGATAAAGTTGATATCGATTTAAATTAGGTTACTTTCTGTCTTATTTTGGATTACGTTAATATGCATATATATTTTGCGTAGAAATAAGACGATTCTCATCAAACATGATTCTAACACGTAGTACATGTTAATATTTAGTAGTCAACAAATTTGACTAAATGTAATAAGGTGGTGTTTATTAATAAAACTTATACTCTTAGTAAGTATAATTTAGGAATATTTGCTAAAACTAAAATTAGTAAAAGCTTATAATGTTTGTGAATCATGTGTTTATCTTAGGATTTTATTTTCCTACTGTTAGTCAATTCATATTATCTTTAGTCAATTCTGTAGTTTGTAAAGGTAGTAATTAAGTCAGAAATTAAAATAAATAGGAATAAAAATTATTTAGCTTTGAGGTTTTCATCAAAGATAAATATCTATGGTTTTTAACCTGTGTGTTATGATACAATCATATAGGGCGCTTTATATATTTTCATGTATAATTTTTGATAAAGACATTTATAATTTATTTATTTATTATTTATTTATCTTCACGCACAATCCCTGACGGGGTAGCCAGAGAGAACAGATCGCCAAGTGTCACGATCCTTACATATCTCTTTCGCTTCTTTCAGATTCATTATCTTCTTCATACATGCACGTCTAGGTATCCGAGTACTCTTGACCCTACCCTCTTCGAGCAATTTGCTCACATGGTCTTCGAAAGTTAGTCTCGGTCTACCTCGACACCTTTTAATATTAACTTTCGCGCTATATATTTTCTTCACCATTCGGTCTTCACTCATTCGCTCAACGTGCCCAAACCACCGAAGCACGCCCTTATCAATTTTTGTGATAAGGTCATCTTTCAAACCTGCCATATTGCGAATCTCTTCGTTTCGCTTTCGGTCGGCCATAGTAACGCCGCACATTTTACGAAGAGATCGCATCTCCACTGCATTCAACTTACTTTTATGCTTCTTCTGGCATACCCAGGTTTCGCTGCCATATAACAAAGTCGGTACCAACACTGCGTTATGTATTGCAAGGCGTGCACTCTTCGCTACGCCTTGCCTTTTGACTAACGCAGTCAGGGCACCATTGACTTTGTTCCCGGCAGCGACACGCCTGTCCACATCTAAATCACATCTTCCATCCCGGCTAAAAGCACTCCCCAAGTATACAATTTCATTTACCTGTTCTAGACATTCCTGATTTACCCATATTTCACACTTCGTTCTCTCTTCGTCCCTTTCAAATACCAGAACCTTAGTTTTATTAGCATTCAAACGGAGACCTTTAATTTCACATTCCTCTTTCATACACGTGACTAATGCCTGCAGTTCTGCCTCTGATGGTGCAATAAGCACTGCATCATCAGCATACAGCAGACAATTTACTTTTATGTCACCCAATTTCACACCCAAACAGCTATCTTTCAGCTTTTGTAAACAGCTGTCGAGATACAGTATGAACAGCCAGGAAGACATGACACAACCCTGTTTTACGCCAGTTTGGACGCTAAACATGGGTGACAGGTCATGCCCTACCCGCACACAGGCTTTACAGTCACAGTAAAGAGACTGCACAGCCCTTAGCAATCGGCCATCCACACCATACCCCGGCAACAGTTCCCACATTTTCTTCCTTACAACCTTATCAAATGCTTTCTCAAAATCCACAAAAGCACAGAAAATCTTCTGGTTAACAGCCAGAAGCTTTTCCGTGATCATACGGAGAGAAAACATTTGATCCGTGCATCCTCTTCCAGGTCTAAATCCGCATTGTGCCTCCCATAGAAATCTTTCCGATTTCTCTTGCATCCTACGTGTCAAAACCTTCGAGTAAACTTTACTTGCTAGACTGGTCAAGCTGATCGCCCGATAGCACCCGCAGTCAAAATGTGAACCTTTACCTTTATATAAAGGCACAATGACTGCGGATCGCCAATCATCCGGGACATCCCCCGTCCGCCAGCACAAATTGCACAGCAGATGAAAGGTGTCCCAGACGCGAGGCCCACCATACTTGACCATTTCAGCAGTAACTCTGTCTAGTCCCGCAGCCTTACCACATTTCAAACTTCGAATCGCACGTTCAATCTCTTTCATACTGATGACCTCAGTGTCATCGAGGTCCGGGTCTGGCGTGCCAGTCACGGCGTCATCCCCGGATTCCTCACTAAGATCATCACACGCATACATTTCTCTATAAAATTCGCTCCATCGCTGCATGACGTCCGATTTTTCTGAGAGGACGTCATTAGTTCTCGAAAGCACTTTGTTCATTCTTAAGGCCGTCGCACCACTTCGGGTCCTTCCAACCTCTTTCCAGAAGAGTTTGGAGTTCTCCTTAAAGTTGTGCGACAACCTTTCATCCGCTTCCATTCTACACCTTTCACGCACTTCCTCAATCAATGCTTTCGTGTGAACTTTCTGCAGCTTATATCTTTCTTTCATCTTCTCTCTCATATCCTTATCATTACTAGAGGCCAAGTAGTCTAACCATGCTTTCTTCTTCTTCTTTACAGCTTCTTTCACTTCATCATTCCACCATGCATCTCTTCTTTTACTACTGCCTCTTTTTATTGTTCCACACACTTCTTCCGCTGCACTTACCATTCCATCCCTAAGGTTCTGCCATGTTCTTTCTACACATTCGTTTCTGCCATCGATGGTGTCAAGCTTTTCGGCTACCCTCGCATGATATTTGTCCCTAGTATCCGCTTCCTGAAGCTTCCAGCTTCGGATGCGACAGACCGACTGTGGTTCTGTCACTGTCGTCCGGTAGCGCCAACCCGCGAACAGACCCCTAAATCTAGTAATCACTAGATAGTGATCCGTTCCCAGGTCAGCACCCCTGAACACTCGCGTATCCATAACCTGTTTTCGCAGTCGGTCATCCACCAGGAACAAATCGATCATACTTCTCTCATTCTTTCTTTCTCTAGTATACATATGGATTTTCTTGTGATTAAACATAGTGTTTGTCACAAGAAGACCCTTTTCCTTGCATACCGCCAGTATAAGCTTGCCAGCATCATTAACCCTTTTATCGCCAAACTTTCCAAGTACCGACTCGTACCCTGTATTTATAATTTATTTGTGTAAAATTATTGGTTTTTAAAAATATTGTAATCAATCTAAATATAACAATCGTTGCTACATCTTAATATATTATATTAGAGTAGCCGATGCACCTTCAAGTCATAGTTACAAGTGTATAAGTTCAATTCAAACATCCTTATTTTTGAATGATACCTTCGATAGGATTAAAAATAATTTAGTTTTCATATTAAGGCTTCGATCACTTCAAGAGCGCATTTTTATATTTTCATGTATAAATTTTGACAGATATTTTTATAAATAAAACTTTAAATCTAAACAATGAAACCTTATCACCTCTGACGATTCAAATGTAATGCGTCACAACTTGTAATTACAATGGCTCCCTATGCCCTTCATATATGAACACAGCAGTGTACACTCGCTGTTTGGCGGCAGAAATACGTAAGAAGGATAGTACCTGCTCAGACAGGCTCCTTGGTAGAAGTAGTCTGACCATTCATAGATAGATGTGTATTATTAGCTCTTACATAATATATATACTTTATGACTTTTTGTAGCAGCTGGTGTTTGGCCTATGTTAATGAATATTACCTGCAATGGCTTATTGTGTGGGTAGTTGAAATAATATTCCAATGACCTGTGTGAATCTTATTCCAATGTATTTTTAGAATATTAAAGGCTTGCATTAGCTTTGTGGTGAAATAATAGATACAACTCATGTATTAATAAGTCGTCATTTAAGAGTACTTAATATGTATTTGCATAATCACCGATTTACATGTGGGACAATAATTCATAAAAATATATAATATGACTTTCAATAAATATAATATAACAATCTACATTGAATAAAATTATTCTATTCAATTCTATAAAAAAAAGTAAAGTCATTAAGTTTAACTTTATATATTACAAATAATTGAAAGACAAATATATTCACGCACGGTTTTGATTTCCTATTTAAAGATTAAATGTGCAAAAAGGGTTAAGGCCCTCTTGTGGTCGGTGTGTAATAACGGTGATATGAAAACGTTACTTCTTTCCCTGAAATTTTCGAGCGAATTAGTACTAAAGCGGGAAGAATTTTCGAAAAACAACATACGTCCAAACGTAGAAGGTACGCACAGGGCTTCCGCGAGCGCCTTAACTGTTCGATTCAATTTAGTTTTTTTTTTTAGATATAAATTATTTGGTTTTTTTGCAATAATTACATAGATGTTCAAAATTATTACAACATCACATTAGAAGTTTTATTTATAATCGTAGAGTAGAGAGGTATGAGACAGATTAATTAGAGTGCTAAGTATATTTTGTTTTAAAATATCTTTGTGTATTATTCATCACTGCTTAAAAATGTATAAAGTGCTTGGTACACTTGGTAGGTAATAAACGTATATTATATGTGTTGTTGTTTGTAATTCTGTTATATGAGCTTTCATATATTTATGATATATGTGAAAATAATTAAATGAGTGCAAGATGGTAATCGAGCTTTATTTGAAAGGCATGTCTATAATACGTTTAGAAATTTAAAATAAGATTGTCATAATAAATGTTTTGGTTGTTTTAAGTAAGGATAATAAAAGATACATGTGTCCATTTTTATCAGTTGTATTTTTAAGCTTATTTCATATCAACTTCCTACCTTTTTATTGATATAAACTTAAAATAATATGAGTGCGATTGTGATATTAAATTGTATGTACGGAGAACGCGTGTTAGTGTGACAGTAATTTTACCTAATACTTAATATGGCCAAAGCTTTGAACGGTATTTAAGTAATTTTTCCGTAACAGTGAACAAATTTGTATTAACAATATTGTACCTCACTTTGTTTTAATTAATATGTTAGTATTATTTACACATATGCCATTCCACGAGATTTGCTCAGTCAACAATCATCATTGTTTTTTGATTTGACATCGACGTGTGATGCGTTGTTGTGAACGGGTGTCAAGCCCAAAAATCTACTTTACAGAAAAAGGTTTATATAGTCTCACGAAGTTTTCTGAATAAATCGCTGTATGACCATCACAGGCTTTAATTTAAATTAGATCTGCGTGAGAAATAAAATTATTTTTATCTAGTTTGGAGCACCTCTTTCTCTCCCTTAATTGCGTACACTTCACCGTCAGGTGCAAGTGGACTTTGCGATGATCTATTTCTTAGGATGATGCCTCACTTAGAGGCAAAACACGTGCATAATCGATGGTGATTTGTTTCTGTTTTCTTGGTATTGGGAGTAGGTATTGGCGTAGGGGTTATTGGTGACGGTGATAGTGCAGGTATAATTCAAGTAGGGAGTGGGTTGGTGTTCAAGATAGGGAAGACACATTATTATTATTTTTCACGCGAAACTTACCTGATTTTTTAACAGCTTTGATTTATAAAATTTCGCAAAGTAACGTCTGATTCTATTAATTGCCACTACTCAACATTATTTGGTCTCGTTAGGTCGAATGACAATAACCACAATAACCGTCCACACTTTTTTTACTATCTTTGTCACACGTTTCTGACGGAGTTAGAGCTCAGCATAAATTAATTATGCACAATATCTTTCAATAGGATTTATTATAATAAAAAATATGTTAATATGATAATGATAGTGAAATATGATAATAATTAGAAAAAGACATTTATAGTGGTCCTGATTATGTAGAATTGTAGGTTCTTTCCATGCATACATATGTATATAATTACTTTAAGAGTCAGAGAGACCTAGGTACCATAATTAGTCGTAAGTATAACATTGATGTCTGTATATACGATACGGGGAACTCTTTTATTCAAATTGTGAAACGTCCATAAAAACAAATTTTGCTAATTGTGTTCTGACTAAATTTTTGTTACTTTTTAAAAGATATATTAATAATGGTGAACGTATTTTTCGATGTATTATTGTGATTTGCTCATACTCCTATTGTCTATCTGGTATACGTCTCAAGTAAAGTAATTGTTGTCTATGTATTTACTGTTTGTAGTCTGTCTTAAAATTTTATACATATAGACATATGTGTACGAATTGTTTTATTTTTGATCACTAAGCACAGACCTAACCTCAAATGATAATCAACATGTTTTTCATTGACATTTTATAATAGTCTACATGATGGTAGACTGTTTTATACCGGCAACATACTGCAGTTAAGGAATGCTATAGACGTGTTTTCATCTCTGGGAAAACAGTCCATAATGATAATAGCTTTCTTAATTATTATACTGAAATAGCGGTCAATTTAGTCAAATACAGTCCGCATTGACTGTTTGTTGGCAGACACAGGTAAGATGGACACGGGGGATTCCACGGCAGAGAACTAAGAAAAGAAGGAAGGAAAGAAGAGAAAGTCTTATTTTCGCAGACATGGAAATTGTATGCCTTTATACTCCACCAAACCTAAGAACCTAAGAAATACCTTTTGACAGCTATCACATTTATTGAACTAGGCATTTCAACTGCAAAATCAGTTCCTACAATATTCGATTCTTAAAAGAAATCGATATCGATGATTTAGAGTTGGTAATCATTTACACTTTTATCTAGATTACAACTTGACAAATCAGAATTCTTGAGAAAAGAAGTGCTATACCTAGGGCACGTTATTACTAAAGACGGACTTAAACCAAACGATGATAAGATTCAGGCTGTATTAAGCTACCCGTTACCAAGGACGACTACCGAGATCAAGAGTTTCCTAGGATTGATTGGTTATTACAGACGCTTTGTAAAAGACTTCGCCAAAATCACTCAGCCCCTTACAGCATGCATAAAGAAAAGAAATAAAATTGTAATAGATCAAAAATACATTGATGCGTTTCAGAAGTGTAAGGAGCTTCTGACTAATGCACCTTTACTCCAATACCCAGATCCAGACAAACCTTATGTTTTAACTACAGATGCTTCTACTGTTGCTTTACGTGCGGTCATATCGCAGGGGACAATAGGATCCGATAAGCCTACGCCAGTAGAACTCTCAGCGACACTGAGACCAGATATAGTACAATAGAGCGTGAACTACTCGCCATAATATGGGCCGTAAAACATTTTAGACCATACCTTTACGGGCGCAAGTTCACCATATATACCGACCATAGACCACTAATTTGGCTTTACTCACTTAAAGAACCGAACAGTAAACCGACCCGTTGGCGTTTACGTCTTCAAGAGTACGACTTCGATATTGTATACAAAAACGGAAAACAAAATAGTAATGCTGATGCCCTCTCTCTGATAAAACTAAATGCCATAGACTCTGATGACTCACAATCATTGGAAGTAAACCTGGACCCTAAAGAACAAAAACTGCAAAAAGATCTGACAGAATTAACTGACCTGTGGACTTAACGACTGAAAACGACGACGACTCTAGGACAATAACTATAACTGACACATCCGCCACTGTATCCGTCGACCAGTTAGAGCCTAACACAAAATACACGTTATCACCTATATCTTCTGATAGTAGTATAGTAACTGTGCATTCTGGACAAGATCTAGAATCTAATGGTATTCCGATATTAAAGGAGGCCATTGACTCAAAACCAAACCAAATTTTAGTTTATACTTGGCATAAAAATGAAGTACAAGTAAGAAATTTATCCAGGGATAAACAAAAGGTTCTCGAAGTTTTTTCCCCACTTAAGAACGAAGATCTTATTAAAAATTTCTTAAAAGAGTACATTAAGCCCAAGACTAAATATTTTATTTATTTCGAAAACATTCAACATAGAAAAGAATTCTCTAAAATTATTATACAGCTATTTAAAAAGGGAATGGTAGAATTTATTGAATGTACAGAGCGTGTTATATATGTAGAAGACGAGAGAGAACAAAAAGAAATCATACTGCAACATCATGAGGGAAAGACGTGTCACAGAGGAATAAAGGAAACAATGAGTAGAATTAAAAGAAATTATTATTGGCAGAACATGCAAGAAACGATTGCTGCAGTACTTAATGTTTGTGATGCCTGTAGAAAAATGAAATCCCATTAAACCATTGCTTCAATTAACTCAAACCCAAAACGCCCCCTTCCAAGAAGTTTTCATGGACCTTTTTTCAATTGAATCCGTTTATTACCTAACTTTGGTTGACGCATTTAGTAAATTAGGACAAGCTATCGAAATCCCAAATAGATCCGCACCGGAAATCGTAAGAGCGCTTATTAAATATTTTTCAATATACGGAACACCTAAAAAATAACTTCTGATCCCGGTAGTGAGTTTAATAATGATCTCATTAAGGAACTTATGACTATGTATAACATACTACTACACATTACCACTCCTAATAACCCGAATTCAACAGGCATAATAGAGAGATTCCACTCCACAATTATAGAGATATACAGATTAGCGAAATACGAACGAAAGTGTACAGATGCAGCTACTGTAATGAGTTACTCAATTATGACTTATAACCACACCATACATAGTACAACCGGCCTTACTCCTTTCGAAATCGTTTTCGGTCATACAGACTAATTCAACGTTCACCGCGAATTTCGAGAAATGTTACACCCAATAACTATTAAAAGATCATGCTAAACGTATTAGATATCTATATAATTACATATCAGATAAAATCTTAGAGAAAAAGGAAAAGGTAAGGGAACAAAAGGGCGGTGAAACAGATAGAAATTTTAGAATAGGAGATGTTATATACGCCAAGGAATCTAACATAAGAAGAAGTAAAGACAAACCGCGATATAGGAAAGCTGTCGTTAGTGGTAATATAGAAAGAAATATAGTTCCTGTTAGGATTGGTAATAGAAATACTTCAGTGCCAATTAAAAATATTAAACGTCCTCCACAGGTGGTGTATAATAATTCTGACGATGGTTTAGAAAGGATGGGCCCTTCAACTTCGAAAACTTGAAAAAAAACCCAGAAATCCTGCCTGTCAAACTGGGTCGTGCCTCATTGCAAATAGACAATTGGCTTATTATTAAAACTTTAAACTTAGAAGGTATAGGTAGTGATTAAGATTTTAGTATATTAAAGTATGACGAATTCGTTGCGTGGATAGATGTTAATAAACCATATATTGATGAATTTTTAGCTATTCAAACACATGTAGGGTATTTAAGAGATGCAACTATAGAAAAATTTCGGCAACTTGTGCCATCGAAAAGATTTAAAAGAGGCATTATTGACCCGCTTGGGTCTATGATAAAAATAGTAACCGGAAATTTGGATCATGATGATGCCGTCCGATATAACTCATTGATTTCTAAAGTAAACGATAATCAGATAATGTCGGATAAGAGAATTACATTAGTCTCCAAAATCTTGGATAGTTTCATCAACAGTACAGAGACCTTACATAACAATACTTTAATATTAGATGAACGCTTGAAGAGAATTGAAAGAATTGTTAAATTCCTAATTACAAAAGAAGAAAACTCTATTTATTCTACCTACGTCCTAGGTATGTTTGACATGTTTTTGAGTTATTTTAGAACTATTAACGTAATACTAGGAGAAATCGAAACTGCACTAGCATTCAGTAAGGTATCTGTTCTGCATCAAGCAATTTTTAACTCTACGGAATTGTTAAATTTATTACAATCAATCGCGACAACTGAAAATCTATTATATCCTGTAAATGAAAATAACTTAGTTAAACTAGAAAATTGTATCAAGGTTAAGGCTTTTATAAAAGGAAACCAGATCACGTTTATCTTAGAGGTCCCTTTATTAGGGAATAAAACATATAGTTACTTCAAAATGTATTCATTGCCAATTGCTATTGCAAACAAAACTATTATAGTTATTCCCAAATACCCATACCTATTGGTGAAAGAAAAGGAATACTTGCCAGTCCCGAGAGCCTGCAAACAAATTGCTTTGGATAATCAATTCCTGTGCAATACCGACGATGTGCTGCTGCATACAGAACAAAGCTGCGTGGAACAGCTCATGGAGTTTCAATCAAACCTCGATGCCTGTGAACAGCATACTGTGGACATTGAAGATTCCAAAATTCAACGAATAAGCCACGAAAGCTGGATACTGTACCTGAGAAATCATAGAATACTTACCAGAAAGTGCGACAATGACGTCACTCGTGAACTTTTATGTGGTACTTACATAATCACCGTAGACGATTTCTGTGAAGCCGAAATTGGAAATATTCATTTTAAATACCACCAATCTTCTTCAGATGACCTAAATTACCGAATTTACCCAATGACTAACTTGCCAGAACTGAAGATTTCGAAGCCTCCCATTGTCAGTAAAGTGAGTTTAAAAGGTATAAATCTAGACGAAACTAAACAATTACTTCAACTAGTAAAACTTAACAAAATAAATCTCCGTGAAAATGTAAGTGCTATTAATGTTAAAAGTGTGAGTTTAGGAACGATAATTTTGTATGTAATTCTACCAATTATTTTCTGTATTTTTATTATAATTAGACATAAACTGTGTAATTAAGCGAAATCATCGGATTCCTGAAAATGCCGATAATTTCGCTCTTGAGGAGGGAAGAGTCATGGATTCGACCCCACACAGAGTGATACAAGTACGTGCATAAATACTATTGCTGACTTTGCACCCTGTGTGTGGCCTATATCGTGTCACTTGAGTAAGCAAATGTAATAGAGTCTGCATGAAAGATGTATTAGAATAAGTTTGCCATTGTTGAAGTACATGAGCTTCTGTACGGACATCTCTTAGTTTTATTTTAGTTTTTAAAAACGCCTCCACCGCTCCCGTTAACTTGACTAGATAGTAAGCAGTAAGAGCTTCGGGTAGTATAATTATTATTTTTTTTCTCAGAGAAAGGAGAAGGGAAAAAAATATTTTGACTGCAATTTAAAGAGCCTACTTTTACCCACATGAAAGTTCATATCCCACTTCTGATTTGTTAATTAAAGTCAATCAATGCATCACTAATATCATTAGGGTTACAGGTATCCATAATAATAACAATGTACATTAGACAACCAGAATCAGAATAACATAATTTAAAATTAAAAATTTTGTACAGCCGACTTCAATATAAGTTATTTAAGAATAACTTAAAAACTATTGGTCTGACCTTGATCAAATTCATATGGGACCACACGAGAAGTACCAGCTTTCAAATAAAAAAAGAATCATCGAAATCGGTTCACCCAGAAAAAAGTTCTGAGGTAACACACATAAAAAAAAAAAAAAAACGAAAAAAAAAAAAAAACATACAGTCGAATTGAGTACCGGCTCCTTTTTGGAAGTCGGCAGAAAATAAGTATAACAATTCCTATCAATACTCACAATTTATCCTCCGTGTACGTATTCTCTACTCAACAGTTCTCGCAAAGACTGCCCACAAGCCGCCGACATCTGTATTTTATAGGCTTGTAAATTACCATTGTTAAACTACAGATGGCGCTGCTTGTTTGGTTTCCGTTATAAGTTTCCAACAAAATGGAATATTATTACGTGTGTTTTACATTATAAAACATGATTTATATTCATTTCAATTATCTTAACAGTGTTACATCACAGTTATAAATATAAGCGAAAATAAATAGCTCAACTAAATCTAAAATATTAATGTACCCGCTATTGTGAGAAACTACTTATTGTAAGAAAAAAATTAATCACCCACAATATTAGTTATAACAATACTTATGATTAAAATATGCTTACATATGTATAGCCATAACAATAAGTAATATATAAATAATTAATATTTATTATTTATAACTTAAGAATAAAGTCAGTAAGTTGTAAATGAAAAGTCGAAAGTGAGATCGAATTTACAAACCGTAGTAATGTATATACTGTTGTATAGCCTAAGTTAAAACTTTTTCTCTTTAAATGTTACCTAAAATATGTTAAGACTAACATATTTTAGGTAACATTTACGAATAGCATAACATTATATTCGACAATTTATCTAGCGAGCTTTTATTAATGATAATATTTTATTCAGTCAAATTTGAAATGTTATTTACCCTCAATTTGAATTAGAATATTTTATCACTTTAAAACACTCTAAAATTTATGATAAGTTAAGTTATATACGTATAATAAATATAAGTAAAAATATTTTTAAAAAGTGATACCATGAAGTTGTAAAACTTGATTAGTAAATCATAAAGAATCAAAATTATAAGTTGTAATTAATTGAAATACGTAAAATTTTGCTTATTGGGATAAAGTTGATATCGATTTAAATTAGGTTACTTTCTGTCTTATTTTGGATTACGTTAATATGCATATATATTTTGCGTAGAAATAAGACGATTCTCATCAAACATGATTCTAACACGTAGTACATGTTAATATTTAGTAGTCAACAAATTTGACTAAATGTAATAAGGTGGTGTTTATTAATAAAACTTATACTCTTAGTAAGTATAATTTAGGAATATTTGCTAAAACTAAAATTAGTAAAAGCTTATAATGTTTGTGAATCATGTGTTTATCTTAGGATTTTATTTTCCTACTGTTAGTCAATTCATATTATCTTTAGTCAATTCTGTAGTTTGTAAAGGTAGTAATTAAGTCAGAAATTAAAATAAATAGGAATAAAAATTATTTAGCTTTGAGGTTTTCATCAAAGATAAATATCTATGGTTTTTAACCTGTGTGTTATGATACAATCATATAGGGCGCTTTATATATTTTCATGTATAATTTTTGATAAAGACATTTATAATTTATTTGTGTAAAATTATTGGTTTTTAAAAATATTGTAATCAATCTAAATATAACAATCGTTGCTACATCTTAATATATTATATTAGAGTAGCCGATGCACCTTCAAGTCATAGTTACAAGTGTATAAGTTCAATTCAAACATCCTTATTTTTGACTGATACCTTCGATAGGATTAAAAATAATTTAGTTTTCATATTATGGCTTCGATCACTTCAAGAGCGCATTTTTATATTTTCATGTATAAATTTTGACAGATATTTTTATAAATAAAACTTTAAATCTAAACAATGAAACCTTATCACCTCTGACGATTCAAATGTAATGCGTCACAACTTGTAATTACAATGGCTCCCTATGCCCTTCATATATGAACACAGCAGTGTACACTCGCTGTTTGGCGGCAGAAATACGTAAGAAGGATAGTACCTGCTCAGACAGGCTCCTTGGTAGAAGTAGTCTGACCATTCATAGATAGATGTGTATTATTAGCTCTTACATAATATATATACTTTATGACTTTTTGTAGCAGCTGGTGTTTGGCCTATGTTAATGAATATTACCTGCAATGGCTTATTGTGTGGGTAGTTGAAATAATATTCCAATGACCTGTGTGAATCTTATTCCAATGTATTTTTAGAATATTAAAGGCTTGCATTAGCTTTGTGGTGAAATAATAGATACAACTCATGTATTAATAAGTCGTCATTTAAGAGTACTTAATATGTATTTGCATAATCACCGATTTACATGTGGGACAATAATTCATAAAAATATATAATATGACTTTCAATAAATATAATATAACAATCTACATTGAATAAAATTATTCTATTCAATTCTATAAAAAAAAGTAAAGTCATTAAGTTTAACTTTATATATTACAAATAATTGAAAGACAAATATATTCACGCACGGTTTTGATTTCCTATTTAAAGATTAAATGTGCAAAAAGGGTTAAGGCCCTCTTGTGGTCGGTGTGTAATAACGGTGATATGAAAACGTTACTTCTTTCCCTGAAATTTTCGAGCGAATTAGTACTAAAGCGGGAAGAATTTTCGAAAAACAACATACGTCCAAACGTAGAAGGTACGCACAGGGCTTCCGCGAGCGCCTTAACTGTTCGATTCAATTTAGTTTTTTTTTTTAGATATAAATTATTTGGTTTTTTTGCAATAATTACATAGATGTTCAAAATTATTACAACATCACATTAGAAGTTTTATTTATAATCGTAGAGTAGAGAGGTATGAGACAGATTAATTAGAGTGCTAAGTATATTTTGTTTTAAAATATCTTTGTGTATTATTCATCACTGCTTAAAAATGTATAAAGTGCTTGGTACACTTGGTAGGTAATAAACGTATATTATATGTGTTGTTGTTTGTAATTCTGTTATATGAGCTTTCATATATTTATGATATATGTGAAAATAATTAAATGAGTGCAAGATGGTAATCGAGCTTTATTTGAAAGGCATGTCTATAATACGTTTAGAAATTTAAAATAAGATTGTCATAATAAATGTTTTGGTTGTTTTAAGTAAGGATAATAAAAGATACATGTGTCCATTTTTATCAGTTGTATTTTTAAGCTTATTTCATATCAACTTCCTACCTTTTTATTGATATAAACTTAAAATAATATGAGTGCGATTGTGATATTAAATTGTATGTACGGAGAACGCGTGTTAGTGTGACAGTAATTTTACCTAATACTTAATATGGCCAAAGCTTTGAACGGTATTTAAGTAATTTTTCCGTAACAGTGAACAAATTTGTATTAACAATATTGTACCTCACTTTGTTTTAATTAATATGTTAGTATTATTTACACATATGCCATTCCACGAGATTTGCTCAGTCAACAATCATCATTGTTTTTTGATTTGACATCGACGTGTGATGCGTTGTTGTGAACGGGTGTCAAGCCCAAAAATCTACTTTACAGAAAAAGGTTTATATAGTCTCACGAAGTTTTCTGAATAAATCGCTGTATGACCATCACAGGCTTTAATTTAAATTAGATCTGCGTGAGAAATAAAATTATTTTTATCTAGTTTGGAGCACCTCTTTCTCTCCCTTAATTGCGTACACTTCACCGTCAGGTGCAAGTGGACTTTGCGATGATCTATTTCTTAGGATGATGCCTCACTTAGAGGCAAAACACGTGCATAATCGATGGTGATTTGTTTCTGTTTTCTTGGTATTGGGAGTAGGTATTGGCGTAGGGGTTATTGGTGACGGTGATAGTGCAGGTATAATTCAAGTAGGGAGTGGGTTGGTGTTCAAGATAGGGAAGACACATTATTATTATTTTTCACGCGAAACTTACCTGATTTTTTAACAGCTTTGATTTATAAAATTTCGCAAAGTAACGTCTGATTCTATTAATTGCCACTACTCAACATTATTTGGTCTCGTTAGGTCGAATGACAATAACCACAATAACCGTCCACACTTTTTTTACTATCTTTGTCACACGTTTCTGACGGAGTTAGAGCTCAGCATAAATTAATTATGCACAATATCTTTCAATAGGATTTATTATAATAAAAAAATATGTTAATATGATAATGATAGTGAAATATGATAATAATTAGAAAAAGACATTTATAGTGGTCCTGATTATGTAGAATTGTAGGTTCTTTCCATGCATACATATGTATATAATTACTTTAAGAGTCAGAGAGACCTAGGTACCATAATTAGTCGTAAGTATAACATTGATGTCTGTATATACGATACGGGGAACTCTTTTATTCAAATTGTGAAACGTCCATAAAAACAAATTTTGCTAATTGTGTTCTGACTAAATTTTTGTTACTTTTTAAAAGATATATTAATAATGGTGAACGTATTTTTCGATGTATTATTGTGATTTGCTCATACTCCTATTGTCTATCTGGTATACGTCTCAAGTAAAGTAATTGTTGTCTATGTATTTACTGTTTGTAGTCTGTCTTAAAATTTTATACATATAGACATATGTGTACGAATTGTTTTATTTTTGATCACTAAGCACAGACCTAACCTCAAATGATAATCAACATGTTTTTCATTGACATTTTATAATAGTCTACATGATGGTAGACTGTTTTATACCGGCAACATACTGCAGTTAAGGAATGCTATAGACGTGTTTTCATCTCTGGGAAAACAGTCCATAATGATAATAGCTTTCTTAATTATTATACTGAAATAGCGGTCAATTTAGTCAAATACAGTCCGCATTGACTGTTTGTTGGCAGACACAGGTAAGATGGACACGGGGGATTCCAAGGCAGAGAACTAAGAAAAGAAGGAAGGAAAGAAGAGAAAGTCTTATTTTCGCAGACATGGAAATTGTATGCCTTTATACTCCACCAAACCTAAGAACCTAAGAAATACCTTTTGACAGCTATCACATTTATTGAACTAGGCATTTCAACTGCAAAATCAGTTCCTACAATATTCGATTCTTAAAAGAAATCGATATCGATGATTTAGAGTTGGTAATCATTTACACTTTTATCTAGATTAATACCAGGATAAATTAAAAACAGATAACTTAAAACACAAAATTTATCAGATTTTTCATATTTATTGCTTACAGATAAAGTTATATAAATTAAAGACTGCAGTACACGACCAATTTATTTTATCTCTTTTACTACAACTAGGTGAGCTGTCGTCGTCATCATCGTTGTTAACATTGATTATTATTTGACTTTCTATAATCCAAACAAATGTCTTTTTCATAGTCGTCTATAACAATTTTCTTTGTTTTTTCCATCACTGGCCCAGTTATCTCTTGTATTTTATACAAATCCTCCTCCGGTAGATCCCACATAGCAAATTATTATGAGGCACTTATCGTTTCCTGCGGGCACGTGTCATCTGTCCATGTCTGCGGCACAGTGTGGATGGTATTCATATTTCGTCAATGATAATAATATTGTCCGAATTTGTTATATATATTTTTAATATTTCGTAAAAATTTACTTTTGAAATTAAACTGCACCCATCTCTAATTAATTTTGTCACCATTCATCATCGTCAATCATTAAATAATTATTTTGCGTTTGTCAATTTTTTATTGTATAGGAAGCAAATTCCTTTTCAAATGTTTTTCTTTATCACTATACTTCTATACCCCACTGCTACCATTGTAAAGGCATTTTCTAAACTTACTTGCAACTTCGCCACAGTGGGATTCATGTTTCATAAAATTCTAAAAATAAACATATAATGAATAAAAAATGTTATTGTTTGATTAGTTCCATGTTGTAATGAAATATAGATAACTTTTAATCCTTTCTAATTACGTAGAATGTTATTTTGAATTGTATAAGTACGCCTGTACAAAGTTATTGCGGAATGGTTAATGTGAAACATCAAAATCTATTTCTTAGATTTCGTTGAGTATAACTGCTAAACTTTTTCTTTATGATCGTTCTGCATCACATGAGTTTTAAGCACTAAAAATTTAAATAAAGCTCAATTTACTTTTATTAGAAAATTGAGCTTTATTAAAATTTTTAGTTATTCCAATATCGGGTTCTACCCTAAGGCAACTTTCATTTAAGGCGCACCACACTTAAACAAAATAAAGGAACAAAGTTAAGAGCTTTTATTCAGAAGATTATTAGGAACTATGCGCGCAGGATAAGAATATGAATAGCTTTACAGACAACTTCAACCTCTTTTCTTAACATACACGCACTGGCTACGGTCGCAATGGACATCTGTAGCCAACTTTAAACAAAGAAGTCCTCTGAGGACAAGATGGAATGTCTGTATGTATTTGTGTACTGTAGTTAATGCTGTAATTGTACCGACTCTCTAAACCCTATTGAACGAAACACAGCACAGCAGTACAAACACTGCTATTTGGTGGTAGAAATAGTTAAGAAGGTGGTACCTACTCTAATAGATCTACAGCTATTTAAAACTTAGAAATGTATTTCAGTTGTAAACGTTCCTTTAATAGAAGTTTCCAAGTTTTGAAATTTAATTGCAGCACCTTAAAGATTTTCGTGTTATTTATTCCGAAATAGTTTTAGCACCTCGCTTGAGAAAGAATACGAGAGGAGTTGTTTTTCCTCGGTCTTGAAGATGCGGTTGGCACTGATGGGGCTGCGGATGTGTATGAAAACGTTTCCGTGACCCTGCATAGGTGAAGGTGTCTACAATGGAATTTAAAACAAACAAAGTCCGATATAATCTCACCTAGCCTAGGGGTATGCGTACGCGTTTCCTCACGTTAAACACACGAGTTATGAGTTATGAGTTGTAGGAGGCCTATGTTCAGCATTGGATTTTTGAAGGGCTGTAATGATGATGATGATGATGATGATAATGATAAAGTAGTACTGCACATTTAGATGCCTTAAGTCTTTTTATATATAAGTATTTATTAAAAACTTTGAATATGAAGCTTGGATGAGTTACGTGAATATCAGTGGAAAAGCAACATTATGCTGCCGTGTTTCGTTTGAATGTGTATGATGAGTAATAAGGACTGGAGACGCTTTTATTAGTAACGAAACATTTCACCTTAGTTCTCAGATGTGTTCAACGTCACTGCATTTTGATTATTATTCTAGGACTGATAACAGTGGTACGGCATCAACCATCTGTGGACTTATAACTTACAACTTCTGGACTGTGTATGGGGGACTGAATTTGTAGTTTGTACTTCTATTTAAAAAAAATCACAGTCAATCCATCTATAAAGATTTCCTACCATGAGTCTCTACAGCCATCAGGCAGGGAGCATCGCATATAGGTGCGGTTGACTTTTAAGAACAGAATAGAGAAATTAATAATATATGTGCATTAATTATTAAATTTGCTTTGTTCTTAACTTTGTATATCAAGTTCATATCTGCCTTCTTTTTCTGCATTCCAATGCTGAAAATAGTTGCGCCTATCATTCTTATTCTACAGAGTTTCATGTAGTTAAGACGTAGCCGTATAACGTGGACTGAATAAGTTCTTTAAATGACAATTCTACATAATGTCCTAAAGGTGTCCCCGGTGCTAAAGAAAAAGGCTTATGTCTAGCAGTGGACTTCAAAAGGCTCTTTATGTAATGTGATGGGTGATGTTTAAAGGTTAAGCAGAATATAACTTTAATACTATAATGAGTTTTAGCAAGGAATGCAGCGCGGTGTCTCAAGTAATCGAGCAACACAAATCATTCTCAACATGATCAACTCTTTTATGTTGATTTAATATATTGGAATTTGATCAATTTTTTTCAATATTTTTTTTTTTTTTTTTATAGGAGAGGGGGCAAACGAGCATGCGGCTCACCTGATGGTAAGTGACTACCGCCGCCCATGAACAACCGCAACACCAGGGGAATTGCAGATGCGTTGCCGGCCTTTTAAAAAGGAGTAGGCTCTTTTCTTGAAGGTCCCTAAGTCGTATCGGTCCGGAAAAATCGCTGGTGGTAAACTATTCCACAAGGAAGTTGTGCGAGGAAGATAACATCTTCTAAATCGCACAGTGGTGGACCGCCAATCATCCAGATGGTGTGGATGGTATCGGGAGTTCTGCCGCGATGTGCGTTCGTGAAATTTGGCGGCTGGGATTAATCCGAATAATTCCTCAGAGCACTCCCCATGGTAAATGCGAAAGAAAATGCTAAGAGATGCAACATCTCTTCGCAGTGCCAATGAGTCGAGCCGATCGGAAAGGACTCGGTCGTCGACGATTCGAGCCGCTCTGCGCTGGATGCGGTCAAGTGGAAGAAGCTGGCACTGGGGAGCCCCAGCCCAGAGATGGGAACAGTATTCCATGTGAGGCCGAACCTGCGCCTTGTAAAGTTGCAGGCGTTGAGCCGGCATGAAATACTGTCCCGCTCTGCTGAGCACGCCAAGCTTTTTAGAGGCCAATTTGGCCTTTTCTTCCAAGTGACCACGAAACTGCACGCTACTCGATATGTCGAAGCCAAGGATTCCGATACTGGCTGAGGCAACAAGGGGAGTACCTTGAAACTGAGGAGATACGACAAAGGGGTTCTTTTTAGCGGTAAACGCGCAAACTTGTGTCTTCTGAGGATTAAACTGGACTAGATTTAGTCGCCCCCAATCCGAGACTTTGTCCAGCAAAGACTCGACTTCAGACACAAGTTTGTTCCGGTACTCGGTGACGTTTTCCCGAGAAATATTGGCACGGCCGGTGTAGAGAGCATCACCAGTGCTGTCATCCGCATAGCAATGAATGCTACCGGCTTGCAACATATCATTGATATGCAGAAGAAACAGCGTTGGTGATAGCACGCAGCCTTGTGGAACACCAGCGTTAATAGGCTTGTAGTCGGAGCATGCACCGTCTACAACGACCTTGATGCTCCGATTTGCAAGAAAGCTGGTGATCCAATTGCATAATTTCTCGGGAAGCCCATAGGAAGGGAGCTTCGAAAGAAGCGCTTTGTGCCAAACCCGATCGAAGGCCTTCGCAATGTCCAAACTAACGGCCAATGCCTCCCCCTTGGACTCTACTGCCAACGCCCATCTATGAGTTAAGTAGACCAGAAGATCACCAGCTGATCGACCCCGACGAAAACCGTACTGGCGGTCACTAATCAGCTGGTGATCCTCAAGGTACCGCATGAGGTGGCAGTTTACAACGGATTCCATTATTTTGGAGAACAAGGGGGTAATGGCGATAGGCCTGTAGTTGGACGGGTCTGAGCGGTCGCCTTTTTTAGGGATCGGGTGGACAAAAGCTGTCTTCCATGATTTCGGGACTACGCCTAGGGAGTAGGAGTACCGGAAAAGACGCGTTAGAACCGGTGCCAACTCCGGAGCACACGTCCTCAGCACAATTGGGGGGATTCCGTCAGGCCCACTCGACTTGTGGATGTCAAGGGAGAGGAGTGCTCTGCGAACCGAGCGCTGCGAGAACCGCACATCCGGCATAGAGCACTCACACCGCGGGATGGTCGGCGGTGTGTTCCCCCCGTCGTCAACAGTCGAGTTGGACGCAAAAAGGGAGCCTAAAAGGTCGGCCTTCTCTTTTGCGTCGTGGGCCAGTGAGTCGTCCTTCCTGTGCAGAGATGGTAGTGATGGCTTACAGAAATTCCCTTGAACAGCCTTGGCGAGAGACCAGAATGCACGGGTTCCCGAAGGAAGGCGAACTAGTTTCTCGCCAATTCTGCCTATGTGCTCTGACTCTGACTTTGAATATAGTCATAAAAGTCACAAAGTCCACTGCTGAACATGTACCTCCTATGCTTCCTTTACAGATTTCCTCATACTGCAACTGCAGTCTTTTTATCCTGAGCATTTATCGGAAAGATGCTATACCGCCTTTCCCCTATTTTACCAGGTTTTTATTAAGTCACTTTATTGTTTGTCTGTCTGTCTGTCGTTCTGGGTGGAATTAAGTAATTGATTTTAAACTTACTTTCCGATGCGCTGGAAACTTGAAATATATATAGCTCACATTCGGATTACAATGCAAGAATATGATAAAAAATCGTGGTATTTTTTTAATTAAAAAAAGTCACTTTTATTTCACAACTGACGCATTTTACGATATCCATAGCATTTTAAGGTGTGGTTCGCTTACGGCGCCACTACAATACGCACTTATGTGTGTTTGAATTTTATCGTTTCACAATGACTTCGATACGTATCAGCATCAGCCTGTAAGCAGTTCATTGTTGGAGTAGATTTCTTTATTATTATATACCCCCACTATACTAATTAACATTCTACAGCTAGACCTAGGTATCTGCTATGTAGACAAGTTTTGTAATAAGCGATATGTGTACCGAATGTCTCGAACCTTGCTCAAGTTCTCGTCATACCGCCAACGGTATGTCACATCTGACATTTGTTCATTAAATCAAACTATTATTACGAATTTTATCGTGTTTAATTTTACTAAATTTCACTAATTCTTAATTCTCAACGTTTCGGATGCTTTGCACCCATGTTCACGGAGGGACTGAGGTGAATGATGTCCCAATGTCAAAATTAACCCGGAGTACCTTTAGCTTTTAATGATTAATTTTGATCCGATCTACGCAGAATAATCTTAAAGTTACCGTTACCGTTACAGCCTGCATCATGACTCTATCGCGCGTAAAGATACAATATGAGGATTTGTGGTCTATAAAATATTTTGTAATGGTGGACGTCTAGGATACGTAACTACATACGTGGCAGAGTCAAGCTGCAGCTATATTATGGTTGTAGCACGAGTGGGTCGGCTCGACCGAGGTACGACCATGCTCTCACAAAATACCAGCGTAAAATAGCAGCGTAATGCTGCTGTGTTTCGTACAGTGAGTATAGAGAACCGAAGACGCTTTTTACTGGAAACGAGGTATTCCATCTCGGTCCTGGGGTAACACCAACAATCTACATTTTGATTCTTAATTGATGACAAATGTAAATGTCTATGGACTACAGCATCCGCTTACAATCAGGTGGACTGTGTGCTCGTTTGTCACACTTATTCTATAAAAAAGAATATAATCACCTTACAATCAGGTGGACTGTGGGCTCGTTTGTCACGCTTATTCTATAAAAAAGAATAAAATCACCTTACAATCAGGTGGACTGTGTGCTCGTTTGTCACGCTTATTCTATAAAAAAGAATATAATCACCTTACAATAAGGTGGGCTGTGTGCTCGTTTCTCACGCTTATTATATAAAAAGAATATAATCACCTTACTTACTTTGCCGTGTAGTGGCGGTCAAGAATATCCACTACCCCATATCCTCCCGTGGGTGTCGTAAAAGGCGACAAAGGGAAACAGCCAGGAGATGGGCAGCAGCATCTTCCTGATAATAGCCAAATGACAATAAAAAAACTGCGGTTGCCAACCCGCTCGCCAAGCGTGGCAACTATGGCAAATACCCCCCAATGATGAGAGCAACAAAAAAACGGCCCCCAGTCCCCGGCGGCCCCGCTATTCCTGGCTACGGTGGCGACCATGGTAACGGCGGGGCAGGGGGTGCTAAGAATCTCCGGTGGAGGTTCGGTTGCCACCTTAGACGACTCGACCTGGCAACGTACAACGCACGCACCCTGAGGACTGACGAGAAGATCGTGGAGCTGGAAGAAGAGATAGACAAGTTGCGCTGGCATATTATAGGATTATCCGAAGTCCGAAGAGAGGGGGAGGACACGGTAATCCTCGAATCCGGCAACTTGCTCTATCACCGGGAGGGCGACCATCTGTCACAAGGAGGTGTCGGATTTATCGTCCACAAGTCTCTCGTTAACAACGTTGTAAAAATCGGGAGTGTGTCGACGAGGGTTGCGTACCTTATACTCAGAATCACCAAACGGTATTCGCTGAAGGTCATACAGGTTTACGCACCAACCTCGGCACACCCCGATGAGGAGGTGGAGGAAATGTATGAGGATATCTCTAGAGCCATGCATTCCTCCAAAACCCAATATACGGTGTTAATGGGAGACTTCAATGCAAAACTAGGCACAAGAGAGAACGGTGAGCTGAAAGTAGGGAAATTTGGAATAGGGCAACGGAACCCAAGGGGCCAGCAGCTGGCCGACTTCATGGAGAAAGAGGGACTCTTTATGATGAACTCTTTCTTCCAGAAGCGGCCCCACAGGAAGTGGACCTGGTCGAGCCCCGACGGTTCCACAAAAAATGAGATTGACTTCATTATGACGACCAGACGACAACTGTTCAGTGATGTCTCCGTGATCGCGAGGGTGAAAACTGGTAGCGATCACCGAATGGTTAGAGGCACACTGAACCTAAACGTTAAGTTGGAGAGGTCTCGTCTAATGAAGTCAACGCTCCGTACCCCTCGTGCTCTGTTTCAAAGTCCCGAAACCTTTCAGCTCGAGTTACAAAACCGTTTTCAGTGCCTAGAAGACTGCAATGAAGTGGACGATATGAATGACAAGCTCGTAGAAACTGTCCATGCGGTTGGAGCTAAGTTCTGCAAGACCCGCCGCAGAAGAACACAAAAACTCTCCGATCAAACTCTTAATCTCATGGCTGTTAGACGGGAGATGAAGCTACATTCTTCAACAGACTTGACAGCATACAGGCATCTGAACAGACAGATCTCCAAATGCATGCGGCGGGACTTACGCAACTTCAATACAGCTCGTATTGAAGAAGCGATCGAGCGGAACCAAGGCTCCAAAGTCTTTGCCAGAGATCTGTCTGCCAGAAGGAGCCAACTGTCAAAGCTGAAGACAGAATGTGGCAGCATCGTTTCCGGGACACCTGAGATTTTGAGTGAGATTGAGAGGTTCTATGGGCAGCTGTACACATCATCGTTGGAGCCACACGCAAGTGTGAGTAACGATCCAAGAGCGAGTCTCATCCGACACTATTCCGAAGATATCCCGGATGTCAGTCTGAGCGAGATTAGGATGGCTCTCCAGCACCTTAAAAACGGTAAGGCCCCAGGCGAGGATGGAATTACAGCGGAGCTTCTGAAAGCGGGTGGAAGACCGGTACTTGAAGTCCTTCAGAAGCTCTTTAATTCCGTCCTCCATGGTGGCATTACACCGGAGGCGTGGAGCAGAAGTGCGGTGGTCTTGTTCTTCAAGAAAGGTGACAACGCTCTCTTGAAGAACTACAGACCGATTTCCCTTCTGAGCCGCGTCTACGTGCTGTTTTCGAGAGTCATTACGAATCGTCTCGCGCGCAGACTTGACGACTTCCAGCCTCCCGAACAAGCCGGTTTCCGAAAGGGCTTTAGCACCATAGACCACATACATACCCTTCGGCAAGTTGTACAGAAGTCCGAAGAGTACAATTTGCCACTATGTCTGGCGTATGTGGACTATGAGAAAGCCTTTGATTCCGTCGAAATTTGGGCGGTGCTGCAGTCCCTTCAGCGGTGCCAAGTTGACTGTCGGTATATCGAAGTGTTGAAGTGCTTGTACAGTAGGGCTACGATGGCTATCCGAGTACAGAACCAGAGTACGAAACCTATCCAATTGCAGAGAGGTGTAAGACAGGGTGACGTCATATCCCCGAAACTCTTCACCGCTGCATTGGAAGACGTTTTCAAGCTTCTGGACTGGAAAGGATACGGTATCAACATCAATGGCGAGTACATCACTCACCTTCGATTTGCCGACGATATAGTCCTTATGGCAGAATCGCTGGAGGACCTAAGCACTATGCTCAATGACCTCAATAAGTGTTTCCCAACGGATAGGTCTTAAGATGAACATGGACAAAACTAAGATCATGTTTAATGTCCATGTCACACCTATGCCGATAGTTGTTGGGAACACTAAGCTCGAAGTTGTTGACGAGTATGTTTACCTGGGACAAATAGTCCGACTGGGTAAGTCCAACTTCGACCGAGAGGTCAATCGACGGATTCAACTCGGCTGGGCAGCGTTCGGGAAGCTACGACACATCTTCTCGTCAGACATACCTCAAAGCCTCAAAACGAAATTGTACAACCAGTGCGTGTTGCCAGTGATGACTTACGGAACTGAGACGTGGTCCTTCACTGCTGGCCGTATGAGGAAGCTCAAGGTCGCTCAGCGAGCTATGGAGAGGGCTATGCTCGGAGTTTCTTTGCGTGATAAACTTAGGAATGAGGATATCCGCAGTAGAACCAGAGTGACCGACATAGCCCAACGAATTAGTAAGCTGAAGTGGCAGTGGGCCGGCCATATAGCTCGAAGAACCGACAACCGATGGGGAAGAAAGGTTCTCGAGTGGCAGCCTCGTACCGGTAGGCGAAGTGTAGGGCGTCCCCCCACGAGATGGAGTGACGACCTGGTAAGACATGCAGGAAGTCGATGGATGCAGGTGGCTCAGGACCGTGTTTTGTGGCATTCTTTGGGGGAGGCCTATGTTCAGCAGTGGACTTGTGAAGGGCTGTAATGATGATGATGATGATGATGAATCACCTTACAATCAGGTGGACTGTGTGCTCGTTTGTCACACTTATTCTATAAAAAAAAATATAATCACCTTACAATCAGGTGGACTGTGTGCTCGTTTGTCACACTTATTCTATAAAAAAGAATATAATCACCTTACAATCAGGTGGGCTGTGTGCTCGTTTCTCACGCTTATTATATAAAAAAGAATATAATCACCTTACAATCAGGTGAACTGTGTGCTCGTTTGTCACACTTATTCTATAAAAAAAATATAATCACATTACAATCAGGTGGACTGTGTGCTCGTTTGTCACACTTATTCTATAAAAAAGAATATAATCACCTTACAACCAGGTGAACTGTGTGCTCGTTTGTCACGCTTATTCTATAAAAATAATATAATCACCATACAATCAGGTGGACTCATTTATCACGCTTATTCTATAAAAAAGAATATAATCACATTACAGTCAGGTGGACTGTGTGCTCGTTTGTCACGCTTATTCTATAAAAAAGAATATAATCACCTTACAATCAGGTGGATTGTGTGTTCGTTTGTCACACTTATTCTATACAAAAGAATATAATCACCTTACAATCAGGTGGACTGTGTGCTCGTTTGTCACGCTGATACTATAAAAATAATATAATCACCTTACAATCAGGTGCACTGTGTGCTTGTTTGTCACGCTTATTCTATAGAAAAGAATATAATCACCTTACAATCAGGTGGACTGTGTGCTCGTTTGTCAAACTTATTCTATAAAAAAAATATAATCACCTTACAATCAGGTGGACATTGTGCTCGTTTGTCACACTTATTCTATAAAAAAGAATATAATCACCTTACAATCAGGTGAACTGTGTGCTCGTTTGTTACGCCTATTCTATAAAAAAGAATATAATCACCTTACAATCAAGTGGATTGTGTGCTCGTTTGTCACGCTTATTCTATAAAAAAGAATATAATCACATTACAATCAGGTGGACTGTGTGCTCGTTTGTCACGCTTATTCTATAAAAAAGAATATAATCACCTTACAATCAGGTGGACTGTGTGCTCGTTTGTCACACTTATTCTATAAAAAAGAATATAATCACCTTACAATCAGGTGGACTGTGTGCTCGTTTGTCACGCTTATTCTATAAAAAAGAATAAAATCACCTTACAATCAGGTGGACTGTGTGCTTGTTTGTCACGCTTATTCTATACAAAAGAATATAATCACCTTACAATCAGGTGGACTGTGTGCTCGTATGTTACGCCTATTCTATAAAAAATAATATAATCACCTTACAATCAGGTGGACTGTGCGCTCGTTTGTCACGCTTATTCTATAAAAAAGAATATAATCACTTTACAATCAGGTGGACTATGTGCTCGTTTGTCACGCTTTTTCTATAAAAAAGAATATAATCACTTTACAATCAGGTGGACTGTGTGTTCGTTTGTCACGCTTTTTCTATAAAAAAGAATATAATCACCTTACAATCAGGTGAACTGTGTGCTCGTTTGTCACACTTATTCTATACAAAAGAATATAATCACCTTACAATCAGGTGGACTGTGTGCTCGTTTGTCACGCTGATACTATAAAAATAATATAATCACCTTACAATCAGTTGCACTGTGTGCTTGTTTGTCACGCTTATTCTATAGAAAAGAATATAATCACCTTACAATCAGGTGGACTGTGTGCTCGTTTGTCACACTTATTCTATAAAAAAAATATAATCACCTTACAATCAGGTGGACATTGTGCTCGTTTGTCACACTTATTCTATAAAAATAATATAATCACCATACAATCAGGTGGACTCATTTATCACGCTTATTCTATAAAAAAGAATATAATCACATTACATTCAGGTGGACTGTGTGCTCGTTTGTCACGCTTATTCTATAAAAAAGAATATAATCACCTTACAATCAGGTGGATTGTGTGTTCGTTTGTCACACTTATTCTATACAAAAGAATATAATCACCTTACAATCAGGTGGACTGTGTGCTCGTTTGTCACGCTGATACTATAAAAATAATATAATCACCTTACAATCAGGTGCACTGTGTGCTTGTTTGTCACGCTTATTCTATAGAAAAGAATATAATCACCTTACAATCAGGTGGACTGTGTGCTCGTTTGTCACACTTATTCTATAAAAAAAATATAATCACCTTACAATCAGGTGGACATAGTGCTCGTTTGTCACACTTATTCTATAAAAAAGAATATAATCACCTTACAATCAGGTGAACTGTGTGCTCGTTTGTTACGCCTATTCTATAAAAAAGAATATAATCACCTTACAATCAAGTGGATTGTGTGCTCGTTTGTCACGCTTATTCTATAAAAAAGAATATAATCACATTACAATCAGGTGGACTGTGTGCTCGTTTGTCACGCTTATTCTATAAAAAAGAATATAATCACCTTACAATCAGGTGGACTGTGTGCTCGTTTGTCACACTTATTCTATAAAAAAGAATATAATCACCTTACAATCAGGTGGACTGTGTGCTCGTTTGTCACGCTTATTCTATAAAAAAGAATAAAATCACCTTACAATCAGGTGGACTGTGTGCTTGTTTGTCACGCTTATTCTATACAAAAGAATATAATCACCTTACAATCAGGTGGACTGTGTGCTCGTTTGTTACGCCTATTCTATAAAAAATAATATAATCACCTTACAATCAGGTGGACTGTGCGCTCGTTTGTCACGCTTATTCTATAAAAAATAATATAATCACTTTACAATCAGGTGGACTGTGTGCTCGTTTGTCACGCTTTTTCTATAAAAAAGAATATAATCACCTTACAATCAGGTGAACTCTGTGCTCGTTTGTCACGCTTATTCTATAAAAAGTAATATAATCACCTCACAATCAGGTGGGCTGTGTGCTCGTTTCTCACGCTTATTATATAAAAAAGAATATAATCACCTTACAATCAGGTGAACTGTAGGCTATCCCGGGTCCCAAGCAGGAAATTCTACGGGCAGACGCAGATCGGGCCTCTAAAGGCCACTGGGAAATATACTATCACAATCAAGGGGGAAGGCCAGTTAACGGGAAGGCACTTACCTGCTTCGGGAGCGGAGACTGTTCACCAGGATCTGCCCGGCTGATGAAAGTGTAGTGAGTGTAGGTGGTATTTGTGTGAGACTGTGTGTAAGTGGTCTGGGCTAGATGACACGATGCTGTCCTGGAGAAGGTATTCTCTTGTAGCCCCGGAACAATTCCCTTCTTGAGGCACTAGTTCAGTCTATTCACGTAATGGAACAGTCAAAAAAAGGAACTTCAAACGAAATCTCTATATAAATTGCACAATTGCTTTAACCGAAGTTATAAATCCGTAAAGAACAACACGTGTTCTCGCCAAACGACAGCGGTACTAGTTTAACTCCGTTCGTGACAAAAAATTAAGTAATAAAACCAGAAACGTCCGTTCCGACCAAAAGAGTTTTACACTAACTCAAGGCGTGTCCGGTCAGCCGGTTCGAGTGGAATGTCGGCGCGGGAGGGTAGTGACCTCGCTACGGTGCGAAGCTATTAACGAGCGATTATAACACAATTCTCAGAATATTTAATATTGGCCTAAACAGTTCCATTATTAACTTTATTTTCACTTTTTTGTCTACAGGTACAATTTTACAAAATTTGAAAAGTTAATCATATTCTTTATTGCACGCAATTTGCACTTTATTATCTACTAGTATCTTTAACAACCTTGTTTGTAGTTCTTTGATTTTATTTAAATACACTGGGAACGTAAGTCCATAGCTGCCCTACCCCTAATCTATAATTGTATCCGCAAGCGCATACGAGTACTGTAATGTACTATGTGTAATATGCATATGTAACATACTTCTGCTTAGCCTAAATTTCAGGTGGTACAATTTACCCAACACACTACGTAATTTGTTACAACACACTACAAATTTGCTCAACATGTATGCTCCATACAAAACTGGTATCTATAGTTAGTCCTAGGTATTTGTAGCATGTGATTTGTTCTAACTTAAGACATTTACAGTTATTTACATTGCTATTTCTGTGGAAACAATCGTAGGTATGTCCTTTAATTACAATGTCGGCATGTTTTTGTCGATTGTATGGCGAAGATATTAACATAAATTTAGTTTTGCTTATATTAATTATAATACTATTATCATGCGCCCATTTCACAATGTTGTCTAAGTCTTTTTGCATAACTATTTGTATCGTCTTTGGATCTTTGTACGAGTACATTAGGCAAGTGTCATCGGCATACATATACATTTCACATGATCGTACTACTTTGCTCATTCCATTTACATGAATGATGTACCCTACTGCACCGAATACTGAGCCGGTTGGACTCCATATTTGAATTTACCAAGGTCACTACTAGTTTCGCTAATGCGGACTTCTAAAGTTCTGTCCTATAAATAGTTGCGGAACCATAAGTTTGTGGGTCCTCGAATACCACACTTCCATAGACTGCAATAAGCCATCGTGGTCCAGTGTGTCAAAAGCTTTTTTAAAATCGATAAAAATAACACCTACTAGGTTTTGGTCATTAAGAGCGTTATTCACGTCGTCTATAAATTTAGCTAAAGCCATGTCTGTGCTTCTTTTTGGCCTAAATACGTATTGTAAATCTATAATAACATCATTATTTTCTAAAAATTCTGAAATTTGTTTGACAACAATTTTTTCGGTAATTTTATTGATTGCATTAAGTATGGCGATGGGTCTATAGTTTGTGTATTCTTGATGCGATCCCTGCTTATAGATAGGTCTGATTATAGTTTTTTTTAGTTCTTCTGGGTAAACACATTTTTTAATACACATATTACTTTACTACTAATGACTTTTTTAATAAATTTTAAATCCTGAACTCTAATTCGATCTGACCCCGACCTGACTTGTTGCAGCTTAGTTTGTCTATAACTTTTGTCACATCATCAGCTGATACCATTTTATATCGGAAGCTCACGTTACACTCGTCTATGTATTCTTTTCTTTTTAAAAACACTTACAACGGTTACACTTGTGTTTAATATTATTGTTGCGCGCCACTATTAATGTTTTGTACATGGCAACCTAGTGTTGCTATGTACAAAACACTAGCGCCCTCTTGTGTCGAGTAGCAGAACTAGGAGAGTCAAGATCCTTCCAGAAATTTCGGGACCGATATGTACTCGAACATTCTAGATGTCGCTACAGTAGAAGATTCCGGAAACTATCCCTAGCCCTATATAAGACCGGTATAGACCACGACCGAGGCAGTATTGAATTGACGATACAAGAGAATACTTCGAAGCGAAATAACTGCGAACTAAAGTGATTGTGTTTTATTATTAGTGTGATTTTAGATTGTAATTAGTGTTGTATAATTAAAGTGTCAATTTTGGTAATTCAATCGGCAGTTTTTAATTATCTCGAACCCCAAGCTCGTAACATTATCAATTTCGTCAGTAAACGTTTCGCAAAACTTATAACAGATTGTTTTCATAGATTTTTCGTTTTTCATATATCTTTCAATAATGGTATCAACTAATGTTTTATTTTTCCCGAGCCACTGGTTTATTTTTCCCCAAATTTTGCACATATCCCCATTACAATTAATTATTTCTTTCTTTTTATAATCATTTTTGGCTTTATTTATTAACTTTTGTACTTTATTTCTGTATCTAGTATACTCTAATCTAAAATTAATATTACTAGGATTTGATTTCCACTTTATGAACAAACTGTCTTTAATTTCAATCATATTTAATAACAACTTACTAACCCAGGGTTGATTTTCCCTTTTTTTCAACTGTATTTTTATTTGTGCTGAGTCATATATATTACAAAAAATTGTTTTGATTCTATTATATAAACTGATAGGGTCATCATAATTTCAAAGCTCATTCCAATTTTGTTCACCTAACTTCATCTCAATCGCTTTGTTATTCAAACTTGTTTTGCATACATTTTGCGGCATACGCTTACCTATAACAGCGGTGAGTCCCGTTAGGTAATGATCTGCTAATGGACTCGTAAGTAAATACGCTTGCACCTCTGACGCGCTCTCAGTTCTTATGAACACAACATGATCGATGCAAGTGGCTGTCCATCGCTCCACACTCACTGCCTCGCGGGTTATGTCTTGAATTCCACACTGTAATCCTCGTGATGATAACATATTAAGATAACTACAAGCGATATGGTCTAATTTATCTTCCAAAATATCAATATTGTAATCACCGAACATGATTATATCCCTAATCGGCACTCGTTGAATTACTCGTTCGAGTTCTTTTACAAACAGTTGTTTGTTTGTGTGAGGCGGTCTATATATCACTATAATATCAAGATCGTAGTTTCGTACTTTCAGCATGCCGTGTATCATTTCGCAATAGCTACATGATACTACTTGTACTATGTATTTGAAAAGAAAGATTTTCTTTGATATAAATCACTATACCACCTCCTCTTTTGTTTTCTTCTAATCCTTGAGTATAAGTTATATCCTTCTACGTTGTATAAATTTTTACATTACCTTCTGTTAGACAAGTAACGTCTATGCTGTCTATGCAATTTTTTATGAGTGCTATTAATTGGTTAAAACGTTTCTTCAATGAACATATGTTTATATCTAGTGCATTTTTATCTTTATTTATATGTTTTTGCCAGTCATTAATTTGTGTGTATTTCGTATATTCTATATCTTGGTATTGTGGATGCGGATCAAAGTTAGAAGAAATCAATATATATATATATATGTCTTGTCTACTCTTATTACTACTCTTGTTTCTTATTATCTAAAAAGGCCTTAATGTCACTCTGAGTGCGTATTTGATGGATTTTTTTTTACTGTATCATTCTTTCTAATTAATATTCTGGCATTCTGTACCCAAATATATTTATACAAGTATTTTAATTCAGTCTTAACTTCCCAGAAAAGACGTCGAAGATGCTGCGTTATATTTTCATTAATATAGATTCTCGTATTGTTATTGTTTTTAAATATTGCGCTATTAGTGATGGCATTTTTTCGGCATCCTATCCACTGGATTCGGTCTTCACGTGTTTGAAGTGTGACAATTATTGGCCTCGAGTCCTTCCCATCCTTTATCTTTCCCACTCTCCAAGCCTTGGTAATTTTTTCTGGACATAAATTTAATTCGTCTGCAACTGCTCTGGCTATCTGTATGGTACTCATTCCTTCTGATGCCTGGACATTTAACAGTTCTATGTTGCAGTCCAGCCCCTTTTGTTCCAACATGCAGACACGTTTCTCTAAAACCTTGTTATATTTTCCCAGGTAAACATTTTTTTGGGATAAATCTTTTATTTTATTTTCCTGTATTTTGATGACGTTGTTCGTCTCCTCGATGGCGTTCTCCAGTTTCGAACATTTTTTGCCGAGATAATCCTATGAGTCGTCAACGACTTCATTAGTTTTCTGCAACTGGCATATTGTAATTTTTATATCTGATATATCTTTTTCAAAATTCACAAAGCGTGTTTCTTGTTGGTCTTTCATTTCTTTAAGAGTATGCACATCATCTTCATTTCCTCACGTAATGAATCCATCGTTTCTTTTAGTGAGCTTAGCATGTTTTCCGTGCAGCAGGCCGGTTTTTGTACAGCGAATATCTGTCCGGTGGGTAATTCGCCCTCCGATTCATATACACGTTTCTTTCTAGGGTTAACCCATTCAGATAAAATTACCTGTTTATCTGTCATTTTACTTACATTAGTATCAGAACCATACATTATGATCTTTTCCTCTTCCGTCGACATTAATGTTCGCTCCATTTAAGCCTAAATAGATGTTTTCGCTGGCTCTAAGCAAAAATAATGATTAATCTGGTGGGCGGAGTCAACCCCACGCACGCGCGTAGGTGGGGACTAGCTGCGCTTGCACTTATGTCGTAGCTCCTGTTATACTATTGTCTCTTCCTTATGACGCGTATTACACTTATTCTGTCCTTTATTAAACGTTAACAAATTCCGTACACACTTTACCAACAAGAAGACACGTCCGAACGCTTTCGCGCAACCACGAGAACTGAGTGTGCTGGAAACCAGTGAACTGGAGTTAGACGCAAGACTATCCAGGCCACAGCTCAGTATATGGCGCCCTGGAAAGGCGAATGGTGTCCCGAGAGTGGTGCTGCATTTTTTTGAAAGTGTATTCCGACTGAATCCTTTTAATATGTTTTCCTTTGTGTGTTACAATAGAACGTGTGTGTACATGTGCGCTAGTGTGAGGCGAGTATGTGCCTTGCTGGTTGGAGCGGACTGCCGGGTCCAGCTGTAGCGCGGCCTGGTTTCGGCGGACGCGTGTGCTGCACGCGTGGCAGGTGCCGTCCCGGAGCGCGCGTATGCTGTACATAGCGGTGCTGCGGAAGTCATGTTTTTTTGAACATGCATCAGGCGCTGCCCTGGCAAGCGCTGTCCTGGGTCGCTGTGTGCGATGCGCTGTGTGCGCGGCGCTGTGTGCGCGGAAGTCGTGTTTTCTGAACATGCATCAGACGCTGTCCTGGCAGGCGCTGTCCTGGTTAACGTCTTTAACGTGGGAACTTGTAAGTTCAAGTACGAGTATGTTCGAGATACTTCGTATGGAGATGTATGCATACTTGTGAAAGCAAAGTTCTTTATTGTAGTCTGTGGTATGAGAGCGTATTTCTGTTTGAGGGCCTCGTATGCGTAATGGATGAGAGAATAGGCAACGGTGTATGTTGTCTTGATAATTAACAACTTGTTTTTCACGCAGATTACGATGACTACAACCCCGACGATGCCTGTGAGGTCTCAGGAGCTGCTTCCGTTGACGCTTCGAGTACGTGACGTGGCGCAGCGTCTCGCTGGCGCTGGTGCGGCGCGACAGCTCGCTGTGCGAATGCGGCACGCCCTGTGCTGTTGTTTTGGCCACGTGCGCTTGCCTCATGACGGCTACCTATGGCATGTGCTGTGTCCTTTTGGCTACGTGCGCTTGCCTCATGGCAGCTAACTATGGCGTGTGCTGTGCTGTTTTAATAGCCACGTGCGCGTTTGGCTTATGCCTACGATTTATGGCGTGTGCTCTCTTTCCACTATGTCATGTGGCCCTTACCGTTCTACGTGTGGCGGCTGCCGTTTCTTATAACTATGTGTGGCGAAATTTAGAAGTCCGGAATTCTATGGTTCGCAATACATTTATCTTTTGCAAATTTAAATTTTTATATTGCGAAGCAGATTATTTATTTGTTTCATGCACCTGGAACTTTTTATATCTATTCCAATCTTAAATTACTTTGGTTATCTATTTTGTGAAACAAGTGCGCTTGAGTGCACGCTGGTGCATCTAACGTAGTATTTTGCTTTGTGTACTTAAAATTTTACATTAAAACTACTTGGAGTAAAATCCAATATGAAAAAGGTTTCAGGTACTAACTAACGCTAACTTTGTATGTCAACAGCCACTGAGAGGTATTCAAACTTGATGCCTATGCCTACAGTGTTGAAGTCTGCGTGATACGCTAATTGTGTGCCTATGTTAACAGCCACTGGGGGATATGCAAACTTCGTGCCTATCCCTACAGTATTGAAGCCGAGACAGCTCGCTAGTGCGAGTGCGCCGAGACAGCTCGCTATTGCGAGTGCGCCGAGACAGCTCGCTAGTGCGAGTGCGCCGAGACAGCTCGCTAGTGCGAGTGCGCCGAGACAGCTCGCTAGTGCGAGTGCGCCGAGACAGCTCGCTAGTGCGAGTGCGCCGAGACAGCTCGCTAGTGCGAGTGCGCCGAGACAGCTCGCTAGTGCGATTGCGCCGAGACAGCTCGCTAGTGCGAGTGCGCCGAGACAGCTCGCTAGTGCGAGTGCGCCGAGACAGCTCGCTAGTGCGAGTGCGCCGAGACAGCTCGCTAGTGCGAGTGCGCCGAGACAGCTCGCTAGTGCGAGTGCGCCGAGACAGCTCGCTAGTGCGAGTGTGCCGAGACAGCTCGCTAGTGCGAGTGCGCCGAGACAGCTCGCTAGTGCGAGTGCGCCGAGACAGCTCGCTAGTGCGAGTGCGCCGAGACAGCTCGCTAGTGCGAGTGCGCCGAGACAGCTCGCTAGTGCGAGTGCGCCGAGACAGCTCGCTAGTGCGAGTGCGCCGAGACAGCTCGCTAGTGCGAGTGCGCCGAGACAGCTCGCTAGTGCGAGTGCGCCGAGACAGCTCGCTAGTGCGAGTGCGCCGAGACAGCTCGCTAGTGCGAGTGCGCCGAGACAGCTCGCTAGTGCGAGTGCGCCGAGACAGCTCGCTAGTGCGAGTGCGCCGAGACAGCTCGCTAGTGCGAGTGCGCCGAGACAGCTCGCTAGTGCGAGTGCGCCGAGACAGCTCGCTAGTGCGAGTGCGCCGAGACAGCTCGCTAGTGCGAGTGCGCCGAGACAGCTCGCTAGTGCGAGTGCGCCGAGACAGCTCGCTAGTGCGAGTGCGCCGAGACAGCTCGCTAGTGCGAGTGCGCCGAGACAGCTCGCTAGTGCGAGTGCGCCGAGACAGCTCGCTAGTGCGAGTGCGCCGAGACAGCTCGCTAGTGCGAGTGCGCCGAGACAGCTCGCTAGTGCGAGTGCGCCGAGACAGCTCGCTAGTGCGAGTGCGCCGAGACAGCTCGCTAGTGCGAGTGCGCCGAGACAGCTCGCTAGTGCGAGTGCGCCGAGACAGCTCGCTAGTGCGAGTGCGCCGAGACAGCTCGCTAGTGCGAGTGCGCCGAGACAGCTCGCTAGTGCGAGTGCGCCGAGATAGCTCGCTAGTGCGAGTGCTGCGCGAGTGCTGAACATACCGGAACCGTTCGCTGGAGCACGTTTAGCTGGTTGGCCTGCGTCTTCAGTGTATCTGTGATACGATCTGTGCTATGTGCACAGTGTTCCTCGGAGAAGTATTGTGTTATCTGTAGCGTGTGTTAAGCTCTAGTAGAAAGATTTGTATACTAAAATCTGATTTGGACGATGTTTTCAATTCTGCAAAAACTTAGTCTGTATTTCATGGTCAGAAAAGGCCGAGACGGTAAACTTACATTAAAGCCGATAACGTTACTTAAGGCTTCACACGGTGACGTGTGAATTATCAGGAAAGGCCGTGTTAGAAATGAAGGTAAAATAATAAAAGAAAATAAGAAATGTTGAAAGTAGAACTATAATCTCCCACTTGTTTTAGCAGTATAAAGTATCACGAAGTCGACTAAGAGGGATAAGTCAGTCTGTAATTCTACGAGTCTCATATCGTTATTATGCCCGTTGGGCTAAAACATTACCTCTACACTGAGATTCTGCCCAAATAAGACAAGTGATGCGGTTCTATTCGTGTAGTAGTTCTTCTAGTGTAAGGAAGGAAGATAGTGTTGCTGAGAGGCTGCCCGGTGTTACATTGAGAGAAGTAGTGTAGCTGTTGCTTTGCATACTTTGGTGTTATCATGTAATTATGTCCTTCACGTTACACCAATGTGTGATTATGTCTGGTACATATTACGGTTTGTTGAACTGTATTTGCTCTATACTGAATGTATAGTGCTGTACGCTGTCTTATTACTGATAATGATCAATTGCGTAAGCAAGAGAGCAAGTTGAACATCCGCTCTCTCATTAACCTTCAGAGTGAATTTTAATACGAGTAACATTATTTTATTTAAATCATTTTGAGAATAATTTCTAACATCAGATGTGTAATAGTTTCTAATAATAGTATTAAAAGTTGGTATCGTTGTTATGCCAAAAAGACTTATGTAAAAGACATATGATTTAAATTTAAATGGTTTTTTTCTTAACGGACATAGACAGTACTTGTGCTAACAATAATTGTACTAGCAGCAAACAAAATAAATAAGAATACTATAACTCCTAATACGAGTTAGATTGAATCTTTTTACTGTATTGGTTGAAGAAAGAAAAAACAAAATATTAACTTGCTTAGTAATCACTTTTAATGAAAAATAATAATAAAAAAATGACAGGATAGTATTTTGATAGATTTAAAACTTGGTTACTTGTAGCAAACATGTGTCAAAAGTCACGCAAAATAATTTTATTATTAATCTATAATAATAATTATGTATTAAGTAGTAACCTATGTAACCTATTATTTGGCACAATTTTCGAAGAGATTAAATTGATATGCATAATAGATTTTGAATACCTACCTCATGCAGTTTGGAAAATACTACTTAAATGGTATTAAAAATCTACTAAACCTGAGTATAATTATTGTGTAAAATAAACTTTAAACTTATAATACTTTTTAATAATTTTTAAATAAAACTAATTTTACGGATTTTATCGCGTATATTAACTTAATTTATATTCCTGACGTTTCGAGCACTTTACAGCACCCATGGTCACAGGGGGGGGAGGGACTGAGGTGTGTGACGTCCCTATGTCATAGTTAACCACGGCTACCTCCAGATTCATCATCATCATCATCATTACAGCCTTTCATAAGTTCACTGCTGAACATAGGCCTCCCCCAAGGAATGCCACAAAGCACGGTCCTGAGCCACCTGCATCCATCGACTTCCTGCATGTCTTACCAGGTCATCACTCCATCTAGTGGGGGTTTACCCTAAACTTCGCCTACCGGTACGAGGCTGCCACTCGAGAACCTTTCTTCCCCATCGGTTGTCGGTTCTTCGAGCTATATGGCCGGCCCACTGCCACTTCAGATCACTAATCCGTTGGGCTATGTCGGTTAATCTGGTTCTACTGCGGATATCCTCATTTCTAAGTTTATCACGCAGAGAAACCCCGAGCATAGCCCTCTCAGTAGCTCGCTGAGCGACCTTGAGCTTCCTCATACCTCCAGATTAAAAATGTTTGTTCCGATCTACGCAGTATGAACTTACAGTATCTTGAAGGGTACGGGGTAAGAGGTTGGGATTGAATTTTATTAATTATGGGATCCCAAGCAGATGGCAGCACCCAGCCATATTCTCTATTGAAATTAGGATGTTTTTTGATTTCAATTGCATCGCGAATCATTCTTGGAAGGAATCGGTGTCCTTTTGCGAAGATTTGTGGTCTATCAAATTTAATGTAGTGACGGGGGCGATCCGGTACGTGTTCACAGACTGCAGACTTCCCGGAGCGTCGCTTCTTTATATCAGCTATATGTTCTTTAACGCGGGTTTTTATGGATCTTTTGGTTGGTCCTATATAAGAGAGACCGCATTCACAATCAAGCTTGTACACTCCTACATCTTGCAGAGCGACATTACACTTGACTGATGGTAAAAACTGACTAATCTTCTTCGGCGGCTTAAAGTAAGTTTTAATGGAAGCACGCTTCAAGATGTAGTCAATATTGTCAGTGACATCTCTGACATATGGCAGTACAGCAGGCACTCGCTCGACTGTGGCCGGCTTCACTCGTTCAATATGACGTAGGCGCGGGACCCGAAGCATATTGTCGTGCAAAACTTGCTTGACGTGTTGGAGCTTGGCGGCCAGGTGTGATTTACCCACGGTAGCTAAATGTGAACGACGGTGATGAGAATCACCGTTTAAATATCTATCTGTATGGGTCTTTTTTTTCTATACACAGTGTGGCTCAAGGTGTTATCAGAATTCCGAATTACTAACACATCCAGAAAAGCTAAAAAACTGTTTGCCTCTAATTCCATTGTGAACTGAATTTTAGAATTTATGGAGTTAAGATGGTCTAAAATGCAGTTACTTTATCTAAAGGTAGAATTGTGAAAGTGTCTTCTACGTACCGCTTGTGGAATCTTGGGTTTACCGGAGAAGTAAGCAGGGTTTTCTCCTCAAAGTCTTCCATGAATATATCGGCGACAATAGGAGATACAGGTGAGCCCATCACCACGCCATCTACTTGCTTGTAGAACTCTTCCTTTCACAATAGGTAGCCAGATATAAGGCAGTGTCTGAGTAATACTGCTTATTCTACGGGCATGTTGTTTGCCTCCAGCCTTCTAGTAACAATCGAGATGCAGTCTTCAACAGGTAAGCACGTGAACATAGACTGCACATAAAAACTGACCATAGTTTCATTGTCTGCCAGATGTAGGTCTTTAATCTCGCTGACAAAATGGTAGAAATTCTTTGTGTGTGTTCTTGTATGTCCCTTGAGCGGTGAGAGTATTTTCGCTAAGTGCTGAGCCAATCTGTAAGTTGGTGAATCAATTTGGCTCACTATGGGACGTAGTGGAGCATTGGGTTTGTGTATTTTTGGTAACCCATACAAATTCGGTGGTTTGGCACACGTACATATTATCAATTTTACGTCAAGATTTAATTTTTCTGAGTGTTACTTTATGAGGTCACTAGTTTTTTTAAGTGTGATATTTGTACGCTCCGAAAAATCTGCAGTCTGTGAACATGTACAGGATCGCCCCCGTCACTGCATTTGATTTGATAGATCACAAATCCTCGCTAGAGAACACCGATTCCTTCCGAGGGTGTTTCGCAAGGCTATTGAAATCAAAAAACATACTAGTTTCAAAACAGAAGATGGCTGGGTTCTTGCTTGAGTCTTCTGGTTCGTAATTATGTGATCCTATCTGCACGGGATCCCATAATAAAGAAAAATTAAACCCCAACTCAAGCATACAACGGCAAGCCTTCAAGATACTGTAAGTTCATACTGCGTAGATCGGAACAAAAATTAATAATTTTTAATCTGGAGGTAGCCGTGGTTAACTGTGACATTAGGACGTCATACACCTCAGTCTCCCCGTGACCATGGGTGATGTAAAGTGCTCGTAACGTCGGGAATATAAAATAAGTTAATATACGCGATATCCCAGCCCCATACCCCATATCTTCCCGTAGGTGTCGTAAAAGGCGACAAAGGGAAACAGGCAGGAGATGGGCAGCAGAATCTTCCTGATAACAGCAAAAATAAGAATAAAAAAATGCGGTTGCCAACCCGTTTGCCAAGCGTGGCAACTATGGCAATATACCCCCCATGAGCAATGACAATAAAAAACGGCCCCCAGTCCCCGGTGGCCCCGTTATTCCTGGCTACGGTGACGACCATGGTAACGGCAGGGCAGGTGGTGCTAAGAATTTTCGGTGGAGGTTCGGTTGCCACCTAAAACGACATATAATACACGCACCCTGAGGACTGATGAGAAGATCGTGGAGCTGGAAGAAGAGATAGACAAGTTACGCTGGCATATTATAGGATTATCCGAAGTCCGAAGAGAGGGGGAGGACACGGTAATCCTCAAATCCGGCAACTTGCTCTATCACCGGGAGGGCGACGATCTGTCCCAAGGACGTGTCGGATTTATCGTCCACAAGTCTCTCGTTAACAACGTTGTTAAGATTGAGAGTGTGTCGACGAAGGATGCGTACCTTATACTCAGAATCACCAAACGGTATTCGCTGAAGGTCATATAGGTTTACGCACCAACATCGGCACACCCCGATGAGGAGGTGGAGGAAATGTATGAGGATATCTCTAAAGCCATGCATTCCTACAAAACCCAATATACGGTGTTAATGGGAGACTTCAATGCAAAACTAGGCACAAGAGATAACGGTAAGCTGAAAGTGAGGAAATTTGGAATAGGCCAATGGACCCCAAGGGGCCGGCAGCTGGCTGACTTCATGGACAAAGAGGGAATCTTTATGATGAACTCTTTCTTCCAGAAACGGCCCCACAGGAAGTGGACCTGGACGAGCCCCGACGGTTCCACAAAAAATGAGATTGACTTCATTATGACGACCAAACGACAACTGTTCAGTGATGTCTCCGTGATCGCGAGGATGAAAACTGGTAGCGATCACCAAATGGTTAGAGGCACACTGAACCTAAACGTTAAGTTGGAGAGGTCTCGTCTAATGAAGTCCACGCTCCGTCCCCCTCCTGCTCTGTTCCAATGTCCCGAAACCTTTCAGCTCGAGTTACAAAACCGTTTTCAGTGCCTATAAGACTGCAATGAAGTGGACGATATGAATGACAAGCTTATAGAAACTGTCCATGCGGTCGAAGCTAAGTTCTGCAAGACCCGCCGCAGACGAACACAAAAACTCTCGGATCCTACTCTCAATCTCATGGCTGTTAGACGGGAGATGAAGCTACATTCTTCAACAGATTTGACAGCATACAGGGAACTGAACAGACAGATCTCCAAATGCATGCGGCGGGACTTACGCAACTTCAATACAGCTCGTATTGAAGAAGCGATCGAGCGTAACCAAGGCTCCAAAGTCTTTGCCAGAGATCTGTCTGCCAGAAAAAGCCAACTGTCAAAGCTGAAGACCGAATGTCGCAGCATCGTTTCCGGGCACCTGAGATTTTGAGTGAGATTGAGAGGTTCTATGGGCAGCTGTACACGTCATCATTGGAGCCACACACAATTGTAAGTAACGATCCAAGAGCGAGTCTTATCCGACACTATTCCGAAGATATCCCGGACTTCAGTCTAAGCGAGATTAGAATGGCTCTCCAGCACCTTAAAAACGGCAAGGCCCCAGGCGAGGATGGAATTACAGCGGAGCTTCAGAAGCTCTTTAATTTCGTCCTCAATGGTGGCGTTACACCGGAGGCGTGGAGCAGAAGTGCGGTGGTCTTGTTCTTCAAGAATGGTGACAAAGCTCTCTTGAAGAACTACAGACCGATTTCCCTTCTGAGCCGCGTCTACGTGCTGTATTCGAGAGTAATTACGAATTGTCTCGCGCGCATACTTGACGACTTCCCGCCTCCCGAAAAAGCCGTTTTCCGAAAGGGCTTTAGCACCATATACCACATACATACCCTTCGGCAAATTTTACAGAAGTCCGAGGAGTACGATTTGCCACTATGTCTGGCGTAGGTGGACTATGAGAAAGCCTTTGATTCTGTCGAAATTTGAGCGGTGCTGCAGTCCCTTCAGCGGTGCCAAGTTGACTGTCGGTATATCGAAGTGCTGAAGTGTTTGTACAGTACATGACTCACTTTCGATTTGCCGAAGATATAGTCCTTATGGCAGAATCGCTGGAGGACCTAAGCACCATGCTCAATAACCTCAACGGTGTCTCCCAACCAATAGGTCTTAGGATGAACATGGACAAAACAAAGATCAATATAAGTTATTAAGAATAACTCAAAAACTATTGGTCTGACCTTGATTAAATTCATATGGGAGCACAGGAGAAGTACGAGTTTTCAAACAAAAAAAGAATCGTCGAGATCGGTTCACCCAGTAAAAAGTTATGAGGTAACACACATAAAAAAAAAAACATACAGTCGAATTGAGTACCGTCTCCTTTTCCTTTTTTTGGATGTCGGCAGATAACAAAATAATATTATTTAATCTTGCACAATAGGTACTAGCAATTTGTATATTTATATTTTATTTTATAACGCGGATATTTGCGAAGTAAATTTTTCTAAAAGCTTTTATAATTTGTATAAAGTTAAGGTTCTGTTTTGATGAATAGATATCATCCACCATATGCTTCTTACACGACGTATTTTTTTATTTCCTTTCTTTTGGAAATGGTCAAGCATCGATAAATACTTATTTAGTTCAGCATCTTCTACAATTAAGAACAAGTAGATAATATTGTTTAATATGTACTAGTATGTTTAATATTTACATCATTTAATTGCGTGCCAAACATAATTAGATACATATAAAAATTGTTTACAAAGATTTTCCTACGAAAAATTTGACATTCGATATTCCTACTAATCGCCTTATTATTTTAAGGACCGCTATTTCAGAATGCTTCCGATAAAATATTCCACTCAATGAAGAAAACAAACTACTTGATATTTCGCACTTCAGCAGCCCGCTTTGTTACGGCCTACGGCTGCTCCCACAAAGGTTCAATCCTCCGGGGCCCATCAGCGGAGTTTCAACGAACAGACGTAGGTCGGGCCTCAATATGGCCGCGTGGAATTTCCTATCACAATAAACTATATGGGAGATAGCTAGAAACACATAGTACTTACCATTATCCGAAGCTAACTTCGCACCAAGGCTTGGGCATGCCGTGAGTGTGTGTAATAGTGGATGGCGAGTAGTGTACAGTGAGGTGTAAATGTCTGCGACCTGAACAAGCTTAGGCGACCAGCAGCGGCCGAGTTCCAGGCTGCCCCAAAATGCTGCGTCGCTCCAGCAGGCTTCAGCGCCGGACCACTTCTTTCTTCACTGTCACTACTCAGTCTCTCAGCTTCATCGTACATTTCGACACCAACAATTTATACTACGCTAACTCGAATTTTAGGGAAATTCGTTTTTTTATGCCAAGTTGCTTAAAATGTCTATTTTTATATGTAATAAAAAAATCGTGAAGAAATATACAAAAATAACGAAGTTACAAATCTTATACATCGCTAAGTAAAGGTACTTTTCGAAATCACTCAATTTAAATTACGCTAACTATTATTAGCGGAGTGTGCACGGGAGGGGCACGCACCGCTTGTTTGTTTACATTAATCTAACGACACTTGTCGCTGTGTTAGATGTGATTGCGCGGTTTTTAAAACTTTATATGTAAATCATAATTCATCTAACGTTATTGTTACAAGTTATTTAAAATATTGTTAGTGTTAATTTATTATTACAAAAATGTCACGAAAACGAGCTAAATATTTAGTGGATTTAGCCAAAAAGGAGAAAAATTCATTGAAGAGTTTTGACAAAAATGGTGAGATACCACTTCATACTGACGAGAGAGGTAAGTTTAATGTGTTATTAAGGATTACAGTGTAGGTCAAAGTATATAATTATGTTTTATAGTAATACGCCACGTTTTTTGAAAATTTGAGCCGCTTAGCTCAGAGTCCGTGTAACACTACGCTAACACTTAGTTAGTGTAGTTTAGGGCGTTCGTGTATACTTGTTCGTTTGTAAAATGCACTACTTAGCGACTTTACCGTTGTAAATACTTATGTAAAAACGAGTGTTATTTAGTTTATTGATGGTACCTTGAGTATATTTTTAATGTACATGTTTTTTACAAAAATAATCATATGATTTCAACACATTATCCCTATTGTTATAGAATCCTCGCCATTACCTGCTGAAGTTGATAATCCTGAATTCGTGGCTTTGTATAATCACGTCATGTTTGAAGAGCCTATTCAAGAGCATGGTTATTCTATAGTCAGTTCTGCAAGCCGAGATATAGAAAATTACAAAAATGATGTAGTATTACAAGATATAAATTTGAATGACATGGGGGCTCCTAAAACTCCACTTAATATTTATTCACCAAATGTATTGACTTCACATTGAATAAAACTATTTTTACGGATTTTATCGCGTTTAATTTACTTATTTTATATTCCTGACGTTTCGGTTGCTTTCCAGCAACCGTGGTCACGGGGGACTGAGGTGATTGACGTCCCGATGTCAAAGTTAACCCGGAGTACCTTCAGCTTTTTAATTATTAATTTTGGTCCGATCTACGCAGAATGAACTAACTGTGTCTTGAAGTCTTACAGTGGTATGCTTGGGTTTAGTTTTAATTTTATGAATTACAGGATCCCAAGCAGGTGGTAGTACCCAGCCTCCCTCTCTATTGAAATTAGGATGTTTTTTAATTTCAATAGCCTCACGTATCATCCTTGGCAGGAATCGATGTTCTTTCGCGAGGACTTGTGGTTTATCAAATCTAATGTAATGACGGGGGCCGTCTAGGATATGATCACAAACTGCAGACTTCCCGGAACGTTGGTGCTTCACGTCAGCTATGTGTTCTTTTACGCGGGTTTTTATTGATCGTTTTGTTTGCCCTATATATGAGAGACCACACTCACAATCAAGCTTGTATACTCCTGCATCTTGTAGAGGAATATTGCACTTGACGGATGGTAAGAACTGACTAATCTTCTTCGGCGGCTTGAAGAATGTTCTAATAGAAGCTCGCTTCAAGATGTAGCCAATCTTGTCTGTGACACCTCTGACATATGGTAGTACAGCAGGCACACGCTCGACTGTGGCCGGCTTCACTCGGTCACTGTGACGTAGGCGCGGAACCCGAAGCTTGTTGTCGTGCAGAACCTGCTTGACGTGCTGAAGCTCGGCGGCCAGGTGTTTGCTGTCACAGATCCCTCGTGCTCTCTGCAACAAAGATTTGCCCACGGTAGCTAACTGTGAAGGGTGATGGTGGGATTCACCGTTTAAGTATCGGTTTGTATGGGTCTTTTTTCTATACACAGTGTGTATACACAAAAAAAAAAAAAAAAAAAAAAAAAAAAAAAAAAAAAAAAAGACCCATACAAACCGATACTTAAACGGTGAATCCCACCATCACCCTTCACAGTTAGCTACCGTGGGCAAATCTTTGTTGCAGAGAGCACGAGGGATCTGTGACAGCAAACACCTGGCCGCCGAGCTTCAGCACGTCAAGCAGGTTCTGCACGACAACAAGCTTCGGGTTCCGCGCCTACGTCACAGTGACCGAGTGAAGCCGGCCACAGTCGAGCGTGTGCCTGCTGTACTACCATATGTCAGAGGTGTCACAGACAAGATTGGCTACATCTTGAAGCGAGCTTCTATTAGAACATTCTTCAAGCCGCCGAAGAAGATTAGTCAGTTCTTACCATCCGTCAAGTGCAATATTCCTCTACAAGATGCAGGAGTATACAAGCTTGATTGTGAGTGTGGTCTCTCATATATAGGGCAAACAAAACGATCAATAAAAACCCGCGTAAAAGAACACATAGCTGACGTGAAGCACCAACGTTCCGGGAAGTCTGCAGTTTGTGATCATATCCTAGACGGCCCCCGTCATTACATTAGATTTGATAAACCACAAGTCCTCGCGAAAGAACATCAATTCCTGCCAAGGATGATACGTGAGGCTATTGAAATTAAAAAACATCCTAATTTCAATAGAGAGGGAGGCTGGGTACTACCACCTGCTTGGGATCCTGTAATTCATAAAATTAAAACTAAACCCAAGCATACCACTGTAAGACTTCAAGACACAGTTAGTTCATTCTGCGTAGATCGGACCAAAATTAATAATTAAAAAGCTGAAGGTACTCCGGGTTAACTTTGACATCGGGACGTCAATCACCTCAGTCCCCCGTGACCACGGTTGCTGGAAAGCAACCGAAACGTCGGGAATATAAAATAAGTAAATTAAACGCGATAAAATCCGTAAAAATAGTTTTATTCAATGTGTAGTGTTCGCGTAAATATAAGAAATCATTATGTATTGACTTCAACCCAAAAACCTTCTCCATTGACATTAACTACACCAATTAACGAACCTTTGTTTTCATTCGTCTCTGACAAAGTCAACTATTTTTTCTTGTTTATCCGGCAAAATAGAACACTGCTGGATATTGGCCGTCATAAGAAAAATATTTCTACAACTATTTATATGATGGAAAATTATGGCAAGTCGTAAGTAATTAATATCTAATAAGTGTGTAATAAGTAATAAGCCAAAGGAGCAGTAAGCTGAAGTCAATGGATGCAGTTAGCTCAGGAAAGCAAGCCTAGTTTTTGTTAAGCAGTTGAATTGTGAAGGGGTGTAATGATGATGATGATGATGATATTTCTAATCGAGTCTTTTACTACAAGAAAAGGCGTTCGATATTTTGTCAAACGTTATTCTGTTTTATATGTAGTCATGAGAATATTACACCTCGCCTGAACCGTTGCTAGGGCGATGCGTTCGAAGCAGCTTACTCGTATCTGTGTGTTGTATGTCAGGTTACAGTTTACAAAGGCGCGTATGTGCTCGTTCCGCTTCGATATAACCTTGTTGATCTAGCTATGACGGGTTAAGATATTAATGCGTTACTACAATTAGCATAGTACTAAGAGCTTCATTGAAATAAGTACAATATGATTTTAAAAGTAAAGTTTTTTTTTTCATTTCGTTAAACAAAGAAAATGTTCAGTTGGATCAGGCTTTCGTCCACGGTCGATCTGTTTATCTTATATTTTGTTAAGTATATTCTATTATTGAACGTCGTTCTCATTACAAAACATAGTTTATTGATAGTCTGGGTTTTACGGTTAAAGTTTTTTTTTAATATTTTCTATATAGAATAAGGAAGGCAAACGAGCACACAGTCCACTTCTCTCACATCTACATCTCAATTAAGAATCAAAATGTAGATGCGTTATCAACCTCAGAACCAAGATGAAATGCCTTACACTCACTATAGGAAACGCAGCAGCAATACGCTACTATTTTACGCTGGTATTCAGTATGAGCGTGGTCCTTCCCTGGTCGAGCCGAACTATTCGTGCTAAAAACATTAATACAGCTGCAGCGTGGCTCTACCATGTATAAATGATTCACTGATTTCTTAAAGCTGAGGCAATTGATACACCCGTTTTTGAACACGAAGGATGTTCGTTGTTGTTGATTCACCATGGAAGTTTATAAATCGAGAAATTCTAGATTCGAATATTTTTTTACAAACGCGACACCTAATAATGCGTTTCGTAATAATGTAAGAAAATACTTCTTGACAAGAAGGTCCAGTACATTAAAAACTTTGTTTTTTGTTTCTAAAATGCCGTCTACGTGGCCAGTTTCAATGAGTGCAGCATCTGCAGATTATACAAGAGTTGACAACACCTTTTGTCGTATATTTTTTTTTCTTTTTTAAACGTTATCCCCACATTAGGATTTTCTCCTGTATCGTGGAGGCAGCTTACAAACATACATTGCACGAGGACAAACATCCAGACCCGTAACAATTATTTGTAGGCCAAACAAATACTCGTTCGGTGCGGGATTCAAACCCGCGGCCCCCGGCGCAACAACTCATTGCTAAGCCACTGCGCCACGGAGCCGTCAATTATTATGTATGTATACAAAATAATTATACAGATTGAGAATCACTTAATGTCCATGCTGCAATACTGATTTGTCCTTGGACAAATTATCATACCTTTGTCCAAGGGCAAATCAGACACTTGTTTTTTCATCTCTTTTTGCCTAAAAATATATCAGAATAGAATCATTTTTATTCAACATAGATTATAAGTCATTCTAAATGAAAGTAATTTTTAATTTGACTACTGGTTCAGAAAAAATCCTCTGTCCTGAGAAAAACCAGAAAGAAACCCAATTGTTCCACCCATCTGAAACACACGGTTGTTAAAAATATAAATTTTAAAGTACGTTATGGTTTTAAATACTACAATCAGTCGTATAAGTATATGTACAATATATACTTGTAAATAACTGGTTCTTTATTGTTTTTAAATTCCTTATTAAGGGATAATGCTTACAAATCTCGGAACCCTTATAAACTGTATCAAAACACGAAGCAAATTTGAATCATTTAATTGCTGCAAGTCTGCCCTCAAAGCTATATGAATTTAAGGGAGGAGGGTGGGCGGGCGCGAGCCCTAGGCACTGGATTTGCAACTGGGGATGGAAGTAAATTACAAACGAATTACCTCGTGTTCCATGTTACTTTGACTTAACTCTTTTATTTCAATTCAAAGCAAAAGCGAAGACGTTACCATAATTTGATGTCCTTGCTCGTCGCTGAAATATTTATGAAAATAAAACAACCATTCAATACAGTTTTAATTTTCCTTATTTTTAAAGATCTTTTTTTTTTTTAGGGTGTTCTCAAAATTTCTTTTCATTTCTCTTGTTAATTTTACTTTTGTGTTGTTTTATGTATCGGACGTCTATAAAACACTTTACTTGGTATTCCAACTACTTTTATAAATCTGTTTATTTCATAATACTAAACCAAATGATATTGTTTTTATTATAGAATAAATATGACAAGCGAACAGACAATTCACCTGAATGAAAATAGCTGTTGCAGCCAATAGATATCATCATCTAACCTCGATTAAGAATCAAAATGCAGATGTATTGTAACCCAGGGTATCCGGTTATCTTTTCTTTTTTTTTCTTTTTTCTTTTTTAAAACGTTACCCCCACACTAGACCCTCACCATACGAAACACAGCATTATTATGCTTTTTCACGCATGTTCAGATGTGGAGTTTTACGGGTTAATGAAGAAGAAGTAATTGATTTGTATTTTTTTTTATAGGATAAGGGTGACAAACGAGTACACAGTCCACCTGATGGTAATTGGTTGCTGCGACCCATAGACATCTACATTTATCCTCTATTACAAATCAAAATGCAGATGCGTTTTCACCCGTGAGGACTAGGATGGAATGCCTCATTTTCAGTAAAAAGGGCCTCCGGCCACCTGCACTCACCAAGCGAAACGCAGAGGTAAACCTCTAGTTTACGCTGGTATTCTGTGAGGTCGTGGTACCACCCCGGTTCGAGCCGGCCCATCCGTGCGACAGCAAAAGCTGCCGCGTGGCTCTACCACTGTGAAAAAGGTAGGTAATTCATATCATGTTAACCGGTTGGTCATAGTGCCCGAGTAAGAATAACCCGTATCGTGCCGTGGTTGTTGTAAGAGGTGACAGGGGGAAACAAATTAGGTTGTGGGCAGTAGCATCTTCTTTATTACAAATAATAAAAACTGTGGTTACTAACTCGCCTGCGAGACATGCCCCGCCTGCCATGACAAATATCCCCCCCCCCCCACCTTATGAGACCATCTATAGGGAGGCCTATGTCCAGCATTGGACTTCTGATAGGCTATAATGGTAAAGGTATAATGTAAAAGAAGCCTTCATAGAACTAAAAAGAATTAAATAACTTCATAGAACTAAAAAAAAAATTAAATGACTTGAGAACGTTTTACTTTTGTTAAAAATTATTTTTTACCCTTATGAGTGGACATTAAAAACTTTATAGAACCAATCCACAAGTATGGACCTTTTTAACAAGAAAGAATCATCAAAATCAGTTAAAAATTGATAAAGATATCGCTTAACATACATACAAAAAGAACTTACGGTCGAATTGTAAGTCACCTTTTTTGAAGTCTGATAAAAATCCTCCTTAAAAATCATAAAGCTCGAAGTAAATGTATTAAGCAGAGACTACGTAACAGGGCGTCCAAACTTCAATAGTCATTTGGCTTATGCCATCACTTCGTAAAGGATTAAATCCACCGGAGCGTCCACGTCCGAACACATCCATTTCACAAATCAACCTGCACGCCACTCACACTCAGTAGAATGAAAACAATGGACTTTACAAAATATGATTGTAATACTGTGTCGAGTAAGTGTTTATTTTAGTGTATTTTATTTTAAGGACTATCAATTAAGAAATTTTACATAAGCATTGAATAACAAACAGGATGCTTAATTTTATGCGTAGATTTTTTATACCGTAATGGTGGTACACGGGCAACTTATCTAATCTGTGACACGGGATAGTTTCCGCAACTCCACGATTAAACGCGTATTTTGCGTATAAGCAGGAATTAATGTTATTCGAGCCATCCTAACTCCTCGAGGAATGAATCTGAGATGGAATAATTTACACCTTATAATTATATTGGATGTCTATACCCTTACCTCTTACTTTGCGCACATTATTGTTGTCAGTGTTTACAGAATACAGATCCCCATGTTCAAGTTAGGATACATTTGCAAAAAATATGGAAGAAGTTTTAGCTAAGCCTTAAGAAAGTCTTTCAGGAGGGCTTCGTTATGCGACCAATAGAGTATATAGGTAATATAATCACTACGTTTTAATGCGACCGACTAAGTGATTCTATACTCTTTTTGATCAACTAACAGACATTCGTAATTAGTGGAAGACGTTAATCGTGCAATAGTGCAATATCATCTCGTTACTCGAAACAGAATGCATAGCATTTGTATTCCAATAAATGTTATTTAAATATGGTAACCAGGAGTAAGTGACAAAAAAGGAACAAGTTTTCTTTTTCTTCCATTACTTCATCATCCCGTTAAATTGCACTGGACATGGGCTTCTCCCATCGTAGTAAGCATTTGAATTTAATATGCGAATTGACGATCCAAAGGCCAAACAACGGCTCTCTGCGCAGTGGCTTAGTGGGGGGGGGGGGTAAAGTTTAAAAAAAAACATATGCTTGGTTGTCTTGTACCTAGTCAGACCTAATAGAAATCATGGCAGTTATTTATTTAAATGAAATCAACCGCCATGTTTATTAAAAAAGTTCTATTTCATCTGAGTTCCACGGCTATCAAGAGGAAAACAACGGCAACTAGCCTGCGAACAAGTGCATAGATAGGGTTTCAACACCCTTTAAATTGGACGCGCAATATAGAAATACTTTACAAAAACAAAGCTGTTCTACGAGTAGTTCTAGATCATTTTTCCATCCGAAGAGGGGTTGATTTCATAACAAACAACAATGCGACGCTAATTAATAAATAAAAGTATAGAAAATAACATTTGTTTTTTTTTATATCGTAATGGATGCTTTGTTTACTTTAGTGTAGCCTTAAATATCTTGTTTGTCGATTAGCAACCCAATGCTGAATGTAGATTTCTACTAACGTAAGATGGATTTTTCGTGATCACGTTGTGACAATTAACGAACGCCCCAAGTTACACCTCAATGGTCCATCTAAGGTCTATTAGTTCATCTCACCAAACCCACGGGATATATACGTGGTAGAGCCATGCTACACCTATATTAGTAGTAAAGTTGTAGCACGAATGGGTCGGCTCGACCGAGTAATTACCACGCTCTCACAGAATACCAGCGTAAAATAGCAGCGTAACACTGCTGTGTTTCTTATGGTGAGTGTAGAAAACCGGAGACCCTTTTTACTGGAAAAGAGGCATTCCATCTTAATACTCATGGGGGACAACGCATCTGCATTTTGATTCGCAAACGAGGATAAATGTAGATGTATATGGGCCACAGCAACCACTTACCATCAGGTGGATTGTGTGCTCTTTTGCCACCCTATCCTATAAAAGAAACGATATGATGCAGTGGATAATCTTATACCGCCATCACATTGTTTTCTTCATTATATTCCATTAAATACCTAAGCGAAGCGTTAACACTTATACATATAATATCACAATTGCCTGCTACGCAGTGATTTCCATTTCTCACCAGCGCGACAGGAAACTCCCAGTGTAGAACAAAGGTCTCCCTCCCATGGCTGCTACGTTTGGTAAGCGGGATTGCAACCGCGGTTTTTTTCCCCATTAATATTGAGTTGTTTTTAGGAAACTGCTGCTGCTTATTTCCTGTTTCAGCGGCCGTCTGTTGCGTCCTACCCACCCACGGGATTTTATGGTGTGGTAGATTCTCTTACTCACTTCAAGGCAATTATCCCGTATTAGAAAGTTCTAATAAAGTATTACCTATAATCTCTGAGATTTTCATTGAAAGAATACCCTTCAAATGAGATTTAAGAAGACTGGCAATAATTGCGTAATTAATAGACGATCATTAAATAATGTCATTTCATTTCCATTGCTAGGCACTGGTATCTCTAATTTTTGAGAGGGTTTATGTCCAGGAATGAAACCACCATAATGCCTGAATGAGTAAATATTTTCCTCACAATGTTTTTCTTCGCCGTCAAGCACATGATAAATTAGTAAACAACATTGCAAGTAACAATCTCATTGATGTCGAGGATAGAACCCTGCTTCGCGATCTATAAAATTTAAGGTAAACGCCTCTCTCTCCTGAGATACTTATATATGATGTAGAAATTACATGCGGGTAAGCGGACTTCATCAGATATAGGTAGATACGAGATCTATTGAATGCCACATAATTACGTCTATAGTCCAATAGTCAATCTGTATTTTTATAACATAAAACGAGCCAACTGTCTACCTGATGGTAATTGGCTACTGCAGTACATGGACAACTGCAACCAACTTCACACAGAAAACTACGGATGGAGGAGAAATAAAATTATACACAGCTGAGCAAAGGCCTCCTCTCATTTCTGACTCTTAAAAGGTTGGATCAGTAATTATACTCGCTCTTTTAACCTTCAAACAGAAACCCAAGAGAGGGTGCACTGTTGCTTGGCGGTGGAATTAGCCCTTAGTAGTTATTACTGATTATATTACTTAATTTAGATTATGATACTTAATTGAAACAGTGGCGAATGCACATGCGTTCAAAACTCCGTGTAATATGGTACACATTTTGATTTTTATATCACTTTGTAGCGAGGGCAATCAATTATGAACAGTTATTCACCTTTCGAGTCAATTTACAACGAGTTTTTAATTACGATCGCTTTGAGTCAATTTACAGCGAATTTTGATGTCCATTACCTTTGTGTGTTTGTATTTTTATTTTTTTATTTTAAATGCTGTTTTCTCGAATATAATAAGAGCTAAATAATGTCATATGAACACAATTTTTATTATCTTCATCGCCATCGTCTTTATCATTACAGCCTATCAAAAGTCCTCAGCTGGTCACAGGCCTCCTCCATAGCTTGCCTCATTTGCCATAGTTGCCACGCTTGGCAGGCAGGTTGGCAGCCACATTTTTATGATTTTGAGTTATTAACAGAGTGATGCTGCTGCCTATGTCCTGTTTTTCCCCCTCTATCGTTTCTCACAACACCCACGGGATATAGGGTATTGGACTCTCAAACGTCGCCTCGTTGATATAACACAAATTCAAGTAATGATTTCTTATATTTACGCGAAATTATACATTGAATAAAACTATTTTTCGTAATTTTACGTATTTATCAATTTTTTTTTATTTATTTTAATTCCTGACGTTGAAATAAAAAAAAAAACCTACGTCTTACTGATAATGAAACCATATTCAATTTCGATTTTCAGTCTCTATTTACACGCTCACTGCATCACAATTGTAACTAGGAAACTAGAGGAAAACAACATGTCTGCAGAATATGTAGAATTACTCAGACACTGCATTAAATCTGGCTATCTATTGTGGAAGGAAGAGTTCCACAAGCAGACAGATGGTGTGGCGATGGGCTCACCTGTATCGCTCATTATCTATACAAATAAATAAAATTGAAGTGTCTGTTTGTAATATAAAAATTACAGTTTTTTATTAAATACATATGAAAGTAAATACGGTACTTATAACTAAAATAATATTTTTAAAATTTTTGTCTGCCTGTCTGTCTGTTTGTTCCGGGTAATCTCCAAAACGGCTTGACCGATTTTGACGCGACTTTCACTGCCAGATAGTTGATGTTATAAGGAGTAACTTAGGCTACTTTTATTTTAGAAAATAATTAGGGTTCCGCACAAAAACATAAAAACCCTAACACGCGAACGAAGTCGCGGGGAACAGCTAGTCGCTCATATATATTCATGGAGGACTTTGAGGAGAAAGCCCTTTTCATCTCAATTGTAAATTCAACGTTCTACAAGCGGTATGTAGAAGATTCTTTTGCGATTTTCTACCGACTTCAAAAAGGAGGAGGTACTCAATTTGACTATATGTTTTTTTTTGTGTCGCACCTCATAACTTTTTTTTAAATTAACCGATTTCGATGAATATTTTTTTATTTGAAAGCTAGTGCTTCTAATGTAGTTACATATAAATTTGATCAAGGTTTGACCAATAGTTTTTGAGTTATCCTTAATAGTTTATACTGAAATCGATTGTACAAAATTTTTAATTTTACTACTTGTATCATCACACAAATAATTGCATTTTTAAAACATCTTAACTTCATAAACTTTAAAATACAATTGAAGATGGAGTTAGAAGCAAATCATTTCTTAGCTTTACTAAATGTTTTAGTCATCCAAAATCCTAACAACACCATAGGTCACACTAAGGTGTCAATAAATTAAGGTGGCAGATGTGAAAATTATAGCTGAAAAACATGTCTGTTGCTATTGTATATCTTATAAATACTAACATAAGTAAAGGTGTTTATCCGAACAACTTAAAAAAGGTTGTATTCGACTCATTTTTAAAAAAGGGAAACGAGATGATTACACCAATTATCGCCCGATAACTGTACTTTCATCCATTGGTAAAATGATTGATAAGTATATCTGCAAACAAATTCATAATATCTTTGATCAAACTGATGTTATTTGTCATAATCAGATTGGTTTTCAAAAGGGTAAAAGCACTATCGATCTTCTACTATATATTTATACACACGTTCCATTGCTCGCGGGTGCATGTGGACGACGCGAGCAAATAACGTGTAAAGCGAACGGACCTGCGGTACCTGGTTCCTCGATTAATTAAAACGTCGTAAGTGAAACGTCGAGAATTAAGAATAAGTGAAATTTAGTAAAATTAAATACGATAAAATTCGTTAAAATAGTTTTTATTTAATGAACAAATGTCAGATGAAACATACCGCCAAGCGATAAGACCTAGAGGAAGGGTCGAGACATTCCGTACACATATTGCTTATTACAAAGCTTGTTTATACTCGTAGCAGATACCTAGGTCTAGCTGTAGAATGTTAATTGGTAGTGATAAAAAAGAAAGCTACCCCTCCAACAGTGAACTGCTTACAGGCTGATGCTGATATGCGGATATGCGCCGTATTAACTGTTGCTTCTCAATACATATACTCTAATATACTATTTGTTAGGAAAAATATACATATGTCGGAGCGTCTATAAAATACCCGGTTGGACCGAGGTAGAGGGGAGGGTACATCGAGAAACCCCCTCTTGTGTATGTAGTATAAAGTTCACTATAGGTGCCGTGCGCGAGAGATTTCGCTTCAGTCATTCAAAGAGTGTGGTCATTCTACTAGTGCTGAGATAGTGTCGTGATTCTGTTCGTTATTGTTATTCAGCTAGTGTGCAGACAACGCGGATTGGTGTTGCTGAGAGGCTGCGCTGTGTTACATTGAGATAAGTAGTGTTGCTAATGGTTTACATATTTTGGTGTTATCATGTTATTACGTACCTTACGTTACACTGGTGTGTGATTGTGGCAGAAACGTGTTACGGTGTGGTCGAACTGTAATTTCACTATACTGAATGTATAGTGCGTTACGTTGTCTTATTACTGATAATGATTAAACTGCGTAAGCAAGAGAGCAAGTTGAACATCCGCTCTCACACTTTTATTATTCTTAACAATTAAAGCTATCCTGATGTATTTCCGATATCAGAAGTGGGATAAAGTCCCTGTTACTGCCCACCTATAACCTTTGAATAGTGTGAGGATTATTACGTTAGTGAAATACTATGATACGCCTCGCGTTTTGTTTTTGTGTTCAATTTCTTAAATCAAGTTTGTTGTCGTATTTACGACACTGACGAATCATTAAAGTGTAGAGTAAAAGTTTAAAGTGAAATATTTTGAAGCCAAAAGTTAAATCTTTTTGTTCGTTTTATAATAAAAAGTACCCACAAGTACTTTCATTATTTCTTAACGTACCCAAATATTTTTTTTTTTTTATAGGAGAGGGGGCAAACGAGCATGCGGCTCACCTGATGGTAAGTGACTACCGCCGCCCATGAACAACCGCAACACCAGGGGAATTGCAGATGCGTTGCCGGCCTTTTAAAAAGGAGTAGGCTCTTTTCTTGAAGGTCCCTAAGTCGTATCGGTCCGGAAAAATCGCTGGTGGTAAACTATTCCACAAGGAAGTTGTGCGAGGAAGAAAACATCTTCTAAATCGCACAGTGGAGGACCGCCAATCATCCAGATGGTGTGGATGGTATCGGGAGTTCTGCCGCGATGTGCGTTCGTGAAATTTGGCGGCTGGGATTAATCCGAACAATTCCTCAGAGCACTCCCCATGGTAAATGCGAAAGAAAATGCTAAGAGATGCAACATCTCTTCGCAGTGCCAATGAGTCGAGCCGATCGGAAAGGACTCGGTCGTCGACGATTCGAGCCGCTCTGCGCTGGATGCGGTCAAGTGGAAGAAGCTGGCACTGGGGAGCCCCAGCCCAGAGATGGGAACAGTATTCCATGTGAGGCCGAACCTGCGCCTTGTAAAGTTGCAGGCGTTGAGCCGGCATGAAATACTGTCCCGCTCTGCTGAGCACGCCAAGCTTTTTAGAGGCCAATTTGGCCTTCTCTTCCAAGTGACCACGAAACTGCACGCTACTCGATATGTCGACGCCGAGGATTCCGATACTGGCTGAGGCAACAAGGGGAGTACCTTGAAACTGAGGAGATACGACAAAGGGGTTCTTTTTAGCGGTAAACGCGCAAACTTGTGTCTTCTGAGGATTAAACTGGACTAGATTTAGTCGCCCCCAATCCGAGACTTTGTCCAGCAAAGACTCGACTTCAGACACAAGTTTGTTCCGGTAAATATGATAAGAAATGTCGAAAGAAATGTTGGAGGTATTCTAAATGAGTTATAGTTTGCATTCAGTGGATATTTAACTTGCTCAAATTATGTTATAATTCGATATTTCATACGAGGTGTGATTTACATGGGCTAGTTTTAAAATTCAAAATGTTTAAACGATGTACCGAAAAAAAAAAATGTTTAACTTTAACGTGCTATTAATTAAAAACACTAAGTTGTACTTCTGTGTTCTAATGTGTTGATAAGTGTTACAGTTTACTGCGAGTATTACGTAGTCGATAAAATTGGGATTTGATTTTGAGGGTCTAATTGAGAGCGTGGAGCTGTAGCGGTCGCTCTTGAATGGAACTATGCTGTCGGGTTATGACGCCGCGGACACATTAATTGCCGCTGCTACCGATCACCATTTGATACATGAGGAAAGTAAATTTATCTTAAGGTTAACTCTTTAATTGGTTGCGAAAATGCTGGAAAACCAAAGTATAACTGACGAAATTGAAGTAGAGCAAATTAGTTCTGACATTGAAGTGAGTATTTAAGTTTACATGCGGATCGGACCGTACCAGAGGTTATAGTGTAGCCGCAGCTCAGTACATGGTGCCCTAGAAAAGCGAATGGTGTCCCAAGAGTGGTGCTGCATTTCTTGAAATCAAGTTCCGACTGAGTCTTTGTAATACGTTTTCTTTTATGTGTTACAGTAGCACGTGTGATGTGATTACATGTGTGCGAGTGTGAGGCGAGTGTGTGCCTTGCTGGTGGTAACGTACTACCGGATTCAGTTGTAGCATAGCCTGGTTTCGGCAGACGCGTATACGCAGGCACCGTCCCGGCCGTGCCTCGGAAGTCTTACATTATGTGTGCGCCGAAGTCGTACATTGTGTGCGCGGAAGTCTTATACTCTGTATGCGAGGAAATCGTGTTCTCTGAACATGCGTCAGGGTCTGTCCTGGCAGGCGCTATCCTGGTTCACGTTTTCTAACCTGGTTCACGTGGTTAACGTGGGATCTTGCAAGATAAAGTACGAATATGTGTGAGATACTTCGTATGGAGATGTATGCATACTTGTGAAAGCGAAGTGCTTTATTATAGTCCACGGTATGAGAGCGTATTTCTGTTTGAGGGCCTCGTATGCGTGATGGATAAGAGGATAGGCAACTGTGTATGTTGTCCTGATAACTAACAACTTCTTTTTAACGCAGATCCCCATGACGGCAACCCCGACGATTCTGTGAACACTCAGGTGCTCCTGCTGCTACCGTTAACACTTCGAGTGCGTGGTACGGTGCAGCATCTCGCTGGTGCTAGTGAGATGCGACGGCTCGCTGTGCGAGTGCGGCACGCCCTGTGCGGTTGTTTTGACTGCGTGAGCTTGCTTCATGGCAGCTAACTATGGCGTGTGCTGGTTTGTTTTAATAGCCACGTGCGCTTGCCTTACGCCTGCCGCAGAGGCGAGCAGTGAGCGACGTGTTGATGTGTACTATGTGAGCAATCCCAGCGGTGTCCTGATGAATACTGGCGAGTCTTACCCATTATATTATGATTCTGGGCCGAATGCCCTCTCATCAAAGATTGTGTTGTGGCAAAAGTGTAAAAATACCCCCATGATCATGTAAGTTCCTCGAGAATTAGATGTCATAGTTGATGACATTGGTAGTGAGACCAAATTTGATTAAGAATGGCTTGTATACTCATACACAAAACCATAGACCGCACCTCATGAGTAACATATGGCGATGGGTCTGTAGGAAATCGTTGGTGCGATTTCTGTCTGTGTTGGTGCATATTTGGCGGCAGATATGTAGAAAATCGTTGGTGTGATTTTGGCATATGTGGCGGCAGATGTGTTGTAGCATATTTGGCGGTGGATATGTGGAGAATCGTTGGTGCGATTCTGGCATATGTGACGGCAGATATGTAAAGAATCGTTGGTGCGATTCTGGCCTGTGTTGGTGCACAGAGCCCCTCGTGTGTTGTAGCATATGTGACGGCAGATATGTGGGGAATCGTTGGTGCGATTCTGGCATATGTGACGGCGGACATGTAAAGAATCGTTGGTGCGATTCTGGCCTGTGTTGGTGCACAGATTTCAATTGAAATTTTCACGAGTTGAATATGCATTGCTTATAAATTATGGTAAAAGTAACAAAATTGTGAGAATTACTGTATTGGAACTTGTTGATCGGACCTTCCACGATAAATCATGTTGTGCAGGAAGCACTGTGTACGAAGCCTTAATAACAGGGCATTGTCAATAATGACAGTTAGCTATTGTACTTAGACTTAGGAGAAGTAAAGTACCATTTGGAATCGATCTTGTTTCGATTGACAGGATAGCCGAGCTAGATTAATCTCTGAGCATATTTCTGTCCACAGGCACTACCGAGGACAGGTGCTGGTAAGGGATGGCCGTGTCATGGCTTGATGGCGCCATAGCGCAACAAGAAGCGCCAACTTACAATTAGTTTTCCGAACTAATAATATGTACCCACTCATGTCAGGATGGACGAGCGGACGAATTAGTGTTTGTTACAGGAATGCATGAAAATACACGCCCGAGAACGGTCGTACGTCAGGACGGCCGTGTCGGAGCGTCTATAAAATACCCGGTTGGACCGAGGTAGAGGGGAGGGTATATCGAGAAACCCCCTCTTGTGTCTGTAGTATAAAGTTCACTATAGGTGCCGTGCGCGAGAGATTCCGCTTCAGTCATTCAAAGAGTGTGGTCATTTTACTAGTGCTGAGATAGTGTCGTGATTCTGTTCGTTATTGTTATTCAGCTAGTGTGCAGACAAGGCGGATTGGTGTTGCTGAGAGGCTGCGCTGTGTTACATTGAGATAAGTAGTGTTGCTAATGGTTTACATATTTTGGTGTTATCATGTAATTACGTACCTCACGTTACACTGGTGTGTGATTGTGGCAGATACGTGTTACGGTGTGGTGGAATTGTAATTTCACTATACAGAATGTATAGTGCGTTACGTTTTCTTATTACTGATAATGATTAAACTGCGTAAGCAAGAGAGCAAGTTGAACATCCGCTCTCACACTTTTATTATTCTTAACAATTAAAGCTATCCTGATGTATTTCCGATACATACATATAATAAATATTGTGACATACGTTACTTTAATACTAGAAATAAAAATAAACTTGTTATACCATTTTTTAGACTAAAGAAAACTTCAATGCTTACGAATTCTTCAATGCTTAAAAACGATTCAATGCTTGACTTGTATTTACATAAATTTAAAAAGTATCTAAAAACACATGGTCATAAACCCATGGACATAAACCCATGGTCATTTGAAAGTCAATCAAGTTCCACAGAGAATAATGTCAACAGAATAACTTAAACAAATTAGTGTTATTTTGTATTATATTCAATTGGTAGCGTTTTTTTTATGTATATTAATTATATATATAATGTTTACATTACAGAAACTGTTACCTATTGTAATTTTTTTTGTATTTCTATATTTGTTCTTTCGCTTGACCATTCATAAGAGCTTATATATGAGCCTATGTGAATAAAAAATAAAATGGATACGTATGGAAGTCATTGTGAAACTTTACGATAAAATTCAAACAAACATACATAAGTGCCGGGTGTAATGGCGGCGTAAGAGAACCACACCATAAAATGCTATGAAAATCGTAAGATACGTAAATAAAAGTGACATTTTTTAATTAAAAAAATACCACAATTTTTTATCATATTCTTGCATTGTCATCCGAATTTGAGCTAGATATATTTCAAGTTTCCAGCACATCGGGAAGTAAGTTTAAAATCAATTACTAAATTCCACCCAGAACGACATACAAACAATAAAGTGACTTAATAAAAACGTGATAAAATAGGAGAAAGGCATCATCTTCCCGATAAATGCTCAGGATAAAAAAACTGCAGGTGCAGTATGAGGAAATCTGTAGGGGAAGCATAGGAGGTACATGTTCAGCAGTGGACTTTTATGACTATATTGAAAATTAATGATCAAATTCCAATATATTAAATCAACATAAAATAGTCATAAATCCAATGATTTGGGTTGTTCGATTACTTGAGACACCGCCTTGCGTCCCTTGTTAAAACTCTTTATAGTATTAAAGTTATATTCTGCTTACGCTTCAAACATCACCCATCATATTACATCAAGTGCCTTTTGAAGTCCACTGCTAGTCATAAGTCTTTTCCTTTAGTTACTTACCACCGATGACACTTTAAGGAGATAAATTGTCACTTATAGGACTTGTTCAGTCTACCTCACACGGATACGTTTTAAATATTTGAAACTCTGTAGAATAAGAATGATGGGCGCAACTATATTCAGCATTGGAATGCAGAGAAAGAAGGCAGCTATGGACTTGATATAGATAGTTAAGAACAAAGCAAATTGAATAATTAATACACTATTCCATCCACTCCTTCTTATCTCAAGGAGAAATTTCAGTATATTTCCTCAACGCATGATAGAACTCTGCGGTCCTCATATAATAATAAACTAAGTATCCCACTACATTTTACTAATTTTGTTGGTAAATCCTTCACCATTCAGGCTGCACTGCTCTGGAACTCCTTGCCCGATGACGTCAGAAATACATCTAATAAGACTGCCTTTAAAAGATTGGTTCACAAGCACTTTAATGATAGTTAGTATGGTCAATTTGGTTACCTTTGTTGTTATTCTATTTATAGGTTTATGTTATATATCTATTTGTATTTATAATATGTATATATTTATGTACCTATATATTTGTATGTAAATATAATATATTGTCTGTATTATATTTTATAGTATATAAGTTTATTGTATTTATATATATAATATTAGTTTATTTTTAAGTTTATCAGTAGTTTTTTTTTTCCTTGATTTACTCTATTGTTCATTTTATTTTGTCACCTATCACCTAATTTCCACACGTCCCGGGTTGACTGGGAGAGAATGCCTAAAGGCATTAAGTCCGCCCTTTGTAATCTTTTAATTAAGGTGCAATAAAATGTAAATAAATAAATAAATAAAATAAATATTCATATTATTAATTTCTCTAATCTGTTCCCAAAAGTCAACCGCACCTATATGCGATGTTCCTTGCCTGATGGCTCTAGAGACTCATGGTAGTAAATTTTTATAGATGGATTGACGCTGTTTTTTTTTTAAATAGAAGTACACACTACAAAATCAGTCCCCCATACACAGTCCAGAATTTGTAAGTTGTAAGTCCACCCGATGTTTGATGCCGTACCACTGTTATCACTCCTAGAATACGAATCAAAATGCAGTGACGTTGAACACATCTGAGAACTAAAGTGAAATGTTTCGTTACTAGTAAAAAGCGTCTCCGGTCCTTATTACTCATCATACTCGTACACATTCAAACGAAACACGGCAGCATAATGTTGCTTTTCCACTGATATTCACGTAACTCATCCAAGCTTCATATTCAAAGTTTTCAATAACTACTTATATATAAAAGGACTTAAGGCAAATACCCTGTCTCTTAACAACGACATCTAAATGTGCAGTACTACTGTATCATCATCATCATCATTACAGTCCTTCAAAAGTCCAATGCTGAACATAGGCCACCCACAACTCATAATTCGATAACTCGTGTGTTTAATGTGTGGAAACGCCTACGCATACCCCTAAGCTAGTTGAGGTTATATCGGACTTTGAACTTAAATTCCATTGTGTTCCACCTTCACCTATGCAGCGTCACGAAAACGCTTTCAAACACATCCGCAGCCCCATCATTGCCAACCGCACCTTGACGACGAGGAAGAACAACTCCTCCCGTTTTCTTTTTCAAGCGAGGCGCTAAAACTATTTCGGAATAAATATCATCAAAATCTTTAAGGTGCTGCAATTAAATTGCAAAACTTGGAAAATTCTATTAAAGGAACGTTTACAACTGAAATACATTTCTAAGTTTTAAAAAGTTGTAGATCTATTAGAGTGGACACCACCTCCTTACCGATTTCTACTACCAAATAGCAGTGTTTGTACATTATATAATTACATTTGTATATAATTATAGCATTAACTACAGCACACAAATAAATACCGACATTCCATCTCGTCCTCAGAGGACTTCTTTGTTTAAAGTTGGCTACAGATGTCCATTGACGACAGTAGCCAGTGCGTGTATGTTAAGAAAAGAGGTTGAAGTTGTCTGTAAAGCCATTTATATTCTTATCCTGCGCGCATAGTTCCTAATAATCTTGTGAATAAAAGTTCTTAACATTGTTACTTTATTTTCTACCGGTTTCAAAAAGGAGACGGTACTCAATTCGACTATTTTTTATATGTGTGTCGTTTTTATAATGTGGTGAACCGATTTCGATGATTCTTTTTATTTGAAAGTTGATGCTTCACATGTGGTCCCATATAAATTTGATCAAGGTTTGACCATTAGTTTTTGAGTTCTTCTTAATTAATTTTATAATTTATATTGAAGTCGGTTTTAGTCGGTTTTAATTAAATTATGCTTAACTGTGGTGCGCTTTAAGTGAATCAGTTGCCTTAGGGTAGAATCCGATTTCGGAATAAATAAAAATTTAAATAAAGCTCAATTTTAATTTATTACGTGCTTAAAACACATGCGATGCAGAAAGATCATTAAGAAAAAGTTCAGAAACAGAAACAGAAACAGAAACTTTTTATTCAATATAGATTATAAATAATACTTATTGAAAGTCACTCTTTTGTATGATTACCACTGGTTCGAAAAAAAAAAAACATCTGTCCTGGGAAGAACCAGCAAGAAACCCAGCGGGACTTTTTTTTAAATAACAGCTTACAATCATGTATGTTACACAAATTAACAACACAATAAATTAGAAATAGCTTGGTAGCGATCACCTCATTTCCAGGGGTTATTATCATCTATAAATTCATTAATATTATAATAACCCTTTTTATACAAACTTAGTTTAATAAAGTTTTTGAACTTTGAGCAGGTCAAATTTTGTATATTTTCTGGAATTTTGTTGTAAAAGCGTATACATCGCCCCAAGAATGAATTACTGACTCCATGGAGTCGAGTAACTGGTACTACTAGCTTGTGTCTGTTCCTAGTATTTACAGAATGAATATCACTTATTTTTGTAAAACTACTTTTATTTTTGTGTACGTACATTACATTTTCATAAATGTATTGAGAGGCCAAAGTTAATATATTAATTTCCTTAAATTTTTGTCGCAGCGACTCTTTAGGCTTTAAATCATAAATTGCTCTTATGGCCCTCTTCTGTAAAACAAATATAATTTCAGTGTCAGCTGCGTGTCCCCATAGCAAAATACCATACGACATTATGCTATGGAAATAGCTAAAGTAAACTAGTCTAGCTGTTTCAACACTAGTTAGACTTCTAATCTTTTTTACGGCATATGCTGCAGAACTAAGTCTGCTTGCTAGTTTTGATATATGGGGGCTCCTTTGAAGCTTCGCGTCTAATGTGATTCCAAGAAAAATGGTGGTATCTACAAGACTCAGTTTCTCCCCATTTAAAATTACATTAGTATTTAATTGTTTGACATTTGGAGTCATAAATTTCATACATTTCGTTTTAGTGCCATTAAAATGCAAATTATTAACATTGAACCAATTTACTAATTTAGATATAGCATTATTTACTTCGTCATATTTTAGCAATTGTCGACTTAATTTGAAAATTAAAGAAGTGTCATCTGCAAATAATACTATATCATGGTTATCTCCTACTATGTAAGGTAAGTCATTAATGTATACAAGAAACAGAAAGGGGCCGAGAATTGAGCCTTGACAACTTTTTGCGTTCTCTTACTTAAATATGAAATAATTAATTTAAGAGCATCACTTCTTACACCGTAGTGTTGAAGTTTCCTGATTAATGTTTCATGGTGAACACAATCGAAGGCTTTGGATAGGTCACAAAATGTACCCAAAGCATCCTGTGAATTCTCCCATGCATTAAATATACATTTAATCAGCTCAACACCGGCATCAGTTGTCGAGCGACCCCTTGTGAAACCAAATTGATTTTTATGAAGTAAATTATTTATATTAAAGAAATTTAACATTTGATCAAGAATAATTTTTTCAAAAATCTTACTAAGTGTTAGTAGTACAGAAATAGGTCTAAAATTGGCGGGGTCTAATGTACTACCAGATTTAAATAAAGGTATTACTTTACTATACTTCATTCAATCAGGAAACATACCAGATTCGATACGAGTATTAAAAATAATAGCTAAATGAGGCGCGATTGTATCTATTATAGACGCAATAACTTTAACGGAAATCCCCCACAGATCCGCAGTTTTCTTAACATCAATAGTTTTAAAATATTTTACAATATCTTTTGATGATACTTTATGAAATGCAAAATTCTTTGTACACGCATTTACATTTTGTTTAAGTAATGATTCGGCGACCGCAGGAGAAGAATTCAGTGACTTAGTGGTTAATATCGGAATATCGGCAGTTATACTCAACCAAATCTAAGAAATACCTTTTGATGTGTCTCATTAACTTTGTACAGGCGTACACATACAATAATTTAAAATAAATTTCTACGTAAATACAAAGGATTAAAAGTTATCTATATTTCATTACAACATGGAATTAATCAAACAATTACATTTTATAATTCATTATTTGTTTATTATTAGAACTGCATAAATTTTATAAACATGAATCCCGATCACTAAATCAGTTAAACGCCGATATTTCCATAATTGTATTAACAACTCTTCTCCCGACGAAGTGTACAAATTTCTTAGATCTTTTGGTCTTTGCAAGCCAGCTACATTGGATTATGGTCCTTTTCTATCACTTGATGAAATCAACCAACATTTCGCTTCTGTAACAGCAATGGACCCTACAATTCGCTCTCAAACTGTGGCTTCCATTGCTTCTGTGCGAATTTCCAATGTACCTACCTTTAATTTCTCTCCTGTTTCTCAGGATGAAGTCAAGAAGTCTATTTTAGCAATTCAGTCCAAGGCGGTGGGTTATGATGAGATTAGAAGACAAATGGTAGTATTTATACTAGAGCAACATCTTTCGGCAATTTCCCCTCGTCTTTTAGTTCCTCCAGTTCGCACTTGATGGTCTTGACATCTTCCAACAATTGCGGTATAGAGTTAACCCTACTTTTAATGTCGCGGATCTCTTTCAATATGACTTCGTTGATCGATGTTTCATTTTTTGTATTCTTGCAATGAGCACACCTCCATGCAGATTTTTTGTCTTGATTGAGTCTACGATAGCTTTTTTCTTCCAAGCCAGCGCAGCCGTAGCAGAGATGGTTTTTACAACCATAGCACGATACACAATCATTAATCGTTTCTTGGCAGATTGCACACAGCATGGTTATTTAGATAAGCAATTTTAAAGATCTATTTTTTAGGAGCACAATTTTGAACGTAACGCACTAGTTGATAATAAAGCTTTACGCGTTAACTGCAGTGAACGTGTCTACTTTGCGCGGCGACTGACCGCGAAACTTTACTTACTTATTTTACTTACTTTACTTATTTTACTTATACTTTATTACCTCCATCTTTGATTGCTCGTACCATCTGTATGCCGATGATCTTCAGCTATACGTGTAAGCTGAAATTGGGGATATCAATAATTGGATTAAAAATTGAATGACAACTTATCAGCTATCACATATTGGTCTAGTCGTTATGGAGTATTTGTCAATCCTTCGAAATGCCAAGGATTACAATACCGTTCAGTAAGTCTGTAAAAAATCTTGGCCTACTCATTGACAGCACACTGAATTGGAGAACTCAGGATACTGAAGTGAGTCGTAAAGTCACTGCCACGTTACGTTCTGTCTATCGTTTAAAACATTTTTTCCCCAAAAAGTCTAAGATCATGCTTGTCCAATCGCTCATATTACCCATAATTGATTATGCAGATGTGTGTTACCCGGATCTATCCCAGGCTCTTCTGAACAAGCTGGAACGCCTTCTCAATAACTGTGTGGCGGCGCTGTTGTCGCGCCACAAGCGAAACATATCGAAGCCTAAATCGCACTAACAAAGTTCCGAAGTTAAAGCAATATATATATACAATAGCTCCGAACTACCACTCGGTGCGTTGGCCGCTCCCCGGGCAGAACACCTTGCCCGGCGGGAGATTTCCCCTTTTCCTTCCACCGCCACAGTGGTGACCCCGACGTGATAATGACGCGCTGTCGTCGCGCCACAACTGTATAAGATTTATTTTCGGGCTTCGTAAGTATGACCATATTTCGCAATATAGATCTAAGCTTAATTGGCTTACAATCCGGCAGAGGCGTATTTCCAGTATATTACGTGTTCTTTTTTTCATATTAAATGACCCATTTTCGCCTTATCTCGAGAGTAAAGAACAGTGGTAGAATAATAGTTAACAAAAATTATTGCGTCTAGAAATAGGTTATATATGAAATAAGTTTTATTATTTTTCTATGATTTTTCAAATAAAAATGTATTTTAATTAAAGCCACAGAAGAAAAAAAAACATTTTTGGGAATATTGATGACTTTAATCATTTTACTCTATTCGAGTGTTGCCATTTACTATATTCATACTATTTTTGTATGCACATTGTAAGACTAACAACACAACACACAAACACAAATATTTTTATATTAAGTTATTATTAGCAAAAACTATACTATCAGTAATAATAAAAATAAAAGTGATATGGTTGAAAACAACTCTCTTACAAAGAACTTCCTACAATAATACATTATCTCAATCATAGTGTTATGTAACAATTTCATTTAATGTCATGGTAACACTAGCTAAAAAATCTCACTTTTTTTCTTGCTTTACGGCTCTGGGTTCTAGCCCTTCTGAGAATGTCACTGTATGACACAAAGGCCTTGGAGCCATGCCAGAAATATACATTTATAGTATGCAAATATGTAATAGAGATACAATAATCTAAAAACTCTCAATTATGTAGGTAGGTACATTGTGTTGAGAATGTATTAACCTATCATCAAACAACCACAGGACGCCTCACTTTTTTCAAGTGACATTAAACATAACCTAAACAGGTTCAAATCTAAATATCTTTTTTTTGACGCCTTCTTAGGACAAAATTCTTTGACAGAGTTATTAAGGGACTGACGCTTAACATTTTAAGATATTTTTTATATACGAGGGGTGATCCAAAAGTAATGATAATGAAAATAAAACACGGGAATTAAAGTTAAAATAATAATTTATTTTTCTACATAGTCTCCTAACAAATCAATACATTTATTCCATCTTTTTACTAAACCCAGGATTCACTTTAAAAAAAAATTCTTTGTCTTGACCCTCCCAAAACGCTTCAACAGCGGCCATTACTTCGCTATCGTCTTCCAATTTCTTGCCTCGGAGGCGTTCCTTGAGGCGAGGAAAGAGGTAGAAATCACTAGGAGCTAGATCTGGCGAATAGGGAGGGTTCGAATCCCGTTTCTTGAATGGCAGCCATCGCAACTGCGGCTTTGTGAGCCGGTGCGTTGTCTTGGTGAAACAGCACTCCAGCTCGCAGTTTGCCGCGTCTTTTTTCCTTAATGGCCTCCCGTAATCTTCTTATTTGGTCTGCGTAGTAAGAGCCCGTAATAGTGGCTCCCTTTTCCAAATATTCTACCATAATTATGCCTTGAGCGTCCCAAAAACAGATGCCATAACCTTTCCCGCCGAACTCGAAACTTTGAATTTCTTCGGCGTCGGTGAGGAGGCTCCCTTCCAAGTTATCGATTTTTGTTTCGTTTCAGGATCAATATGGTGGATCCAGGTCTTATCCATAGTCACAAAACGGAACAAAAAATTTTCTTGATCTGCTTGGAACTTTTCGAGATTGATCCTCGAAATGTCAACTCGATTTTTCTTTTGCTCGTCGGTTAACATTCTGGGTACCCAACGCGCAGAGACCTTTTTCATATGCAACTCGTTCGCAAGGATTCTTTGAACGCTGCCATATGAGATCCCTGTGACCTCAGCTACATGCCTGATGGTTATTCTTCGATCTGCCAACACAACATCTTCGACTTTTTTCACGTTGTCTTCAGTGAGGGATGTGGATGGGCGTCCTTCGCGATGTTCATCTTCAGTGGATGTTCTGCCCAGTTTAAACTCCTTGGCCCAGCGTGCAACTGTAGAATATGGAGGAGCAGAGTCTCCCAATGTTTCCACTAAGTCACTGTGTATGTCTTTTGAAGACATTTTTTTCAAACAGAGGTACTTGATGACAGCTCTAATTTCGTTTTTCTCCATGTTGATGTTATCTCTTTGACAGTTCGTATTCAAATGAATGTATCTCCCGGAAATCGTGATCTATTTATATAATTTTTTTAGGCTGACGTAGTGAGTATATACGCCAGCAAAAAATATTATTTTTGGATTTTTATGCGGACCTGAAGTAACCGATTATCATTACTTTTGGATCACCCCTCGTATAGACGCTAACATTCCTGCTCAACTAATTTTATGTATGAAAGTCTGCCATTGTTCTTTCACTATCTCTCCTCATCTCATGATAGGATACGTTCTTCTTCTAACAACAAAATATGTATTTCAGTTCACTTCACCGAGTTCTATGGTAACTCCTTTACAGTTCAGGCTACACGCCTTTGGAACTCCTTGCCTGATGACATCAGAAAATCTCCCAATAAGTTTGCTTTTAATAAGTTGGTGCGTAATCATCTATTAAAGACAACGCTTCTTACATGAATCATCCATGTCATTTATTATTTAGGCGTATATATTCATAGTTATTTATATGTACTATTTGAATATACCTAGTTAGTTCATAAATTCTGTCACATCTTTAATATAAAATAATTGAAACAAGTTTATTCATTATGTAACCATTTTGTGCCGGACGGGCGAAACTCTCCGGAGTAAATGTTGTCGTAGATACCCCGCGAGTCGCTCACGTCCTACACCTGTAGGTTCCAGACTCCTCCAACTGCCGTCTTTCACTGCCGTCTTTCACTGCCGTCTCTTTGGTTGCTGCGGATAAACTGTGGACTGAGGTTCAAAATTAAAATGCACGATTTGTAAATTAAAATAGCAAGGGAGTGGCCAGCGGATCGACTAATTAATTTGTCGCGAGATTTTACACTGTTATTTATTTATCACTATTTTTCAACTATGAATGTTCACTATATATTTTAAAACACAGATTTAATTAAACACACAGTAATATTAAAATTTCTATTGGTTTTCTAAAATTTCTATTCGTATTTTTAAAATATCTGTTGGTAATATCAAATTTCTATTGGCAGTAACAAGTTTCTATTGGTATTCTCTACAATTTCTATTGGTAATTTTAAATATCTATTGAAAGTAACAAATTTCTATTGGTAGTATCCAAAATTTCTATTGGTAGCAGCTGGTTTTCTAACACTACTGACTAGCAGCTATTAATCAACTAAAATTAGTTGAATTTAAACACTTTTGTAACTGCGAATATCAGTTACCACTTTTTCCGTCTAGCTAACACTTTTCACGAAATGTAACGGCGAAATTTCCGTTACCACTTTTTTCAGCTAGCCAACACTTTTTCACTATATGTAACTGCGAATATCAGTTACCACTATTTTTGGCTAGCTGACACTATTTTTCTATGTGCAACTGAGAATTTTCAGTTGCCACTTTTTTCCGACTATGTGTAACTGCGATTTTTCAGTTACGACCTTTTTCGGCTAGCTAAACTTTTCTATTTCACTTTAACTTTTCACTGTGTTCTGCTACTAGTCACTTCAGCTACTACCGGATACTGCTGCTTGTTACTGGTAGTTCTTCCTACTACGATGTTACTGTGATTTGCCCCCATAAGGTAGACTTCGGCTATACTCTATAGAGAGCCGCTTGCCAATTCCCATTTGCCTCTTTATTTTCAATCATTTTTCTTTATGCAAATGGCACAAATTGCAACTTTTCTATATAATACAAATCTTAACTCTAACATGCTATACATCATTAAATAGACATTTTTGTTCTACATTAGTATGCGATAAAGGATAATTAATATATTTACATTTAACAAAGTTATTCATTGAAATGTCCTAAACTTTTACACTAATTGGTCATATTAATTCTTTAATTATCCTATAACTTTTAAATCGTGCTTAATTATACAAAATATTTCTTTATTATAACGATCTATACATCATATGCTAACTAAATACCATATTTACAACTCTTTTCAGACATAAAATTATTCTCATTAATTTTTTGCTTAAAACTATTACGCAGTTAATTTAAATTTCCAGAAAGTTCTATAGCGCGGCGCGCTGTGATTGGTCGATATTTTCTTAAACAAAATAAAGTTGTTTATATTAACTATTGTCAAATCGACCTTCTATACAAACATATTGAGAGTTGTAAATACATGGTAAAACTATATTTAATACATTATTTAGTCAATTTTTCCGTATTTTCATTTTTTTAAACAAATAAATATTCCTTAATCACTTTCTCGTTTAAAGTCATTTTTGCCGTTGTGAACAGTCATTTTGGCCGTCTCGAACATTTCTCCCGCCGTGCAGCGTCGCGAAGACCCGTCGCAGCGGCGCTGCATAATTTCGGTGAGAGACGTTGCCTCTACTTCGGCAGCGGCACGAGTTTTCTGGTTGGCCTCTTGATTAGTCCATTCGCTGTGCGTACCTCCACAGTGCGGATCTGTCCGTCCGCCCCGGGGTATATGTTTTCAATCCTTCCTCGTGGCCAGGTGTTACGAGGTAACTGGCTGTCAGCTATGAGGACTGGATCGCCCACCTGGAGATCGGGGCCTTGACCGTGGGCCTCCCGCCGGTTTTGAAGTTCCGGCAGATATTCTTTGACCCAACGCTGCCAGAACATGTCAGCGAGTATCTGGGAGCGTCGCCAGTGTTTTTTGCTGTTCGCATCTTTTTCACTAAAAACTCCAGGTGTTGGCAGTCTCGCAGATCCTCCCAATAGGAAGTGATTTGGAGTGATGGACTCGTTGTCTTTGCTGTCTACTGAGATGTGAGTCAATGGTCTGCTGTTTACTGTATATTCCACCTCGCAGAGCAGCGTGGTCAAGACATCTTCGTGCGGATGTCTCTCATGAAGGACGGTGTATAGTGCCGTCTTCACGCATCGAACAAGCCGTTCCCACACCCCTCCCATGAAAGGCGCGGAGGGGGTTATAAATCGCCAGACTATGCCTCGTCGGCTGGCTTCTTCTCGGAAGGCCTCTCGAAGCTCCTTGTCGGCACCGTGCATATTGGTGCCGTTGTCCGAGTAAATCTCGGTGGGACATCCTCGGCGCGCTGCGAATCTTCTTAATGCCAGTATGGCAGAGTCTGCGCTGAGATCTTTCACAATTTCCAAATGTACAGCTCGTGATGTAAGGCAGGTGAAGAGCGCCACGTATCTCTTCTGATGTTGACGTCCCACTGTTACGGAGAGTGGCCCAAAATAATCCAGGCCGGTGAACGTGAACGGTCTCTGGTGATGTGCGAGACGCGTGCTGGGATGATCACCGGTGGCTGGCATGGATGGTTGTGCCTTTCTTATGCGGCACTGAACGCATTGGCTTACTATTCTTTTAGTAGTGGGTCTTAGTCTGATTACCCAGTAATGCTGTCGAACCTCGTTGATGGTTGGTTCGGTCCCGCAATGATGCAGGCTACGATGCGTCCAATCAATATACAATTGGGTGATGTGATGATCACCATCCAATATAGCTGGCCCTTTCATATCTTCAGAGACTCCTTTTACAGCGGCTATTCGACTTCGTAGCGCAATGATCCCGTCTTTCAATTGTATCTGTAGTGGTCGTAGGCGGCTATCATGGGCGACCCTCTTATCGTTACGGAGATCGGCTATCTCTTGTGTGAAGGAGTCTTCCTGGATGACATGTACCAGGAGCTTTTCGGCCTTTCTTATATATTCGGCCTCCAGTGTGATGTATTTGTTTACATCTTTGCTTTTCACCTGACTGGGAGGCTGCGCGAGACGTCGCGGATTGCACTTCGATCTCCTCCAGTCGGGGTATTTCTCTCTATTTTTTTTTGTCCTTTTATAAAAGGTCCTGTCGGTTGTTTTGCGGCAGAGTGTTATGCGAAACTTTTCTGGTTTCATCGGATTATGGACATCGAAATGAGGTAGATACCATGTCTTTCCTGGTATACTATTCTTTGGCGCTATTTCGGCGTATCCCTTTTGTATCAGGGAATTCATTTCTTCGTTGTACTTCTGCTTTAGCTCTTCGTTTCGATCTAGTTTTTTCTCGATAGAAACGAGCCTGTTTATCGCCGTTTCATAATTTCCAGGCATTTCGATGTCTTTCTTTTTCCATAGAAGCGCTGTTTCTATGTGCCCGTCTTCCAACTGACGGGTGCTGCTATTTAGTATTTCTTCGGCTTGCTTCTCTGGATCGGAATCTGGTCTTCTCGGATTTATCATTAAAGATTCCAGCGCGAAGTATTCGCGGAGTTGGTCATTTATATTCTCCTCGCTCGTGTACAGCTCGTTGGCCGTGTGGACGCGCTGATGCGGGGCTTTAGTGTGCGCCCCGTGTAGCACCCATCCCAGTTCTGTGAGCGAGGCTATTGGCTGATGCGGTGGACCTCTGCGTACTTGTGTGGCTATTAAGAGTCTCCAGTTGTCTTGTCCTATCAGGATCCTAGGGTTGCCTGAATCATATGTCAATTGATCCTTTAAGCCTTTCAAATGCTTACAATTTTCTATGTCTGTTGCACGCACAGTCTGCGGCCCCAAGTTTAGGCTGGCGACCGTGCGTGCTCTGAATGGCACCCTTTTTCTATGGAGACTCTTTAGTGACACTTTGACTCTTTGGGAGTCCGGCGAATCGAGGGTAGTGTTCCCGATAGCTGTGATCTTGAATGGGTCCAACCGCCCTTTAGCTCCAATTTGATCGGCAATCTCTTGATCCATTAACGAGACTGTCGACCCATCATCCAGCAGAGCGTGTGTGTTTATTGCTCCCGCCGGTCCAATTACTCGAACTGGAATTATCTTCAAGTAAGCTTGATGCTTTGATACAGCGAATGAGTTTGCCACTGTCTCTTGAGGTTCTTTTAGTGGGCCCTCTGTCTTTTCCTTTCTATTATTATGAAGGAGTCGATTGTGTGTCGCGTTGCATCCTTTTATTCCACACTTCGTGGTTTTGCATCTGTGTGTCTGACTTCTATAACGCAGACACCGGAAACATAAATTCCTTTGCTTGGCGAGTTGCCATCTTTTATCAATATCTGCCTCTTTAAACTTGTTGCAGTCGGATCCGTAATGACCCTCTTTTTCGCACACACTGCATTTCGGAGACGGCTTAGTGGTAGCCGTGTGCGTCCTATGCACTGGACGATTATTTTGCGCTCCGCTTATGATCTCAGGAGGCGCAAATGCACTACAGTAGCGAGCTTGTTCGGTGATAAATTCACTGAAGGAACCGAGGTCTGGTCTTGAGTCATACTTTTCTGTATAAATTCTATACCACTGCGCGCGTATAGAGTTTGGCAGTTTGTCTGTGAGGTGTCGTAGCAGCTCTGCGTTAACGAGGTAATGGTCTCGCTTGAGTGCTCGAAGTGTGACGACGCTTCCCCTCACTTTGCTCGCGAATGTACAAATATCTCTGGGTGCCTCTGTACAGCGTGGCAATCCCCGTAATTTATCGGTTTCTGCTTGCGCGATTGAATCTGGACGCCCAAATTGTAGCTCCAGTTCTCGCATAATCTCATCTGGTTTAGCATGCCCGATGAGTTCCGAACTAACTGTTTCCAAGGCTCTTCCTTGTAGACTTCTTCGTAGTCTAGCAGTATTTTCTATGTCATTGAAGTAGCCTCGGGTTGTTTCATAAATGGCACGGAACGAAAGCCATTCAGTATGTGCTCCGCTAAAGCTCGGCAGTGTCATTATCGCTTTTGATGCTGCGAAAGTATTTGACGATGCACTCTCTGGTTTTGGTTTATCAGTGAGTGCGGCTATAGCGGACGTGAGCTCCGATATGAATGGTCGGAGCACCCTGTCTTCATTGCTGACAGGTGCCTGGTTAGGTCTTTTTATTATGGGATTCTTGGTTGCTTCTTCCGGTTGGGGATCCTGGTAGGCGGGCTCTGATACAGCAGGTAGGAGCTCCCTTTCTTCATCAACCTTCGAATCCTTGTTTGTGAGCTTCATCGGCGGCTCACTGAGGTCGACAACCTCCGGGGGTGGCTTTGTGATGTTTTTATTAAGTGGGGCCTCCCCACCGGTGGTTGCGCCTTGCGTTGGCTTTTGTTTGGCTACAGAATTTTCGAGCCAAGATCGGACATACTCACTTTTGGAGTGACCATCCTCATCATAGTCGTCCGATTCATCATCTTCTTCAGCCATTTGTAATGAGATCTGTGCGAGTTCCAATTTTATTCTCAGCACTTCCTCACGAGCCTTCAAAACCCTTTTATTGGGCCGAGTGGTCTTCTTTGACCTTGTACTTTTATCGGTGTGGCCCCTTGGTGGTTCTTCGGCGCGGGAATATACCCGGGCTGTTGGCGGTGATGCACAGCGAATGTCATCGTTGCCTTCTATTTGTTTCCTCTGCTTCGGTGTACCAGCTTTAACAACGGCTTGCACTGGCAGGTGTACCCCCCCATCGCAGGGGCAAGCTATCTGTTCTCTCTGCTTCGGTGTACCGGCTTTAACAACGGCTGGCACAGGCAGGAGTACCCCCCCATCGCGGGGGCAAGCTGGCGCCTCAGCGCCTTCTGTTGTGGATGGTGAGCGTGGTGGCATCTGGTGGCGGACGGTGTCGGTATTGTCCGACGGTCCATCATCCAGACCGACAGTCCACGCCATGGTTCCCCTTCCTTGCGAACGAGTGATCGGCATCTTGATTCTGAAATTTCAGCAACTTTAAAACGGTAGTGATTATTTACCCGGTTCCGAAATACTAACGGATTGACGAATCCCGTTCGAATGACCAGCGTATGTGGTCCGGTGTATACGGATGATTCGGCTCAAAGGACCATAAAATGGTCCGGCTGGCAGTTCAATCGGAAGGATCCGGCTCGAAGGACCATAAAATGGTCCAGCCGGCAGTACAGGTGGAAGAATCCGGCTCGAAGGACCATAAAATGTGCCGGACGGGCGAAACTCTCCGGAGTAAATGTTGTCGGAGATACCCCGCGAGTCGCTCACGTCCTACACCTGTAGGTTCCAGACTCCTCCAACTGCCGTCTTTCACTGCCGTCTTTCACTGCCGTCTCTTTGGTTGCTGCGGATAAACTGTGGACTGAGGTTCAAAATTAAAATGCACGATTTGTAAATTAAAATAGCAAGGGAGTGGCCAGCGGATCGACTAATTAATTTGTCGCGAGATTTTACACTGTTATTTATTTATCACTATTTTTCAACTATGAATGTTCACTATATATTTTAAAACACAGATTTAATTAAACACACAGTAATATTAAAATTTCTATTGGTTTTCTAAAATTTCTATTCGTATTTTTAAAATATCTGTTGGTAATATCAAATTTCTATTGGCAGTAACAAGTTTCTATTGGTATTCTCTACAATTTCTATTGGTAATTTTAAATATCTATTGAAAGTAACAAATTTCTATTGGTAGTATCCAAAATTTCTATTGGTAGCAGCTGGTTTTCTAACACTACTGACTAGCAGCTATTAATCAACTAAAATTAGTTGAATTTAAACACTTTTGTAACTGCGAATATCAGTTACCACTTTTTCCGTCTAGCTAACACTTTTCACGAAATGTAACTGCGAAATTTCCGTTACCACTTTTTTCAGCTAGCCAACACTTTTTCACTATATGTAACTGCGAATATCAGTTACCACTATTTTTGGCTAGCTGACACTATTTTTCTATGTGCAACTGAGAATTTTCAGTTGCCACTTTTTTCCGACTATGTGTAACTGCGATTTTTCAGTTACGACCTTTTTCGGCTAGCTAAACTTTTCTATTTCACTTTAACTTTTCACTGTGTTCTGCTACTAGTCACTTCAGCTACTACCGGATACTGCTGCTTGTTACTGGTAGTTCTTCCTACTACGATGTTACTGTGATTTGCCCCCATAAGGTAGACTTCGGCTATACTCTATAGAGAGCCGCTTGCCAATTCCCATTTGCCTCTTTATTTTCAATCATTTTTCTTTATGCAAATGGCACAAATTGCAACTTTTCTATATAATACAAATCTTAACTCTAACATGCTATACATCATTAAATAGACATTTTTGTTCTACATTAGTATGCGATAAAGGATAATTAATATATTTACATTTAACAAAGTTATTCATTGAAATGTCCTAAACTTTTACACTAATTGGTCATATTAATTCTTTAATTATCCTATAACTTTTAAATCGTGCTTAATTATACAAAATATTTCTTTATTATAACGATCTATACATCATATGCTAACTAAATACCATATTTACAACTCTTTTCAGACATAAAATTATTCTCATTAATTTTTTGCTTAAAACTATTACGCAGTTAATTTAAATTTCCAGAAAGTTCTATAGCGCGGCGCGCTGTGATTGGTCGATATTTTCTTAAACAAAATAAAGTTGTTTATATTAACTATTGTCAAATCGACCTTCTATACAAACATATTGAGAGTTGTAAATACATGGTAAAACTATATTTAATACATTATTTAGTCAATTTTTCCGTATTTTCATTTTTTTAAACAAATAAATATTCCTTAATCACTTTCTCGTTTAAAGTCATTTTTGCCGTTGTGAACAGTCATTTTGGCCGTCTCGAACACATTTATACACCAAAATGAACTTAACAAAACATAGATTCTTATGACACTACTCGTAAAATTTATTCAAAATGACCTCCTTGATTTTGAATACAGGCCTTCAATCTGCGCGGCCAGTCGTCTATCGCAGCACGAACGAGGTCCATGTCAATATCGGCGGCTGCCTTAATCAAGGATATCTTGAATGACTCCAAATTGGGATGAGGCTTTGAGCACGCCTTTTCCTCCAAGTGTTGCCATATCTTGTAATCTAACGGATTCAAATCTGGACTGGAGGAGGGCCAGTCTTCGTGCCGGATGAAGTCGATTTCACGTGCCGCCAGCCAGTCTTGTGTGCTCTACGCTCTATGAGCTGGCGCCGAATCTTGTTGGAATACCCAGTGCCTGTTATTGAACATGGTATGAGAAACAGGTTCCACAAGGTTCGTCAGGACTGTATTTTGATACACAACTGCATTCGTTTTTACACCTTTCTCACAAAAATGTACCTCTGTTAAGCCCCTATAAGAAACTCCCAACCATACCATGAACGAGGATGGAAAATGACCTCGTTGGACACGCGGAATACGGTTGCTCGGTTCTCACTACTGTGTGCGTACACCTTATAATTTTGTTTGTTGTAGCTCTCTTCTACGGTAAAATTTTTTTCATCCGAAAAAAGAATTTCCCGATATTTTTTCCCGCGTACCGCTTCAACAAAGCGCGGCATCTCTTCAGTCTCAGGTCCATTGGACGAGCATTCAAACGATGTCCTGTTTTTCTTCGATATGCCCGAAGCCCTAAGTCTTCATTTAACACCCTTTTCACCGTGGTTCTGCTTAACCCCATCTGAAGGGCCAACAGTTTCTGCTTACGTTTGGGATTTCTTTGAATTCGCGCCTTCACAGCTTTTATCACTGCTGGAATCCTAACATACCGAGGGCGACCACTTCTTGACCTGTCATCTACACTACAGTCTTCATTGTATCGTTTGATGGTACGATAAACGAATCTTTTGGTTATATTCAAATTTTTCAGTATGTCAAAAATTTTAATTGGCGCGTAACCGCAACGATGCAACGCAATAACTGCAACACGATCTTCTTTAAGCGTCCACTCCATATTTAAAAATGAGTAAAATTCTAAAATGTATACAGTTTTATTTTCATGAACAATTCGAAATTCGAATTCAATAAACATTTTGTGGCCAGCATTCTAAAAGAAAAGTTTATACTGTGTGACAATACTTATGACCTAACTAGGTATGTATGCTTATGTATGTATGTATATATTTGTATACATGTATAAATAGGAGATATTTTACAGTTAATTATTGTATATATTAGTAAAATGTGTATGTAACGTAATTAATTATCATTTTTATTTTGTTTGAAGGCATAAAATCCGCCCGTTTTATTCTTTTAGATTAAGAATGCAATAAAGAATAAATAAATAAATAAATAAATAAATCCCACTAAGGCAAAGTTGCAAGTAAGCTTAGAAAATACCTTGTACAATGGTAGCAGTGGGGTATACATATAGAAGTATAGAGACATTGAAAAACATTTGAAAAGGAATTGGCTTCCGATACAAAAAAAATGACAAACGCAAAATAATTATTTAGAGACATAAATGCAGTTTAATTTAAAAAGCAGATTTTTACGAGAAATTAAAAATACATATAACCAATTCGGACAATATTATATTCATTGATGAAATATGGATAAACACCATCCACACTGTGCCGCATGCATCGACAGATGACGCGTGCCCGCAGGAAACGATAAAGTGCCTCATAATAATTTACCATGTGGGATCTGCCTGAGGAAGATTTGTAGAAAATACAAGAGATAACTGGGCCAGTGATGGAGAAAACAAAGAAAATTGTTATTGACGACTAAGAAAAAAATTTTTTATTGCATCATAGAAAGTCAAATAATAATAAATGTTAACAACGATGATGACGACGACAGCTCACCTAGTTATAGTAAAAGTGATTAAATAAATTGGTGGTGTACTGCAGTCTAAATTTATATAACTTTATCTGTAAGCAATAAATAGGAAAACTCTGTAATAGTTTGTGTTTTAAGTTATCTGTTTCTAATTTATTCTGGTATTAATCTAGATAAAACTGTAAATGATTACCAACTCTAAATAATCTATATATATTTCTCTTAAGAATCGAATATTATTGGTACCGATTTTGCAGTTGAAATGCCTAGTCCAATAAATGTGACAGCTGTCAAAAGGTATTTCTTGGGTTGTTAGGTTTGGTGGAGTATAAAGGTATACAATTTCCATGTCTGCGAAAATAAAACTATCTTTTCTTACTTGTCTGCCTTGGAAACCCCCGTGTCCATCTTACCTGTCTGCCAACAAACAGTCAATGCTGAATGTATTTGACTAAAGTGACCACTATTTCAGTATAATAATTAAGAATGCTATTATTAATACAGGCTGTTTTCTCAGAGATGAAAACACGCCTTTAGCATTCCTTAACTGCAGTATGTTGCCGGTATAAAACAGTCTACTATCATTGTAGATGGTAGACTGTTTTATACCGGCAACATACTGCAAAAAGAAGAAGTCAAAGAAGTGTCATCTGCAAATAATACTATATCATGGTTATCCCCTACCATGTAAGGTAAGTCATTAATGTACACAAGAAACAGAAAGGGGCCAAGAATTGAGCCTTGAGGCACGCTCATTTGTACCACCGACCTGAAAAAGCTCATACTGTTAATGACAACTTTTTGCGTTCTCTTACTTAAATATGAAATAATTAATTTAAAAGCATCACTTCTTACACCGTCGTGTTGAAGTTTCCTGATTAATGTTTCATGGTGAACACAATCCAAGACCTTGGATAGGTCACAAAATACACCCAAAGCATACTGTGAATTCTCCCATGCATTAAAGATATATTATAAAGATATATATATAATATACCAATATTTTATGTCAATGAAAAAGAGGTTGATTATCATTTGAGGTTTAGTCTGTGCTTGGTGATCAAAAATAAAACAACAATTCGTACACATATAGACATGTATATAATTTAAGACAGACTACAAACAGTAAATACATAGACAACAATTACTTTACTTGAGATGTATACCAGATAGACAATAGGAGTATGAGCACAACACAATAATACATCGAAAAATACATTCACCATTATTAATATATCTTTTAAAAAGGAGCAAGAATTTAGTCAGAATACAATTAGGAAAATTTATTTTTATGGACGTTTAACAATATTAAATTTGAATAAAACAATTGCTCGTATTGTATATACAGACATCAGTGTTATACTTACGACTAATTATGGTTCGTGTCTTACGTAGTTCGTATCTTCTTTATACATATGTATAAAATGACTCTTAGAGTAATTATATACATATGTATGCATAGACAGAACCTACAATTCTACATAATCAGGATCACTTTACTTGTCTTGCTTTTTCTAATTAACACTTAACATATTTTTTATTATAATAAATCCTATTGAAATATATTGTGCATAATTAATTTATGCTGAGTCCGTCAGAAAAGTGCGACAAAGATAGTAAAAAAAAGTGTGGACGGTTATTGTGGTTATTGTCATTCGAGCTAACGAGACCAACTAATGTTAAGTAGTGGCAATTGGCAATATTAGAATCAGACGTTACTTTGCGAAAAATTTATAAATCAAATCTGTTTAAAATAAATCTGGTAAGATTCGCGTGAAAAATATATATAACGTGTCTTCCCTATCTTGAACACCAAACCACTCCCTACTTGAATTATACCTGCACTATCACCGTCACTAATAACCCCTACGCCAATACCTACTCCCAATACCAAGAAAACAGAAACAAATCACCATCGATTATGCACGTGTTTTGCCTCTAAGTGAGGCATCATCCTAAGAAATAGATCATCGCAAAGTCTACTTGCACCTGACGGTGAAGTGTACGCAATTAAGGGAGAGAAAGAGGTGCTCCAAAGTAGATAAAAATTATTTTATTTCTAAAGCAGATCTAATTTATATTAAAGCCTGTGATAGTCATACAGCAATTTATTCAGAAAATTTCGTGAGACTATATAAACCTTTTTCTGTAAAGTAGATTTTATATCGGGAGTTGATCCATTCGTAGTCGTTTTCTTCATTGTAAGATTTCAAGAGGAAACAACTAATGCAAAAGATTTGCTCAACAATCAAACAAACAATGATGATTGTTGACTAAGCAAATCTCGTGGAATGGCATATGTGTAAATAATACTAACATATTAATTAAAATAAAGTGAGGTACAATATTGTTAATACAAATTTGTTCATTGTTACGGAAAAATTACTTAAATACCGTTCAAAGCTTTGGCCATATAAGTATTAGGTAAAATTATTGTCACACTAACACGCGTTCTCCGTTCATACAATTTAATGTCACAATTGCACTCATATTATTTTAAGTTTATATCAATAAAAAGGTGAACCTGATATGAAATAAGCTTAAAAATACAACTGATAAAAATGGACACATTTATCTTTTATTATCCTTATTTAAAACAACCAAAACATTTAGTATGACAAACTTATCTTAAATTTCTAAACGTATTATAGATATGCCTTTCAAATTAAGCTCGATTACCATCCTGCACTCATTTAATTATTTTTACATATATAATAAATATATGAAAGCTCATATGACAGAATTACAAACAACAACACATATAATATACGTTTATTACCAACCAAGTGTACCAAGCACTTTATACATTTTTAAGCTTGTATATTGTATATAATAATACACAAAGATATTTTAAAACAAAATATACTTAGCACTCTAATTAATCTGTCTCATACCTCTCTACTCTACGATTATAAATAAAACTTCTAATGTGATGTTGTAATACTTTTGAACATCTATGTAGTTATTGCAAAAAAACGAAATAATTTTTATCTAAAAAAGAAAACTAAATTGAATCGAACAGTTAAGGCGCTCGCGGAAGCCCTGTGCGTACCTTCTACGTTTGGACGTATGTTGTTTTTTCGAAAATTCTTCCCGCTTTAGTACTAATTCGCTCGAAAATTTCAGGGAAAGAAGTAACGTTTTCATATACCTACACACCGACCACAAGTGGGCCTTAACCCTTTTTGCACATTTAATCTTTAAATAGGAAATCAAAACCGTGCGTGAATATATTTGTCTTTCAATTAGTTGTAATATATAAAGTTATACTTAATAAAATTCATTTCTTTTATTTATAGAATTGAATAGAATAATTTTATTCAATGTAGATTATTACATAATATTTCTTGAAAGTCATATTATGTATATTTTTATGAATTATTGTCCCACATGTAAATCGGTGAATATACAAATACATATTAAGTACTCTTCAATTACGATTTATTAATACATGAGTTGTATTTATTATTTCACCAAGAACCTAATGCAAGCTTTTAATATTCTAAAAATACATTGGAATAAGATTCACACACGACATTGGAATATTATTTCAACTACCCACACAATAAGCCATTGCAGGTAATATTCATTAACATGGGCCAAACACCAGCTGCTACAAAACTCATACATATATATTATGTAAGAGCTAATAATACACATCTATCTATGAATGGTCAGACTACTTCTACCTAGGAGCCTGTCTGAGCTGGTACTATCCTTCTTACGTATTTCTGCCGCCAAACAGCAGAGTGTACACTGCTGTGTTCAGATATGAAGGGCATAGGGAGCCAATGTAATTACAAGTTGTGACGCATAACATTTGAATTGTCAGAGGTGATCTGAGCTTTCTTTGTTTAAAGTTAAAGTTTTATTTTTAAAACATATATATAAAAATTGGCTCTTGAAGTGATCGAAGCCATAATATGAAAACTAAATTATTTCTGACTTAATTACTATCTTTACAAACTACAGAATTGACTAAAGACAATATGAATTGACTAACAGTAGGAAAATTAAATCCCAAGATAAACACACGATTCACAAACATTATAAGCTTTTACTAATTTTAGTTTAAGCAAATATTTCTATATTATACTTACTACGAGTATACATTTTATTAATAAACACCACCTTATTACATTTAGTTAAATTTGTTGGCTACTAAATATTAACATTTACTACGTGGTACAACCATGTTTGATGGGAACCGTCTTTTTTCTAAGCAAAATATATACGCATAATAACGTAATCCATCAGAGTTTGACTATGTATGAGAACACTTTGTTTTATCGTTTACAATTCGAAGTACAGTACGACAAATAACATTGGCGGGTAACTCTAAACGGGAACCAAATAGCCAAAACAGTTCTAGTGCTCTTACATTTCATCATCATCATCATCATTACAGCCCTTCACAAGTCCACTGCTGAACATAGGCCTCCCCCAAAGAATACCACAAAGCATGGTCCTGAGCCACCTGCATCCATCGACTTCATGCATGTCTTACCAGGTCGTCACTCCATCTCGTGGGGGGACGCCCTACACTTCGCCTACCGGTACGAGGCTGCCACTCGAGAACCGTTCTTCCCCATCGGTTGTCGGTTCTTCGAGCTATATGGCCGGCCCATTGCCACTTCAGCTTACTAATCCGTTGGGCTATGTCGGTTACTCTGGTTCTACTGCGGATATCCTCATTCCTAAGTTTATCACGCAGAGAAACTCTGAGCATAGCCCTCTCCATAGCTCGCTGAGCGACCTTGAGCTTCCTCATCCGGCCAGCAGTGAAGGACCACGTCTCAGTTCCGTATGTCATCACTGGCAACACGCAATGGGTGTACAGTCTCGTTTTCAAGGTTTGAGGTATACCTGACGAGAAGATGTGCCGTAATTTCCCGAACGCTGCCCAACCGAGTTGAATCCGTCGATTGACCTCTCGGTCGACGTTGGACTTACCTAGTCGGACTATTTGTCCCAGGTAAATATACTCGTCAACAACTTCGAGCTTAGTGTTCCCAACAACTACCGGCATAGGTGTGACATGGACATTAAACATGATCTTAGTTTTGTCCATGTTCATCTTAAGACCTATCCGTTGGGAAACACTATTGAGGTCATTGAGCATAATGTTTAGGTCCTCCAGCAATTCTGCCATAAGGACTATATCGTCGGCAAATCGAAGGTGAGTGATGTACTCGCCATTGATGTTGATACCGTATCCTTTCCAGTCCAGAAGCTTGAAAACGTCTTCCAATGCAGCGGTGAAGAGTTTCGGGGATATAACGTCACCCTGTCTTACACCTCTCTGCAATTGGATAGGTTTCGTACTCTGGTTCTGTACTCGGATAGCCATCGTAGCCCTACTGTACAAGCACTTCAACACTTCGATATACCGACAGTCAACTTGGCACCGCTGAAGGGACTGCAGCACCACCCAAATTTCGACGGAATCAAAGGCTTACTCATAGTCCACATACGCCAGATATAGTGGCAAATTGTACTCTTCGGACTTCTGTACAATTTGCCGAAGGGTATGTATGTGGTCCATGGTACTAAAGCCCTTTCGGAAACCGGCTTGTTCGGGAGGCAGGAAGTCGTCAAGTCTGCGCGCGAGACGATTCGTAATGACTCTCGAAAACAGCACGTAGACGCGGCTCAGAAGGGAAATCGGTCTGTAGTTCTTCAAGAGAGCGTTGTCACCTTTCTTGAAGAACAAGACCACCGCACTTCTGCTCCACGCCTCCGGTGTAATGCCACCATGGAGGACGGAATTAAAGAGCTTCTGAAGGACTTCAAGTACCGGTTTTCCACCCGCTTTCAGAAGCTCCGCTGTAATTCCATCCTCGCCTGGGGCCTTACCGTTTTTAAGGTGCTGGAGAGCCATTCTAATCTCACTCAGACTGACGTCCGGGATATCTTCGGAATAGTGTCGGATGAGACTCGCTCTTGGATGATTACTCACACTTGCGTGTGGCTCCAACGATGACGTGTACAACTGCCCATAGAACCTCTCAATCTCACTCAAAATCTCAGGTGTCCCGGAAACGATGCTGCCACATTCTGTCTTCAGCTTTGACAGTTGGCTCTTTCTGGCAGACAGATCTCTGGCAAAGACTTTGGAGCCTTGGTTCCGCTCGATCGCTTCTTCAATACGAGCTGTATTGAAGTTGCGTAAGTCCCGCCGCATGCATTTGGAGATCTGTCTGTTCAGATGCCTGTATGCTGTCAAGTCTGTTGAAGAATGTAGCTTCATCTTCCGTCTAACAGCCATGAGATTAAGAGTGTGATCGGAGAGTTTTTGTGTTCTTCTGCGGCGGGTCTTGCAGAACTTAGCTCCGACCGCATGGACAGTTTCCACGAGCTTGTCATTCATATCGTCCACTTCATTGCAGTATTCTAGGCACTGAAAACGGTTTTGTAACTCGAGCTGAAAGGTTTCGGGACTTTGGATTAGAGCACGAGGGGGACGGAGCGTTGACTTCATTAGACGAGACCTCTCCAACTTAACGGTTAGGTTCAGTGTGCCTCTAACCATTCGGTGATCGCTACCAGTTTTCACCCTCGCGATCACGGAGACATCACTGAACAGTTGTCGTCTGGTCGTCATAATGAAGTCAATCTCATTTTTTGTGGAACCGTCGGGGCTCGACCAGGTCCACTTCCTGTGGGGCCAATTCTGGAAGAAAGAGTTCATCATAAAGAGTCCCTCTTTCTCCATGAAGTCGGCCAGCTGCTGGCCCCTTGGGTTCCGTTGCCCTATTCCAAATTTCCCTACTTTCAGCTCACCGTTCTCTCTTGTGCCTAGTTTTGCATTAAAGTCTCCCATTAACACCGTATATTGGGTTTTGGAGGAATGCATGGCTCTAGAGATATCCTCATACATTTCCTCCACCTCCTCATCGGGATGTGCCGAGGTTGGTGCGTAAACCTGTATGACCTTCAGCGAATACCGTTTGGTGATTCTGAGTATAAGGTACGCAACTCTCGTCGACACACTCCTCCCCCTCTCTTCGGACTTCGTGCGTGCGTTGTATGTTGCCAGGTCGAGTCGTCGTAGGTGGCAACCGAACCTCCACCGGAGATTCTTAGCACCCCCTGCCCCGCCATTACCATGGTCGCCACCGTAGTCAGGAATAGCGGGGCCGCCGGGGACTGGGGGCCGTCTCTTCGTAACTTTCATCATGGGGGGTATATTGCCATAGTTGCCACGCTTGGCGAGCGGGTTGGCAACCGCAGTTTTTTATTGTATTTTTGCCGTTACCAGGAAGATGCTGCTGCCCATCTCCTGCCCGTTTCCCTTTGTCGCCTTTTACGATACCCACGGGAAGATATGGGGTAGTGGATTTTCTTAACCGCCACTACACGGCACATATCTCAACGTTACCTTATATATAATTAAAACACTTCAAATATTTTGATAAATATTTAAAAAAGCGCAGCAAAAATATACAATGCACAGTAAACATACATTATTATGTTCAAGCAACTTTTAGAATATCATTAATATACAGAACTAATCATTATATCTCATTGACTTTCTTGAATATATTTATTTACATCTTACACGCTAAACATTACACTAATGTGGTTACAAGTACCTATATTTCCTTTATTTTTTATATTTTATTGTTAACGTACCTATATATACTGCATATTATGTGATACTGAAATGTAATCTACATACATTATTGTTACAATTATTACATTAATATCGAAAATCGTCATACATTTATTTAGTAATTATCTTCAATAATAAATGAAACTTATAATATAATCGCTCAGTAGGTACTGCTATAGATAAAGAGAAAATAAAAGTTTGTGTAAGTATGTTGCCGCTAAAGCAGGTAAAATAAAATAAACAAAAACTACATTATTTTCCATACAAAAAAACCAAACGCGATATCTACTAATGAGGTCAGTCGAGGCCAGTAATATGAAGTTCACTTTGCACTTGAATAGCGCTGATGCTACGTCAATTTTTAAATAAGTTTTTTAACTATGGATTTCAATCAAAAATAGCGGGAGTCACTCTTTAGGTGATATGTGGTTTTTAATCACCCATGATAATAGAGTGATGATACAATGGAATATATTTCTTTAAGAGGCTTTCACATGGTAGAAAAGTAGTCAATGGTAAGTATTATGATTATAAAACACGCCAAAAAATACATCGTAATAAGTACATGAATTCCCTGAATTTATGTACCCTTATCCGAGTTGATATTCGACAGTGTGAAATGTGTTAAACATTTCAAATGAATAATATGTAAATAATCTTAAAGCATCAACTAGGCAGTTAAGTACTGATTAGTGGTATCGATTATGTCAACGATAGGATTAATAAATAAACAACTATTTCTTTACCACTCCCTTAGAACTAGGGATAGGCAATTCAGTCCCCGGACGGATAGATGCCTTTACAGGGCTTTGAACTTGCGATTTTGTTATATGTGTCGACATTGGCCATCCGGAGAAACTCGCGCAAACATTCTACTTGATGTCCATACTGTATCAGTTATTATCACAAGTTAACAATGAAATAAGTAAAAATATTATAAGAGCAACTTTTGCTGGTAGTGGTAGGTCGTAGCATACCTACGTATTTTTATTTTTATTTATTCAACAAACTGATACTTAAACACACAAACATCATGAAAAAATACAGTAAGATACAGATTTACAGAGTTATAATACCGAGAAGAATCTCAAGTGGAATATAAGAAGAGAAAGAAGAAAAAAGGACGATTGAAATTGTATTTCGATATAATGGCATGCAATCTTTGATACTCGTATATAAGAGGCTGTATCCTTCAGATTTTAATATTAATTTTCTCATACATAAGATACACTATCCCAAACCATACATATTGATCCGGGGTTAAGTATCAAGTTGGTAATCTTAACGTATATTGCAAGTTAGAAACGTATTATAAAAAATCACACTTGTCAACTTCAAATCATAGATAGCCGCACTTGCCCCAATTGACCAAATTAAATATTTAGTTTGAATAAAATTACAAAATAAACCTAAATATTTAAGTATCTAAAAATGTATTCAAAAGTAAAAGTAAGTAAAAGTAAAGTAAAATATACTTTATTGTACACCAAGGAACATATTACAGTATTTATATATTTAAAGGGACATTGGTACAACAGGCGGCCTTATCGCTAAAACAGCGATCTCTTCCAGGCAACTTTAGGGCAGAGGATACTATTTTTAAAAGATAGCGGAAGGGGTGTACAAAATATAATATAGAAAGATAAAGAAAGAAGAAAGAAAAAGTGAATGACGACAGGTAGTAACTTAAGGGGAAAGATAATAAAGTTTTAATTTATTTTTAAATATAGGAAGAGATTTAGATTCTTTAATATGTAAGGGGAGAGAATTCCATAGTCGTATAGCGGTAACCGTAAAATAATTAGAATAGAAGGAAGATTAATGTCTAGGAGTACTTAGAAGGAGATTATTTTGAGATCGTAGAGGTAGAGAGTGTAAACTACTTAAATATATAAATCGGTCTTTCAAATAAGAAGGAGTGGTCGGATTGAACAGAATGCAGTAAAGAAGATGAAGAATGTGAGTATTCCTGCGAAGGCGAATCGGTAACCACTTGAGCTTATGGCGGAATTCTGATATGTGATCATACTTTCGTAACCCAAATATAAACCTTATGCAATAATTTTGAAGCCGCTCAAGTTTATTAAGTTGCTCGACTGTTAGGTCAAGATAACAAGTGTCCGCGTAGTCAAGGATCGGTAAAAGAAGAGATTGAGCCAGCGCAACTTTAGTAGGAATGGGGAGAACATTGCGTAATCTTCTAAGTGAACCAACTGCGGCAAACATTCTTCTACTTATTTCACTCACTTGCGGTCCCCAAGACAAAGTCTGACCGAACATAATACCTAAATTCTTAACTTTGTCACTGTATGGGATAAGTGTCCCTTCGAATATGACTGGCGGAAGCAGCGACAAAGTTAACCGAGAGATTAATTTTGAACTCCCAATAATAATGGCTTGAGTCTTCAATGGATTAACTTTAAGCCCAAATGAATTACACCAATGAGAAATACGAATAAGATCTTCATTAATTAATCTAATTGTATTGGGGAGATCCGCAATCTTACATTGAGAGTAGATTTGTAAATCGTCTGCATATAGGTGGTAAAGAGAAGTTATGTGGGAACAGATCGAATTGATGAAAATAGAGAACAATAGAGGAGACAACACGCCACCTTGTGGGACGCCAGCTTTGACAGCAGACCAATCAGAAAACGTGTCTTGAATTTGTACACGTTGCCGGCGCCCATGCAAGTAACTATGAAACCAACCAATTACTTCAGGAGATATGTTAAGAGAACTTAGGACAGCGAGTAAAACGTCAAAGTCTACAGTATTGAAGGCATTACTAAAGTCAAGCAATGTCAATACTGTAACCTGTTGATTATCCATGCTCAGGCGAATATCATCGGTGATTCTAACCAAAGCCGTAGTCGTACTATGACCGGGACGGAAAACAGATTGGAATGAATTCAAAAGGTTATGATTGGACAAGAATTTGCTCAGCTGTAGGTATATTAGGCGCTCGAGTACTTTAGAGAGAAAGGAAAGGATGGATATAGGACGGTAATCCTCATATGTCGGATTAGATTTTTTAGGGAGTGGAGTTACTAGGCCGTGTTTCCAGGATGAAGTAAAAACACTGGTGTCAAGGGAACGATTTAAAATAAGTGTAAGGATAGGAGCTAAAAGATCGAGTAATGGGATAATCATCTTACGACTAATGCTGTCAGAACCAACTGCGTCGGAAGTAATGGCTAATATATTCTTCTTAACATCACTGACAGTAACTTGGCTAAAGACAAAAGAGGAAAAATTTGGAGTTGATATAGCAAAAAGTTGAACAAGTGTATTTTTCTTCGTAGCACTGTCTATAGTGGCGCTAGAGAGGAATTGAGCATTAAGCTTATTTAAATTCAAATTAAGAGATTCTACATTACGCTTTGCTTTTCCAACCCCTAAAGATTTGAGAAAGTTCCAAACTTTAGTTGAGTTATCTTTCTCAACAACAGATTTATAGATATGGCGTCGTTGACTATCTCTACACACCATATTGCAGCGATTTCGTGCCCTGTTATATTTCCCTCGGTTGGAATCATTAGGATTCATACGATATTTCGTTTTCGCTGTGTTCTTTTTTTCTTGGAGTTTTTTTTATGTCGGCAGTGAGCAAGGGGCAGGAAGATGCTTCATTCGGACTGTACGAATTGGAGCGTGAATGTCATACAGTTGTGTAAGTATGCTGTTAAAAATAGATATCTGCTCATCAACCGAAACAGCATTCGCAACTACTGACCAGTCAACCTTAGCAGTATCTTCTCGTAACTTATCCAAGTCCATTCTACTAAAATTGCGCCGGAGAAGGATCCTTCGCTTAGCTTTAGAAGGTTTTAATTTATAGCACAGGTAAAGTAGATCACGGTAAGAAAAAGCGGAAACATTGCATTGACCATGCTTTGCAACGTGGTCAATGGAAGAAACAAGTATTAAATCAAGAAGAGAAGGCACACAATTTGGAAAAGCATGAGTCGCAGAATGTGGGAGAATATGTAAGTTAATGCCATTAACGAGAGATTTCAGACGGGATGCTCTAGCATAATTTTTGAGAAGACAAGTATTGAAATCTCCCATAACAATAGTGTGATTATAAAGCGAGGAGTATTGTTCTAAAAGAATTTCAAATGATGAAAAATAATCAATTGTAACATTTGGACTATAATAGACACCGAGAAGAAGCTTTAAATGTCCAAATAATATTTCGATGAATAGGTGTTTAGGGCCGGCACTAGACAATGGCTGCGAAGTATTTAAAAGTGTGTAAGGAATGTGTGATCTTAAATAAATCGCCACGCCACCGCCAGCGCGCCCAAGGCGATCGTTGCGAATCAAGTGGAATCCGGGAAGAGAGTAAGATGTTGAAGGCAAACATGGTTCTAGCCAAGATTCAGAAACTAATATCGCATGTATATTTTCGTTATAAAATGAGGACAACATGTCAGGATAATGTGCAGGAATACTCTGGGCATTTATATGCACAACATTAAAGTTTTTCAGAGTATCTGAGAAATGAGAATCAAGAATTTCACTTAAAGAAGGGATGCTGTGATAACTATCATTACTGCTCAATCCATCTGAATCACTGAGGGAAAAAAAGCTGTCGTCTAAATTATCATTATTGAAACTCATAGATATCAATCTATAAATATAATATAAATAATAAATATAAGAAAAAAATGGTTTACAAACACACCCGCAAGGAAAGATTCACTTCATAGAAGAAAAATTAATAGCATTCACAGAAGAAAAACAAAAATTATTGTAACTATAAACACACAAAATACTTATTTATATACTTAAAAATTCACAAAAAGAAACAGAAATAAAATATTATGAACAACAGGGTTTTATACTACGCAAAAACCCTTTTAGCCACGGCAGATATTTTGTCTGAGGCTAGATGTCAAACAGTACTGCTGTCATAAAGATAAACAAAACGAACTACTTATCTATTAGTTTCAAAGCAATCTTTTAAAAATAAAAATGAGGGTTAAATAGTTAAATTGTTATATAAAAACAAACCGTAATGTTTGTAAAGCTATGACAAATCGTTAGTATACAAATAAAGAGGAAGATGAATGTAAATTTGTGTTTACAATGTATATTCTAACTAATGTAATATAAACAAAGATAAAGTAAAATTATGTATAGGAAAAGAATATTAAATGCATCGTTTACTTAGTCTTTACTGTTCTTTTGGACCTCGAAGTAAGACTAGCAGTGCCTTGAGTCAGAGGCTTAGATGACAACTGAGGTATGCCATCCAAATCAGCCTTACACTCAGCTCGATGACGCGAACCATCAGGGGCTATGATATGAATAAAGCGGTCTCTAGTCCAGCACTTACTGATACCGAATCGCTGCCTTGATTCCATAAACAAGCCATGACGGCTCTTTGTTAAAAACTCTGACAGAGTAATGCCGCTGCCTTTTAATCCAGTTTTAGAGAACCAAACCTTGTCATGCATTACAGTGTCTGTAAACTTCACCAATATTGGCCTTGGTTTCTTGCCAGAAGGACGTCCCATGCGATGAGAAGTTTTAATGCAAGCTGCAGAAAAGGCAGACACACCAAGATGTTCACCAACAATGTTACAGACCTGCGCAGCAGTATCTTCTGTTTTCTGCTCGCTGACTCCATGGAACAATAGCATTTTGCGCCTTCTACGCATCTCCTGACGATCAAGCTCAGTGCTAAGGAATTCAACCTGTCTCTGTAGGGTGTTCATTGCAGAGAGCACAAAGCTTCTGAAACTGTTGAACTCCGTTCCCAGGGTTGTGTTAGATGTTGGTGTACTTTCAAGGCCCTGTTGAAACTCACTCATTTTCTGCTGGAACATTTCTGCCAAAGCATTGAGTGATTCTTTAACTGAGTCCATAGTGATGTGTAGTGACAGTGCAAATAAACCAAAAAATAAGTTTATGAAGTGATGTTAATTTTAGAGACTTTTACTAGGAAAATACTGTCCGGTGGGTACTATAAGTCACATTTATTAATTATATTATTGAAAATGTTGTAAATAATACTGTGTAATTAATTTTATAACTTTAAAAATTAAAGAGCTCTTATCAAAACGTGTCAACTTTTTCACACCTACCCTCCAAAAAAAACTATATATCAATATACCTATTAAAGTTTAATTTGCATTAAAATCCAATTTCTATATTAAAAAGATATTATTTCAGAATGATTATGTCAAAACATGTATTTTTATTTACCTACTAGATCTTCAAGCAAAACTTTGAAGTAGATTAGCTAAGAATAATACACTAAATATCCTAATTTAAATTGTTCCTTTACGCACAGCAATAGTGGCGTTACAAGAATATCCACTACCCCATACCTTCCCGTAGGTGTCGTAACAGACGACAGAGAGGAACAAACCAGAAGATGAGCAGCAGCATCATCCTGATAAAGTCAAAATAATAACAAAACTACGATTGCCAAGCGAAGCGTGGCAACTAAAGCAAATATTCCCAAAAATTCTATAATTTGACAACAGACATAGACGTTAAAATCGAATATAAATGCAAATTAATATAATATTTGAAATAAAAATAAAATTGACATTTGATTGACTAAGTACATAAAAAATCAAAAGGAATTAAAAATTACATTATGTGGCATAATATACTGCTTGCAGCCAGCAGCATCTTGTTATTGCCGGTTATTATTTCATTGCACCCACATAGTATTGTAGTTACTGTTGTGGTTGAAGTAACGCAATCACATTGTTGTTGGAATCGTAATGACCCTGAGCTCCTGGAGGCCTAGCTAGATCATGGTTTTGATTGCAATACGGATGTTGTCTTTGATTATTATAACTGTTGTTGTTACCTGAAAAGTCTCTAAGAGAATGTGGGCGCCTGGTTTGACCTTTTGGGCGGGGTACGGTTTGCAAAAATCCCGTATGGTGACTCTGATTAGGTGCAATTTGTTGCAGTTTGGGGACTTGTACTTTTGCAGCCGCCACTGGATTATGACCCTATAAAAATAGAATAGATTTATAAAGAAATTAAAATGTAAATCAAGATTTTATCAGTTTGTATATTAACTGGTTTTTTTTCGTTATTTTTATTGTTTAGTGTATTAATAATGCTGAAAACAGCCTTTTTTATAGCTTTAAGTTCTTCATCGTGGACACATCTATTCTAAAGTAGCTCACATGTGATAATTTTTAACTTAGAATTATTCTTAAATGTTTGATTTAAATTGAAAATTTCTTGATTGTTATCAAAATTAAATATACTCGTAAGAACGGTCTTTCCACTGTTTAAATTAATTTAAGTGAACGAGTTGGGTCAAAAGTTTCGTCGGAATATTCTACCTTTATATTCGCCTCTACTGCATTGCCAAATGAATTTGGTTCTAAATTTGGCTGTGATTGATTTCTATGTTTACTATCTACATTATTTTTCATTATATTATACATATTTTAAAATTTAGAAGTTTCATTAGTTTTGAAAAAATCAGAAAATATATTTGAAGTAGTTACCACTGGACCATTTAAACAATCTGTTGTTTTGATGTCTTGAAATGTAGATGATTGGGGCAAAACTTGTGAGTGTATACTGTAAGACTGTACACAATAATTAATTTTGTGATATCTGCAACAACGGAAAAAATATATTTTATTGAATTTAAAATGGGTCGACGGACTCTTATCCATCACCACTTTACTACGTTGTTTGTGGTAGGGGGCGACTTTGTTCAATTCCAGTAAATATTAATGGCTTGCGACAGATGGCGGTACGACCATTTGGAGAACGTCAAAATACCCCCGCCGGCGACGGACAGCAGCGTCAAAGGTACGATTACACATGGTACTGCGATGGTCAATCCGCCTGCCAAGTGTGGCGAGTTCAATGTTGACGGTTTTTATGAGCTGATCATGAAGTTCGTGATGATAGAGCTCATACCCTCATCATCATTACTAACCATATTGCATAAGCTATTTGCACTTTTAGTGCCAAACAGTGTAAATAAATAAGAAATACATCAAATTATATATGTGCTATAAATTATGATGGTCATTCCGCAATTTTTGAATATTGTTCATGGATAACGTTGATCATTTACCAACAGGTGAGACGTATTCTCGTTTGTCTACTCTTTCTTAAAAAAATTCAAAAGCCACAAAACCTTCCTTTTAAACTTAGGCGCCTCTAATACCATCCATGTGATTCTTTATTATCATTAAAACCCATTACAATTCCACTGCTGAACATGGGGACTCTTAAGGAATGCAACAAAGCAAAATCCTGAGCCACCAGCATCTATCGACTTTCTCCATCTCTTACCAGGTCCTCCATTCAGAGATAACCCCATCTTGTAGGGAGCCGCCCTACACTGCGCTATATCTTCGAGACATTTTACAATACACATTCATATCCTAAACAATTATTTGGAGGACGTACATATAGTTATTTTTTACGGGCACTAAGTATCATCGTCTCTAAAATGAAAAATTGTAACTTAATTGCCTTTTTCATATACCTTTTTTACCTAATATTGTTATATTTTAAGCAAAAAGTAGCTAAGTTGCAATATTCAAGAGCGAAGATCCCTAAGTTAAATGTTTATTTAGTTACTGAATTAAATATTTTGGATCTTTTGATTTATATTGACATATTGAATAATAATTTATACAAACTACTTTTATATTGGATTAAAGAGTTATCATTATGACATCCCTTAACACGAGAAACATTTTTCCCCATCGGTTGTCGGTTCTTCGAGCTATATGGCGGGCCCATTGCCACTTCAGCTTACTAATTCTACATCGTCTTTACTAATACAGTTATAAATAGAACATAATAATAATACATATTTTTCTATTTCTTTTTGCGATCACAGTATATTGAATTATATAAATCTGTTATATAAATTTCTTACACTAAGACAGTGGGATTAACCGTTTAGGGTTTTATCACCACTTACCAGTGGGTTTGTAGGGATTGTGGTCTAGAATAGAAGAGACCAAGTGGTAAAATTATAAATGTTGTACAACCGACTTCAATATAAATAAAATGAGAACATCATCAATGTATTCGAAGTCAATTAAATTCGCATTATTAAGGATAACTCAAAAACTACAGGTGAGATCTTGATCAAATTTATATGGGACTATATGAAAAGCACCAGTTTTGAAATAAAAAAGAATCATCAGAATCTGTTTATCTAGAAAAAAGCACATTAAAAAATACAGTCGAATTTAGAACTTTCTCTTTTGTTGAAGTCGGATGATAAAAAAGAATCATTTTTATTCAATATAGATTACAAAAATACTTATTGGAAGTCTTTTAAGCTTTACCAGTGGTTCGGAAAAAAATCTGTACTTGGAAGAACTAGCAAGAAACACAGCGGGACATTTAAAAAAAACTAGCCTATATAAAAAAAGAACATAACTTTCCTTATATTTTTTAAATTGTTTAAAGTTTGAACACAACATTGCAATGAATATTCCAAGTAATATAACACAAGTAGCTGACCCGGCATAATATGTTGTTCGGCTCTTTCCGTTAAGTGACTTAATATAAATTTTACCAATAACACTACTACAGCGTTACCTATCGGGTCCAGATTCTGTTATTACTTTTTTTAGCATTAAGCCAACGTATATTGCAAATATGTCATTTTGGTTCATTTACATAGAATTTGTTAATAACTTGACTACGGCGCGACCTATCGAATCTTAGCTTAGTTATAAACCATCGACTTAACAAAAAGAAATGTGTAAAAAATATGACCACAATCGGTCTAATTAATCATAAGTTACACGATCACTTACAGACTGACCGAATATTATATACGAATTAAGATTAAAAAAAAAACGAAGCACAAAGACTAAATACTTTTTACATTCGGTTCGGAAAAAAGAAAATTAAGCTCTCATAATTATAACATATTTATTGACAACGTGATAGATGAGAGAAGCAATACATTTTTTATTGTATGCTCCTTAATTAGAATAAAAGTTTTGCTATTGAAAGAAAAAGAAAACGATCCGTTATATAAAGCTAGGGTTACTTACATTTCCACCGGAAGTGAAACTTTTATAAATGGTCGCGATGACGCTCTATCGCTTTTGCTTATTTTTTTGTGTCATTTTATTTCCCTCCAGATTCGATGATTCTGAAAGTAATGTAACAGATTTACGTTTATAATTTTTATCAAAATAATTTATAACTACAATGTCAAATTATTTTCAATAAATCTCGTAATTCCAAAAATCTGTTTTTTTAACTAACATAATATTAAAAGCACTTTTAATTAAACAATAAAATATTTTGTACAGAAAAAATGATTATTTTTTAACTTTAAATCAAAGAAGTAACGAATGCAACTACAATTTAAATTACCTTTTGGATTGTGGGCTTGATTCTGTAAGGTCAGGAACCAGCAATATTTAAAATTTGCTTTTCTAAGTGTTAGCACTTAGTTTTTTCTCCGATGTTGGCAGCATGCAACAGTTAGCGCAACTGACGCGAGCTTCCGACTGAGATCTGGCTTTTATTTGAGGTAGGGCGGTGAAATAACAGACGCCCGCCCAGTGCGAGGGCAGTGCTTAAACTTAATGAGGCTCCTACCTTTTAGCTCTGCACCTGCTTATTTCATTTTTATATAATTCTATACATATGTGCGTGTGTATATCGCTCTCTTATTGCAAGACAGATATAACATAAAAATCGTCATTTTACAGGAGATCAGTTTTAAACATTGAACTTCATGTGTTTGCAAAATAAAGCAGTGTATCAATTGGTGAACTATATAAAATTGATTGTGTTGATTATTGTTTTTTAAAACGAAATGATAAAATTATGTTTTAAATGTACTGTGTTCGCGTGATAAATAAAAAAGCCATTCGGGAATCACTTATGTCGTTATGGCAGAAAAAGCTTGCCCAGTAACTGTATTTCTCTATTATATGTCGTTCTTACGGAAAAAATAAGCAGATAACAGATGATTTTTATTAAATTAGTACCATATTGCTGAATAGATCGAAACGATCTTGGATATACATCAAAATGTTTATAGTTTTACCGTAATAACTTGTTTTTACTATAAACCAACGCTTGACTACAATCCTACTACTTGGTAATTATGAAACTCTATTATTTATATAATAACAAAATTTACACGTGGTAGAGCCATGCTGCAGCTATATTAGTAGTATGGTTGTAGCACGAATGGGTCGGCTCGACCGGGGAAGGACCACGCTCTCACAGAATACCAGCGTATTATAGCAGTTTAACACTGCTGTTCGCGCAAAACTCTGTTGTCGGAATCGACACCAGATGTCACTCGGCTCGGCGCGATTCCGGTCTGAAGTTCTTCCGAGCTTGGCAGTGGCGCGCGGGTCGCAAGCGAGTCAGTCATCTGCCAGATGTGCTAATGTTTGCACGCTGTTAATTTTGTGCGGGAACCGCGGAATAGTTAGGGCGTCTAGTAAATATCCTGTCTAGGAATTATAACGCGCATTCCCTGTTTGGATAGCCTTTCCCGGGACTTATTGGGTCCGACTTAGAATCTGTATAAGTGCATTCGACAATATAAGCTAGTGCGGCCTCGGTATTTAGAACTGTTGCCACGCGAAACGGTAGTGACCTTTGACCTAGAAACTCCGGGCGTGTTTTGTGCGGTAACCTTATACCCCGCGATAGTTAGTGGCTTCTGTAAGCTAGTTAATCGTACGATAGAGTTAAGTGACTGGCATCGTGGTGAACCAAGAAAGTGACTGTGGATAACCTCGAAAGGCCCCCTCAAGTTGAAGCGGTGTCGACGCTCGGGCTGTTGCCGACGGCTAAGGTCTAGGTTCAATCACCATCAGTCACACCCAGATACACACCACATCACCATTCTTTCCCTTGCACTACACAACCACATGCGACCTGACCGACTCCGGAGGAACCAGTCGCCTTGGATAGAGGTAAGTGAACCCCGCCAAATTCCTTCCGGTCGACTGGCCGTAGTATAACGCTCCCCCATATATTTAGTGTAATTAGAGAGATTCCACGTGGCCTTAGGAGGCCCGACCTACGTTTGCTCGGGAAGTCTTCTGCTGATGGGCCCCGGGGGATTGGATCCTTTAAGGGAGCAACCGTAGGCCGTAACAAACTGGTAGCAGAGCGCGATTCCGGGTTCGATTCCCGGTCGATCCCGATTATAGTGTTTGATAAACATTAAACAATTTTGGTGGCAGGGAGCGTTGGTGTGATTGGTTTAATTGGCATCTACAATCACGCCCGTCCGTAATACGTAAAAATATTTTTTTTGTACGTAATAATAGAATTATTTTCCTTTGTTGCTTTGTTGCTTGCCTTTTTTTTGGTTAGAGGGTAATTTGAAAAGCCGCGCCCTAGGTTGTGCAAGCGGGAGATTTTCTAGAGATATACGTCATGTAGGTAGATGGTTATTTTTACGTAATCGGTTAATTATCGTTGTCGGAGAGTTGTAGTGGATTACTTATCGAAGGTTCGATTTCCGAGCTAGGCATTTTTTGTTGATCGACCGTGATGTGTATCTTCGTTTATACTGTAAGTTGTATTTGAACTAAATAGTAGTAATTTGTATTTGCGCAATTTGAATTTAACTTGATTCGATCGCACTAGTATTTGTTATTTGTTAATTTGATTTGTGTCTTTTTTGTGCTAACTTGTATTTGGTTGATACGTAGCAATTCGTATTTGTGTAATTTCTATTCAACGCGATTTGATAGGAACTGCATTTATTAACTGTTAATTTTTTGTTGTATTTTTTATTTGTTATCTTTGTAAACTGTGCTCAAGCCGCGTCGTAATTTGCATTTAATAGTGATGACATCGCCCAAGCTACTTATCCGTTGTTTGCGGACTGAGCTACGCTGGGCCACAAGCGCCCATGCTTTGATAGGTCGACCGGATAGGGTCCATAACTTGATGAAGCAGTTCGAGCAGGTGGATGCTCGAAGGGCCGCAGTGGAGGAGGCTTACGCTGAACTCGAGGATTCGGATGTGGAGAAGGGAGTCCTGGACTCCTGCTTTGCGGACTATGAGCAGTTCTTGTGGCTCACGGACGAGTTGATCGAGGCTGAAGGCAGGTATGCCGAGGAGGCGCGTGAAGCTCGGATGAGTAACCTGCCCGAGTCCTCTCTGAAGCAGCTTCAGCCGGAGCTGTTGGGACGACTCCCAACTCTGGACCTGCCAAAGTTCTCCGGGGTCTTTTCCGAATGGCTGACCTTCGTTGGTCTTTTCGACAGCCTAGTGGACGCCCGGAGTGACTTGACCCCGAGACAAAAGATGGCGTACCTCCTGGCCTCACTGGAGGGGGAGGCCCTGGGCGTCGTCGGCCACTTGAAATTGTCGGACGACGCCTACCAGACTGCTCGGGACCTCCTAGCCAGAAGATACGCCAACGTCCGGCGAATTGCAGACGAGCATGTTAAGCAGCTTCTAAGCCTCCCGCTGCTTAGTGACCGGGCCAGACTGCGTCCGGACCTGTTGGATCCAGTCTTGGTGGCCTGTAATACGTTGAGGCGGCTGGGTTTACCAGTGGGCGAATGGGCCTTTTTGTTGTTCCGCATAGTGCTGTCCCGTCTACCTCTCGACCTTCGAATCCATTTTGAGGAGAGGTACGGCGGGGACGAGGCCTCCTATATTCCGCCCTTCTATGACCTGCTGCGGTTTTTAGAGGAGCAGTGCCGGCAGATCGAGAACGCGGCGGGCACCGTTGACGACTTACGAGACGTGCCCAGTGAGAGGCTGAACCCGCCAGGCAAGTCGTCGTCAACCTCCCCCTGCTCCTATTGTCGAGCATCTGATCACCGGGTAACGTTGTGCCCGAAATTATTAGGTAAGCCGGTTCCTGCGAGGCGAACTATCGCCAAGGAGCGCCGCTGGTGCTGGTCATGTCTGGGAGGGCACCTCCAGCGAGACTGTCCGCATCGACGGCCCTGTCTGCATTGCCAGGGCAATCACCATGCCGTTTTGTGCCTGGGTGCGAACGGCGTCTCCTCTCGGGGCTCTGCCAGGCCCTCGACCCCCACGGGCGGGGGCGCTCAGCCACGCCCTCTGCTGGGCGACAATCGGCGCTCGCCGGCCAGCCACCAGGCCCCTAAGTTTGAAAGGGGCCCCTCCCCCAAGCAGTTGGGGGGTAATTCCCCCAGGGGCGGGGGTGTCATCACCCCCCCTCAGCGTGTGGAGAGGAACTTCACGGCCACTCATCGGTCCGCTGGACCCTTCTCACTTCCGTTAGCTGAGTGGCCGCGACTGGTGTACCACTGTTCCCCATTTGATGGAGGCGGCCCTGTCTAGCTGCTGCCTAGTTCCCACCACGGCCGCCTCCACTGAGCCTTAAGCCGTCAACAGTCCACTTGTCAAAATGTTCTGTTGCCGACGGCCTCAGTGAAGGCGTACAACCCGAGTGGCAACTGTTAAAGGTTGTGCTCTATTTATCTCGGGTTCACGCCATGTGGCCTCCCCTTAGTGGTGGGAAGATTAGGGCCCCCTCTGGAGCGTTGAATCACGTTGTCAAGGGGTATTAGATTTGGTTTGGTCGAGCACTTAGTCAAAAAATACTTGAATTAAAATTAAAAATTGCTTTGGGCTTTCCGCGAAATTTTCCTATTTGTAGCGGTTTAAATTAAAAGAATTGAATTTAATCTACTCCTTTAAATGCTACTGCATGTGTTTTGTACATATATTTAATCACTGTATTTGATTGTTGCGTTTGTTTGCTGAAAGGAAAATTTGAATTCATCTGAAATGGAATGGCGCACTATTTGAAAAATTATGTTTATGTTTATGATAGTGTTTAATCATTTTGCTTTGCGAAGAAGTAGGGCTGTCCCTTACGTTATTGTTTTGTTTAATTTTCAAGTTGACCTATGCGCATCGGTGATTAATTTGGTTGAATTAATTCTGTAGTTGAACATTGATGCTTTTGAGAAATTAGTTGAAATATGAGCATAGGACTACTTGCCTAACAGGCTAGCTAGTTTTGGAGATTATCTGATTGAAATCAGCTGCCGCGCTATTTTAGTAAATGATAATATGGTGGGTGGCCTGGCTAGGCCTACTTGTTGAAAATTCATACTAGGGACTATCTGTGCGTTTCGTTTGGCTCTCCACAGACGACGTTCATGTGGAATTTGTGGGTGCGCTCTGCACTGAAGCAACTGCTGGCACAAAATTTGTCGGGGCAGCTTCGTGTAGCGTCGCTGTTTGCAGAGCTGATCCGGTCGGATTGCGGAACTATTCATAGGGGCACAGATAGGTTTTTGAAGGAGGTCGTCGGACTTCTGTCCAGTACAGGACTTGTTAAAGTGCTGCGATGCCCAGGAGGGGCATCCAGTGGAGGCTGACCCTCCGGCTTGCCACATTAGGGCTATTTTTTGAGGCGCTGGTTAGGGTTGCAAGATCTGATGGGATGCCTAAGGTGGCCTAGTTTGGTTGTAGATTCGGTCTTGCAACTTGCCTTCGCGACCTTGTCCCGCTGACCGGTTTGCTCGCGGACCTAAATCCTTATGTCCGGGACGGGGGTTTGTTCGCGCAAAACTCTGTTGTCGGAATCGACACCAGATGTCACTCGGCTCGGCGCGATTCCGGTCTGAAGTTCTTCCGAGCTTGGCAGTGGCGCGCGGGTCGCAAGCGAGTCAGTCATCTGCCAGATGTGCTAATGTTTGCACGCTGTTAATTTTGTGCGGGAACCGCGGAATAGTTAGGGCGTCTAGTAAATATCCTGTCTAGGAATTATAACGCGCATTCCCTGTTTGGATAGCCTTTCCCGGGACTTATTGGGTCCGACTTAGAATCTGTATAAGTGCATTCGACAATATAAGCTAGTGCGGCCTCGGTATTTAGAACTGTTGCCACGCGAAACGGTAGTGACCTTTGACCTAGAAACTCCGGGCGTGTTTTGTGCGGTAACCTTATACCCCGCGATAGTTAGTGGCTTCTGTAAGCTAGTTAATCGTACGATAGAGTTAAGTGACTGGCATCGTGGTGAACCAAGAAAGTGACTGTGGATAACCTCGAAAGGCCCCCTCAAGTTGAAGCGGTGTCGACGCTCGGGCTGTTGCCGACGGCTAAGGTCTAGGTTCAATCACCATCAGTCACACCCAGATACACACCACATCACCATTCTTTCCCTTGCACTACACAACCACATGCGACCTGACCGACTCCGGAGGAACCAGTCGCCTTGGATAGAGGTAAGTGAACCCCGCCAAATTCCTTCCGGTCGACTGGCCGTAGTATAACGCTCCCCCATATATTTAGTGTAATTAGAGAGATTCCACGTGGCCTTAGGAGGCCCGACCTACGTTTGCTCGGGAAGTCTTCTGCTGATGGGCCCCGGGGGATTGGATCCTTTAAGGGAGCAACCGTAGGCCGTAACAACTGCTGTGTTTCGTATGGTGAGTGTAGAGAACCGGAGACCCTTTTTACTGGAAAAGAGGCATTCCATCTTAGTCCTCACGGGTGACAACGCATCTGCATTTTGATTCACAAACGAGGATAAATGTAGATGTCTATGGGCCACAGCAGCCACTTACCATCAGGTGGACTGTGTGCTCGTTTGTCACCCTATCCTATAAAAAAAATTGGTAAATCGCACTGTGTCAGTGTAACAAAAGCATTTTCACTTTTGCAGACACCATTATAGTAATCTGGCAAAAGACAGACTGCGGAAAATTCTCATTTATTAAAAGTACAACGACAGACTATTTATTAAAAATATTCTAAACCATAAAACATTTCGCCAAAACGTCTGCTTGCCAATAATACGAGAGGGTTTGTGTTACTTGGATTACTTACTCGTACCATTCTTACAACGCAAAGCCGTCGTCGGTAATGTTGCCACCACCCAGAAGAATTTTCGATCATTAGTACCTCGTCTGTCAATCAACGTAGTACAACGGTGGCATATGAGGTTTGCAAGCGGAGAATAATGTTGAGCGCCACCATTAATGCCTGGTACATGGCAACACTAGATACCACTAGCGTCCTCTAGTTTCAAGTAGCAGAACTAGGAGAGCCAAAATCTTTCTAGAATTTTCCATGGAAGAACTTTCTAGAACTATCGTCACCTAGTCAGTCGGGACCGGTATGTACTCAAACATTTTAGATGTTTCTATAGTGAAAGGTTCTGGAAATTATCTTAGGCCCTATATAAGGCCGGTATAGACCGTGACCCAGTCAGTGTTGAGTTGGCGATACAGGCGAATACTTCGAAGCGATACTACTGCGAAATAAAGTGATCAGTATGACAATTGTATTTTGTTATTAGTGTGGTTTTAATTTGTAATTACTTTTCTGGCACTTATAGTTGCTCCCATATAGGACTTACTTATAACAAAAAAGAATGTGCCAACTGGGTTACTTACCTAGCATATCGCACAGATGCCTGCGATTTGCTACAGCGGGCGGGGGCTGCTCACCCTGCGCGTCAATCGACGTTCGCTAGATTACGACACATCTTCTCGTCAGGCATACCTCAAAACCTCAAAACAAGGTTGTTCAACCAGTGCGTGTTGCCAGTGATGTGAACATAGGCCAACGGATTAGCTGAAGTGCCAATGGGCCTGCCATATGGCTCGAATAACCGACAAACGATGGGGATGAACAGTTTTCGAGTGGTAGCCTCGTACCGGCAAGCGAAGTGTAGGGCGTCCTCCCAATAGATGGAGTGACTACCTGTTAAGACATGCAGGAAGTCAATGGATGTAGGTGGCTAGGGATCGTGCTTTGTGGCATTCCTTGGGGGAGGCCAATTTTCAGCAGTGGACTTGTGATGGGCTGTAATGATGATGAATAATATACTATCGAAGTCGAAATCGTAGCATTTTGAAATTTCTATTCATTCTAGCTCGTATAAGTCAACATGTGCCTCTCCCGTTGTAGATAGAATTTGCCTTAATCGCCGTTTGACACTGCTGCCCTCTGCCGGTCGAATATTTTATGTCTCGCGTAAATGACATGCCAACCCGCTTGCCAAGCGTGGCAACAATGGCAAATATCTCCCCTATGTGGCAATCTATAGGGGATGCCTATGTACAGCAGTAGACTATACTATTAAAGTCCACTAGTGTACATATGTAGGTCCAAGCCTATGCTTATATGTGGTAGAGCCGTGCTGCAGCTATATTAGTAGTATAGTTATAGCACGAATGGGTCGGCTCGACCGGGGAAGGACCACGCTCTCACAGAATACCAGCGTAAAATAGCAGCTTAACACTGCTGTGTTTCGTATGGTGAGTGTAGAGAACCCGAGACCCTTTTTACTGGAAAAGAGGCATCCATCTTAGTCCTCACGGGTGACAACGCATCTGCATTTTGATTCGCAAACGAGGATAGATGTAGATGTCTATGGGCCACAGCAACCACTTACCATCAGGTGGACTGCGTGCTCGTTTGTCACCCTATCCTATAAAAAAAATACTGACCTACAAATTGCAAAAACGTAAGAAAATTTGAATTTCGCGGGTTACCCTGGCGCTTTCACCTTAAGCAGTAGATTTTTGATAGACTGCAATGGTAACAGTAAGGTTAGATGGGGACATATTCCACCTGGTAGTAAGTGAATGCTGCTTTCCATACATAGGACCAGAATATATCGATTAAGAATCAAAAAGCAGAAAAGTGTATATCTAAAGGCTTAAATGGGATGCATCGTTAGCAGTAACAAATGAATTTTTAAAAAGTTATGTATTAATTTTAGTAACTTAATGCCTTTATTTCTATTCTTACATTGTCATCCGATTCTGAGCTGTGTTTAAAATATCAAATGCTCATCGGAAAGTTAATATAAAATCAATTACAAAATTCTATCCGAACAGACATACACGAAAGCAAGTTAATAAAAACGTGGTAAACAGATTCGAAGAAGCCTCCGGTTGTAATTATTCAGAATACAAAACAAAGCCTCATCAGATGCTGCAGCCATAATAGTGTGCGTCCACAGTGAATGCACGGTGACTTGGGCCTGTTGTGAGCGCGACGGCAGGCGCGTGACGAGCGAGCTGTTGGTGCGCTTAGACCGTATTTCAGGTGTTGCAAACCATAGGCAAGGATTTACTAGTAGTATATTTACTAGACATTTCTATTCTGAGATGAGAGTTGAACGGAGGGCGTGCATGATGTAAATGAAAACATAGAAATAAATGGTGATTTTTTTTACTATGCATGAAGAATTGAGATTGTATCCTAGAAAATTCTTTGAGTTCACTCGAATGTCCGTGTCAACATTTGATTATATCATGAGTAAAATATCACCTAAAATCATTAAAAATAATTGAAGACGAGCTAACGCCGAGCGATAAGACCGAACTGGTTTGATATCCCCGCATCCGCGCATTGGATCGCTTGCTGACTACGCCCGTAGTGTGGCCAAAACGCGCGGATAGGAACGTTTGAAAACTACGCGCGCTATCTCGCCCATGCCCGTTGCGCTCGTCGCCCGCCTTCGTCACTACAATATGTACAAAAACGGCGGTTTTATATTGATGTCGTTAAGCTTTACCACTGGTTCGGAAAAAAACCTCTGTCCTGAGAAGAACCAACAAGAAACCTATATGGACTTTTTTTAAAGCATAATTTACTATAACATTTTATACAATTACAAATTAAAATTAATGAAAACATTTAGAAAGAGCATGGTAGCGATCACCTCATTCCCAGGGATTATTAATCGTATCCTCTTTAGTAGTATAATTACCCTTACGAAACAATCTTTAAATTTTAATTTCTTAAAGACATTTTAATTTAGAGGCATTCTTAATTTTGTTTCTTAAATGTAAAGACTTGGCTGTGGAACACACTCTTTTAAATATTTTGGAATATTTTTTACATATTATCTACGAGTGTGTTTTAAGAAAGCTACATAAACATTAGACATCGATATTTAATGGAGCGTACACGCTCGTCGAGACACCACGAGACAGGCCGAGTACGAGTGTGTACATGGTGCCATCGTAGTGTCGCGTCGCGTCTCGCGGCCCTCGTTTGCTCTCGGAAGCGTGTCGGAAGCGTTTGAGTCAAAGGGTCTCGTGAGTCTCGTGAAGAAAACAAGAGCGCGCCTGTACACATGTATTGTAGGGTTCAATATTAATAAATAAATAAAAATATAGGTAGTTATATGGTTCTGTTACGGTGAATAGAAACCACCCACTATGCTATTAGTTATTATATTTGTTCACAAATGTGTAAAAAATATAATAACTAATAGCACAAAGGCACAACGCAGCAACATTTTCATCAGGACGCAGGTCTATTGCAGCGGGCATCCAGAGTTCAAGTGATACAACGAGTGTGTACATGGTATGTTCTCGTGTCGAGCATCCACGCGACGAGATGCATGCGAGGCGTACGAGACGAGCGTGTACAGCCGCCATTAAACGTTTATTTTCAGGTATCGACGTTAATGATCTACGATTAACAAGCAGGTAATTACGTCTCAAGAAGAATTCGAGAAATTTTAAACGCATCGGCACCGCTAGGTGGTTGAAATTTTCATAAAATCTAACAAAAAGGGAATTTCGTAGAAAAACTATCTGGGTCTTTTTTACAGGACAGGGTGACAAATGAGCACGAGTTTCCAATAAAAAGGGTCTCCGGTTCTCTACACTCACAATAGAAACACAGCAGCGTTAAGATGTTATTTTACGCTGGTATTCTGTGAGAGCGTGGTCATTCCCCGGTCGAGCCGACCCATTCGTGCTACAACTATTTTACTAACATATCTGCAGCACGGCTCTACCACGTAATGTAATATAAGTAAAATATTTATAACTTTGCTCATATATTGCATAGTTGTAGCACCTTCTCACAACAAATTTGGTGCGTGCATATTAATCGTATCTCCGTTACTCTGGAAGATATGCCAAAAACAGCCGAATTATTTGTATTTTAGACTATGCCACTCTAGTCAAATTTTTCAGCGGTTCAGCGGAAAATAGTTCAAAAATCGGAAGAAGGAAAATAAAGGAGTTATGATAATTATAGGCATTATGAGCAAAAGTAACATTGTTCTAGCGTATAATCAGTGCTTATGTTCAAACAACTAATTAATGTTAAATTAATGATGTAGTAATGATGTACCACTCCTCTGCAGTGTGGTGGCAGCGTGAGAGGATCCATCACCCGACTTTGGACAATGCCAGAAAAATCTTACTGCTTCCGATAATTGGCGATATTACCACCCCATTTACTCCAGGCGTAAAATATACAATACCAGGCGTAAAGGCAATGGGCAGCAGTGTCAATGATCTGAAACAGTACTGCGTTCGGCAATCCACCTGCCAAGCGTCCTCCCTGCAGCGGGAGAGGCACATGTCCAGCAGCAGGTTTTTGCGAGCTAATGATAATGAAGAAGTCTAAGAAAGCTATGTTCACGACGACATCTCTTTCCGTAATAAAATAATTTCTATATTTTATTTGAGCAAAATGGCTCACGGCAAATTAATTATAAACTGTAATTATACTGATACGATTTCCTCACGATGATTTCCTTTACAGCTAAGCACAAAGTAAATCAGTAAGCCTATAAGATTGAGCTCCCGGCGAGTTATTACGTCAAGATATTTAAAAATATTGTTGCATGGATTTTAAAATTTCAATAGTCTTAATTAAATGCTATACGTCGAAATGCTTTAATTCCGATCATTTAATTAAACGTTCATGACAAATAATAATAATAAATAATAAATATTTATTTCATTTCGAATTACACATGTTGACATACAGGAATCAGAATGATTACAATTAATAAAGTAACAATAAGTCTAACATAAATAACACGCTATGATAAAATTAAAACTATGTGTAGCTAAATAATGTAGAATCTACAAAAGAAGATAGAAAATTCATATTTATAATATTAGCTACCTGCCTGAACTAGGTTGAGTACCTGTGTTTCAGACATCACTTATACAAACGGTTTAATAATGTAGGACACTAGATATTTAAATAATTAAACTAAATTGTATAATAAATAAAATAACTAAATAACAATTATTTATTGCCTACAATTAATACAAACTATTTTAGTATATCTAACAACTTCTCTGTGTCTTCGTAATTTAACCTTTAGTGACTTGTTGAGCTTGTTATATAGAAAGGGTCCTAAAAATATGTAAAATTTGTTCACAAATGCGTGTTTGGTTTGAGGGTTTACACAAACTAAGTCCATTCTTCTCCTGTCTATGGATTTTAAGTTAAATGGAAGTTCGGTATGTTGTTTTAATATGATTTTCAGGATAAACAACTGACGGACAGTTAGTACACTACATGCCAAGTACAGTTGATGTGTAGGAAACATGAATGGACGGAAAGTGGCTACCTTTAGAACTGCTCTCTGAGCACGTTCTAGTGGGAGCAATATTGTTTTAGAAGCACCACCCCAGGAAGTAATGCCATAAGTGAGTATGGATTGACACAAAGCTAAATAGACCTGTCTTATCAATTTGAAGTCAGCGATGTTACGAAGATATTTAAAAATATATATTAATTTACGAACTCTAGCACAAAGCAAATCGATGTGCTTGCGGAAATTTAAATTTGTGTCAAACGTGATACCTAGATATTTTATATTGTCTGTTTTTGTTAAAGCGGGACATGCACATGCAATGTCGTCATACGAGTTACAATGATGAGCGTAAATATTAAGGTCAGCAGGTATGTTATTATTTCTCATTAAAAATAACATATATTGTGTTTTATCTGCGTTTAAACTTAGGAGATTATTTATAAGCCAATTGGATACTATATTAAAGCCTTGCTGAGCGTATTTATAAACCTCATCTCGTGATTTAGCTGAGAATAACAGGGCTGTGTCATCCGCATAAGACATTATGACACCATTTTGAAGTTGAAGATTGCATAAGTCATTTATATAAATTAGGAACAATGTAGGCCCCAGGATACTGCCCTGTGGGATTCCAAAAGAACTGTTTTGTAATTCAGTACTTGTATACTCTCCGATTTTTACACATTGAAAGCGATCACTTAGATCAGATCAGAATCAGAAGCGATCACAAAGATAAAACACAAAGCAAAATCAAATGCTATTGTTAAATTAGCTATAGCCATGCACTGTGATATCCACATTGACAAAGACAGACGCAAAAAGGACATTTTCGCGCAATGAATATTACATACAAAGGTGCATGGCTATTCGAATATTAGTTCCTGAATTATTAGTGGCTGCAGCTTTCTACTAATGAACTAATATCTATTCTATTCCTCTGCATAGTTTCGGAGCGGAATATTTCAGCTACGTTACTTATTTTACTGAATCAAAATCGATATTCGCGTAATTTGTGTCAAAACTTTTGTTTAAATAGCGAAGCCTGCAATTCCTAATGAAGTAAAGAGAGTTAACGAAACTATTATGCAAAAATATATAATCAGGAAACACAAAATAAATTATAAACTAATTTTATACCTGGTTTGGCTTTACCACGTAAAAATTTGTTTAGATAAGTTAGTAAGTTATTTTAGCAAAAAAAAAAAAATATAGTCGGTCTAACTGGATACCATTTTTACTCTAGTAGTAGTAAGGTGACATTCAATCTTATTCCTTAGTCAGCCCGAATATGAATATTGTCTGTTAGCAACATCATCTACTTAGTACAATCAAGTGAACTGTGTAAGAAAGAACGAAAGAAAACTTAATTTGATATCACAAAGAAAAAAAAAATAACACAAGGTAAAAAAAATACCAGAAAATTTGTGTGAAGTCATATTAGGTCTTTATTTCAGCTAACTTCTGCTGTACTAAATAACAGCTGCGCTGATTTGTAAATAGGGACTATTGAATATTAATATTGACTTCACGGACGGACATACATTAGCTAAAACTAAAATTAAAAAAAATTCAGAGATGTGAGTGGTGTACTTCTTCGGTGCCCGAATTTGTAAAGGTTAAAAATAAACGTGTCTTAAATTACTTGTTTTTATTTAATGAGGCGTAATAAATTATATATATTTGTACTAAGTAATGTAATAATGATTTACAGACCAACATAGAGAAACAGCGTCAAAGTGCCAAGATGTAGCCTTTATGACAAATCTTTCGTACTACGGAAGACGCCCGCAAATGAACATGACATTTACAGGCGGAAGAAGAAAAAGTAATATGTCATGCTGCCGAACAATTTCAAAATCCAAAGCAGCAATTAAATATTCGAAAACCTTATTCTGTTCGGACTATTATTGTTAATCACGTTATAGTAGCAAATGTTACTACGTATTATCTCGGAGCGAAGGGAATAACAAAATGATGTAAATTTTCGAGAAATCCAAAAGATCAATCTTGACAATAAATAATTATTCATTCCACAAAAATCACTAGAAAAAATATAAAGGTTAGCAACCTTTATATTTTTTCTAGTGATTTTTGTGCAACTGATGATATTTTATTTGTATTGGACAATTGAAATCTTTTTACTAAGATATTTATTGCGGAGTTTGTTTTTTTGCAAACAAAAGGGAAGTAGCTAAGTTATCAAGTATCAACAGCACAGAAGGGTAAAATGTTAGTGATCCCATCATACGAGTAGATGATTTAATTACTGCAGAAAAATGTTCATGAAGTTAATCCTTGTATTCCACAAACATTGTTTTAATATTGAAAAGTATAAGTGACGACTCTACATTAAATTTAGCCTATTAGGACCACTAATAAATTCGGTCAGGAAGACATTATTAGGAAACAAGTTAGAACATTTAGGAACTCATTTTTGTTACACGGTCTCCGTTAACGTTACGGCCTATTAAAGTCCACTGCTGAACATTGGCCTCCCCCATAGATTGATATTTGCTATAGTTAGCACGCTTGACAAGCGGGTAGGCAACCGCAGTTTTTTTTAATTTAATCGTTATTAAGAAGACGCTGCAGATCATCTCCTTTTTGGTTCCCTCTGTCGCCTCTTGCGACATCAATGGGATAATATGGGTTAGTAGATATTCCTACACCACCACTACATGGTTGATTTTTGTTATCGAATCTTAATACTCAATTAGCCAATAAAAAGTAACTGCTAAAATTGGGTCTCTCCCACAGTACTATTAGTAATATTCGCCTGGCTGGCAGACAAACTGACGATCGCCGACCTAGATATTTCTTTGCCACTGCTATTGTTGCCGCTTATTATGTATTTCACACCTGGATTATTTTTTTTTAAACGATTATAATTTTATGTAACGCAGAAACCAAAAGACAAAGTATAATCCTGTGTTTATTTTGTGCATTAGTTGACTCTTACGATAACCATGGTACAAAATACCCCATGGGTTATCCATTTCTGCTATCCCATTCCAGTTACTCATGGAACCGAAACAATGTTAATCGGTGAGTTATGCTCAGAATTTCTCTCCGAAATAAAATCCCTCTCTATAATCCCTTTAAAATGTGCGTTATGTATTTTTAATTTCTTTATATAAGTAATCATTGGCTCAAAAATCTTAATGTGTAATAAGACATTGACCTACTAAAAAAAAAGATTATTATTTTATCGTATTTTCTTTTTGCTAAACGTCCCTTACTGCAATAAAGCATCAGAAAGAACATTGGATTTTACCACATAACTGTTACATCAGATATGAGTAGATATGTACGATAGCGTGCGTCTTTCTTTATTTGCCAAAAGTAGTAACGGTTACAACGCAAATGCGCAACAGTTATTTAATCCAAAAGTTTAAGATAACCTTGCCCTTGTATATTTAGGGTCTTGTCGACTGGAACCTACCCCAACGCTCACTAAGTGGGTCGAGTTCACCGACGTCAAAATCGATCCGACATACATTGATTTATTTATTTAGGTCATTTGAGATGCATCTAACCTTAGGAAACTTTTGATGCTTTGATGTTTAGAATTCAAATACAAATGATGAAATATGATAATAATTATCATCATCACAGCCTATCAAATTTCATGAACATAGGCCTCCTTCATAGAATGCTTTATTGTCAATGTTGTCACGCTTGACAGGCGGGATGTTACCGCAGTTTCTAATTGTTTTGAGTTGTTATAACAAACGCTGCAACCCATCTCTTATTTTATTTCCTTTTGTCGTTTGGTTTAGTGGATAATCTTCCACCGCCACTACCCTGTTATTTTAAAAATATTCAAAATTAAATATGACGATTTGCTTTTTTGTTCGGCCGTAAAAAATTTGCAATACTACAAAATTATTAATATATTTTTTATTACTTAGTAGACGAACAAGCAATGTGAACTTTTTTAAGTTGGGGGATTCTCATAAATACACCCTAATGAGATGTCCTGACGGTGTCACACCAGGCTTTTAGCCCATGTTATTCAACTCCAATCAGCTCAAAAACGTTCTGTATTGGAAATACGAAGTCATATTTGAACACACATAAGGTCCATAAGGGTTGCCATTGACGAGTTCGGTTTTTTCGTAAAATACCAGACGTGAACCACTACCACATAGGGTGCCGTTATGTGACCAACAAGATCGTTCCGAAAATATGGCAATTTTAAGATGCTTTTGAAAATTGTAGTTAGTAACTAAAGCGTAAGAATATATTTTTTTCTTTTTTTCGCGGGTGGGTGTAAATAAGTGCAGACGTGTTTCGTTTCGTAAAACGTATTTATTTTAAAAAAGAAGTAATTTACCATACTTTTATTATTTTTCTATATAATACAGTATTAAGCATCAACGTGTAAAGGTTTACCTTCTTATGCACTAGTTTTTTTAGCACTGCAGAAACTGCTGGAACCAAGATTTTTTTTTTACACATGAACAGTTGTTACTACATACGTCACTATGTCCACAATTGCCGATATTTCCAGAAGTCAGGAGTCTTTGGAAGCGCTCATCACCCGTAAAATGGCAGATTTTGAATCAAAACTCAACTCCAGCGCTTCCAAGAGTAGCAATGTAGACAGGATCAGCGAGGACTATACCGCTTTTCAGAGTTACGTCAAGGATATGTTTAACCTTCTTCGCCAGCAAATTGCAGAAGTCAGTCGCTCGCTTGACATTATAGAAACAAGGCATCGCAGGAAATTCCTTTTAATGGGCGGTGTCCCTGAAAAACCAGGCGAAGATTTATCCGAAGTCGTGATCAAAATTTTTCACGAAAATCTAGGTCTTAAAGATATAGCACCATCTTGTCTTCGAGCAGCATACAGACTTGGCCCGGTCAAATTACACCATACTCGTCCTATATTAATGCGCTTCACAGATATGTCACTGCGCTCAACTGTTTGGTTTAAAAAAACAATGTTAAAAGGCACCTCGTTTAAATTATCGGAATTCCTTATAAAATACAGGCAAGACTTATTTTTTCAAGCCCGTAAGCATTTTGGAATTAAAAAAGTCTGGTCATTTGAGGGCAACATAAGCGTTAGACTGCCTGATGGGTCTCGACGTCACATCTTTAGCGCTAATGACCTAGATGCACTACTGCGCGATCTTCATAAAGCTGGGTGCAACGAGGAGCCGGAACAAGTGAAGGCAGGAACTAGTAGTGTAGTTTCCCGTAGCGAGCAGCCAAGGACCCGACGAGCATTCAAAAATAAGTAAACATTCTCGGGATAGTGGTAATACTTTGTTTACACTTCGACGGCTTATTAATTACTACTACTGCTGTGTGTACTGTGTACGTCACTGAGCGCTTTTGTATTCGATCCTTTTGTTCTCCGCAACCGGTTATTAGGCTGATTTGCGACACAAGTAATAGTACAGACTAATCTGAACCTTAAATTTCGTGAAATTACGCATTAGAGTATTTTTTTTCTCGTTTAAATTACCACTTCTCGTAGTGATTAACATATGTTTTTTTTTTTCCTTCTTTTTCAATACGTACGAGTTTTGTTGTCTATGCAATTGTAAATAATTAAAATAAGATACTTTCTTGTAGTAAGTATTACTTGTTGTTTTCGTGTAATATTTTAATTTTTCTTTTTGTAAACACGGCGCTTTACCGGCGCGTTTGTTTGCAGTGCAATTATCAGTTAATAGGGTTTTTTTTTTCTATATTTTTAGACATATATCATAAGTATAATCATATATTATGACAGATTCTGATACCAATGAACTATTTCTCTCTGCTGATTCAGATTCTTCTTTCTTTTCACTAAATGACTCTTTTTCGGAACCTACTACTCTTCGTTATCTGCTTACTCAAAAGTTTCATGGTTTGACTAATAACTTTAACGTTTGTTACATAAACGCTCAGAGCATTCCGCAACATTATAATGAACTTGTTGATACTTTTCATAATCAGTCTATTTCTGCGATACTTGTTTCGGAAAGCTGGTTAAAACCTACCTTACCGTCCACCTCCTTTGGAATACCTGGTTTTGTCCTCTTAAGAAATGACCGTACGGGCAAAAGAGGTGGTGGTGTAGCGGTATACTTACGTAATGGTATACCCTATAAAAAATTATGTGCTTCTTCATCTGTTTATTCTGGTACAATAGAATACATGTTCTTGGAGATTACCATCAGTGGGACTAAGACTGTTCTCGGTGCAATTTACTGTCCACCAGGAGTTAATTATTTTTGTGACCTTGAATCGGCTCTTTTTTCTATTGGCTCTGATTATAAGCACTTTATTATAATGGGAGACTTCAATACCGATATTCTCTGTAACTCAGCGAGGTCACGTGATTTGTATACAGTTATGAACTCCTTTAATTTGTCACTTCTTCCTCTCGACCCCACACACCACAATCTTGATACTGCTGACTCTTTAATAGATTTAATAGTGGTCGCTTCTGAAGACCATGTCGTTGGCCACGGTCAACTCTCCGCCCCTGGGTTTTCGCAGCACGATTTACTGTATATTTCTTATAGGATTAAATGTCCTAAGGTCAATCATGTGACGGTGCATCTGCGTAATCTAGCGAGACTTAATGTTGAAGAACTTCAGCAAGGTGCTTGTAGTATAGATTGGAGTGATACTTTCAGTGTGGAGAGTGTTGACGAAAAAGTAGCTCTTTTTAATTCAAATATACAGAAGTTGTTTGATAAACACGCTCCTCCACACAAAGTCAGACTGAAACGATCTCCTGCGCCGTGGATTACTGAGGATATCCGCAGGGCTATGGCAAAGCGTGATCGAGAATTTAGTAAATATAAGAGTAATCGGTGTACTGCTAACTGGACTCGACTCAAAGCCGCTAGGAATCGGTGTAATCAGATGGTGCGGGCCGCTAAACGCCGTTATATTCATCGAAATATCCTTAACGCTTCTATGGCTGATTCGTGGAAATTTTTAAAATCAATCGGGATAGGTAAACCTGCTTCTAACTTTGATCCTTCAATCTTCTCTGTTAATCAACTTAATACATACTTTTCTACTGCACCACAGCTGCATTCGTCAATTAAATCTACTACTATTGCCCATGTTAATTCTCTTCCAAAATTTTACAAAAGCTCTTTCAATTTTTCTCCCGTTACTGATGAGGATATAAAAAAGTCAATTTCTTCCATCAAGTCCGCCGCAGTAGGCTCTGATGATGTGAGCAGAATCATGATCAATCTCATCCTCGATTATGTCTTACCAGTACTTACCCACATAGTAAATTTTTCATTAAATACTGGGGTTTTTCCTTCACTATGGCGAAATGCTTTTGTTCTCCCACTTCCAAAAATACTCGTAAATAATCCTAGTTCTGTTTCTCACTTCCGTCCTATCTCTATTCTTCCTTTTTATCAAAAGTACTTGAAGCTGTTGCTCACAGACAAATTTCTGACTACGTTTTTAAAAATAACTTTTTAAGTAGCTATCAATCAGGTTTCAGGCCAGGACATAGTACAACAACAGCCCTGCTTAAAGTTACGGAAGATTTACGTATAGGTATGGAGGAGTCAAAATTAACTGTGTTAGTCTTAATAGATTTCTCAAACGCTTTTAATGCTGTTGATCATGACATCCTTCTTACAATACTTTCTCACATTGGTTTCTCCTCATCAGCGCGGGAATGGTTCGCATCCTATCTTCAGGGACGTCAGCAGGCTGTTCGCGTGGGTCCAGTTATTTCTGACTGGTGCACGCTGGTTGCTGGCGTTCCTCAAGGTGGAATTCTCTCACCTCTTTTGTTTTCAATTTTTATAAATCTAATTACATCTCACATTAGCTGCACGTACCATCTCTATGCCGATGACTTACAAATATATGCTCAGTCTGATGTTAACGATATCGAAGATGCGATCACTGAGCTAAACTCTGACCTCACTCGTATCTCTGATTGGTCTAGCAAATTTGGTATTACTGTTAACCCTACCAAGGGCCAGGCAATTATAGTTGGAAGTAGCCGTCGCTTATCTGCATTGGATTTTAATTCACTGCCACCTGTAAATTTTAATAATGCTGTCATACCTTATTCAGCTACTGTGAAAAATCTAGGACTTATCATTGACAGCAGTCTAAGTTGGCGGCCGCAAGTCACGGAAGTAAGCAAAAAAGTTATCAACACCTTGCGTTGTCTGTATCGACTCAAGAATTTTCTTCCAGTGAGAACAAAGGTAATGTTGGTTCAAACGCTCGTATTACCAATACTAGATTATGCAGATGTATGCTATGCTGATGCCTCTCAAGAACTTCTTAACAAACTGGATCGTCTTCTCAATAATTGTATTCGCTTTATCTTTGGCTTACGTAAATTCGATCACGTTTCTTCATTCCGTTCTCAGCTCAAATGGCTGCCTCTTCCACTTCGTAGATCTTTTAGAATCCTTTCTATGCTATTCTCTATTTTACACGATCCGTCTGTCCCTGCATATCTGAAATGCAAATTTCAGTATCAGGACGATTCTCACAACCGATGTCTCCGTTCCGCGGAAAATCTAACTCTTCATGTTCCTTTCTGTCGCACGAGCTTCTCTTACAATTCTTTCACTTCAAATGCAGTAAGACTCTGGAACATGTTACCCAGAAATATAAAAGAAGCAAAAACTAAACCTATCTTTAAACGTTTGCTCTGGGAATATTACTTAACGAAGCAGCAGTAGTTTCGGATAATAATAAAAAATTTAAAAAACCTCGGAAACTGTTATATTCTCAAATATGTATAATATAAAAATATCATATTTATTTACTGTGTATGTATTTATTGTGGGTATTTGTGTACAAGTATAAAATACTATTGTATGCATGTAAGTAGTAATGTAAATGTATATGTATGTGTATTGTATTTATTATCATTATATTATAATTTTGTATTTTTTTTTCCTTAAACCTTTAATTTTTTTTTTAATTATGAGTTTTGCACCCATCACTAGATTATCTGCACAAACCAAAGGTAGACTGGTAGAGAATGCCTTTAGGCATTAAATCCGCCGTTTTGTACATTTCTTGTATGTGTGCAAATAAAGCTTAAATAAATAAATAAATATCTAATACCCACATCATCCCGTGGGTGTCGTGTAGTAAGAGGCAACAGAACGAAACTGAATAGGAAATGGGCAGCAGCACTTGCTTGATAACAACTGAAAATCACAAAAACTGCTGTTGCCAACCCACCTGTCAAGCTAAACATGGCTACTATCGCAAAATCTCCACACGAGGTAATTCTATGGCATAGGTCTTTGTTCAGCGATGAACTTTTTACAGGCTGTATTGAATGAAAGGGAAATTAAAATTTTTTTATTATTTACCTAATACATCAACTCAAAGAACTCATTGAGTAACGCTGTTTATTTAATCGTTATTTGATTTCACGCTGCTGTAAACTTCATTAAAGGTATTATATACTGGAGCCCTGTACCCGGGCCTTTATAAAAGTCACTTTATGCCCGGATCGTTGCCGTGTTGATACGATTCGGTGCAGTTTACACGATTCTCTATGTCTCTGTAGCTAGGTAGCTTAGGAGCGCGCCTGTGTGTGTATCGCTTTATATCGAAATATAATTTTGAAAAGCTGCATGACTGAAATACAAACTGCTTTTATAAATTTAACTACAAATAGATACACAAATCTCAGATGAAACGGATACAACCTAAATTGAAATAATTATTTTGTAAATTTAAAAATAAGATTTTATGCGGACGCTACTACTATTAACATATTTAACTCAACATATATATATTAATACTTTAAAATATAAAGAATTATGTGAACTATAGGCAGAGATCGGTTTAAAAAAATAATCATAAAATAGCAAATGAATTACTGAATGAAAAGCTGAAAAATAATTACAAGATTATTGTATTTTCAATTTATTTATTAACAATATAAGTATAATTTAATTTATAACAATAAACCTTATCCACTTACTATATATTTCTAACTTTACTAAGTATTAGTGGATGAGTAGGTAACAAATCACCAATTTTAATTTATTCAGTTTTATAGAAGTTTACCTGTATTGTCTTTGTTTGACTATTCCTAAGTAGGTTCTTAATGTGTTTAATAAAAACCTCAATTCTTATAATATTAATTTTTCTCCAGATATAATTAATTTCCGATCTGACAACACATTAAATATACATTATATGCGAACGCGCTTCGTTCGCCTATAATTTTAGCACCGGTAGTTTATTAACTGATTTACAATGGTTTATGAAAGCATTTCTAAACCGTTTATTTTTTATTATTGGTACTTTCGATCTTACTAAAATCTCATTAAAAATGTTTAAATTTTTATATTAAAACATTTTTTTATTTTTTTGATCCAATCATATTACCTTGCAATGATTAAAAAGCCACTGAATGCACAGTTATACCTCTCTGCGAATTTAAGTGCTTCGAGGGACGGCAAAATTCATAAATCAAAGCGACGATTCAAAATGTCAACTTCAGTGTTGAATTTGTACCGCAGACATATAATGAAGCCGTCTCTCCATAAAGCATTTGATCAAACAAAATACAGACTATAGAGTATGTATGAAACTGTTGCCCATGTTGAAAAGCCAGGCCAGATGTTTTATTTTTATAGAATAAGGGTGACAAATCAGCACACAGGAGCGCCACCTAATATTAAATGGATGTTGTAGTCCATAAAAATCTCTACATCAATCCCCGATTAAGGACCAAAATGCAGATGCGTTGCCATCTTTCTGTCATGACATATGTCTGAAATGCCTCGTTTCCAGTAAAAACGGCCTCCGGCTGTCTACACTCACCATACGAAACAAAGCAGCATTGCGGTGCTATTTTACGCTGGTATTCTGTGAGAGCGTGGTCCTTTCTTGATCGAGAATTTGTTGTTAGTGGTAACATATGGGTTTGAGACGTTGTCCTTCGTGATTTTGCTCGTAGTTTCTCTGCGAGATAGACTTCAACATGAGAATATCTTCAGTAGAGCCGGAGTAACCGACATAGCCCAACGTATCAACGTATACCAATGTGTTTTTAAATAGGGAAGAACTGAGCCCTGTTCAATCCACTGTTTTTCTTGGCATCACTCTCGACGCAAAGCTTCAATGGGGCCCCCATATATCCAAACTAGCAAGCAGACTAAGTTCTGCAGCCTATGCTGTAAAAAAGATTAGAGGTCTCACTAGTGTAGAGACAGCTAGATTAGTTTATTTCAGTTATTTCCAAAGCATAATGTCTTATGAGATTTTGCTATGGGGAAATGCGGCTGATTCAGAAGCTATTTTTGTTTTACAGAAGAGGGTCATTAGAGCTATTTACAACCTAAAACCGAGAGAGTCCCTTAGAGATAAATTTTAAGAAATAAATATATTAACTTTGGCCTCTCAGTATATATACGAAAATTTAATGTATGTTCACAAAAACAAAGACAGTTTTAGTAAAAAAAGTGATATACATTCTGTAAACACTAGGAACAAACACAAGCTAGTGATACCAGTTTCTCGACTCCATAGAGTCAGTAATTCATTCTTGGGGCAATGTATACGCTATTAAAACAAGGTCCCAGAAAGTGTACAGGCTCTCTCTATTACCAAGTTTAAATGTTTTGTTAAGTTGAAACTGTATAAAAAGGGTTATTATAGTATATATGAATACATGGTTGATAATAACCCCTGGGAATGAGGTGGTCGCTTCCAAGCTGTTTCTAAAATAAATTTTGTACTTATATAGTTTGTACAACCATTAATGTAAAATTTGCTTTAAAAACAGTCCCGCTGGGTTTCTTCCTGGTTCTTCCCAGGACAGAGGTTTTTTTTCGAACCAGTGGTAAAATAAAAAGTGACTTTCAATAAGATTTACACATGTGATCTATATTGAATAAAAAATATTCTATTCTATTCTTTTATATTCTATTCTATTATATTCTATCAGTGAGCTGGAGTGTCGAGTCGCCGGCCAATAGCTCTAAGAACCACATAATAGCCGATGGAGTGACTGCTTCGTGCTGGTAAGAGAACTTGGTAAGAGAGTGCAGGACCTATACGATATCGCGATAAAGCTGGAGCTCTGGGGCGCATCAAAACTGTTGCCATAGCAACGCCCGGGGCACGCTTGCAGACCGGGTGTGAAGGGTGGACTCTTGTCTGATGGTGGTCATGGTGTGATGTACGGCTCACATCACCAAGATTTACATATATTAAAATCTACATATGAAACCTTCACAAAGGTTAAAGTAAAAAATGAAATTATAGAAATAATTATATGTTGCTTGCGATATTTTAAAGTCATTAAAGCTTGTTAGTGTGATCTCTTTGTTGAGTTCGACTATTATGAGAGCTTACGTTCGAATATTGTGTACTAGTTACCTACTATACTAAATTATAGCTAATTTAAATGGTTCTTTTTGAACATAATTATATAATTATAAATACATAAATCGAACTGTTTCTATATAAAAAAATATATGAATAATTGTGCAAAATTATGGTAAACTCTTAAAAAAAACCTTACGAACAAAGATAATTACACTTTCGCATTAATTTTATAATTATTAACATAATTTTGCGCAATGCTGTGGATAGTCCAGATATGTCTATATTAGGGATGATATTTTACCACATGATTTAATGATTCTTCTTCCCTTTTACATAACCTTTAGTGGAAAATGAGCAAAATCTTGTGTTCATTCATTCATTTATTTGTAAGTAAGGATCGATCGCTACTACAAATAATTTACCTGTCTCAAATACCGACGCGGCACTGATGAAAGCTTTCAACACAAGTGCTTTCTCTTTTTACCAAGGAATCTATTTCTGTCAGATCATTTGTAATTCTCTCCTAGAATTCTGCAAGGATCACATGAACCCCACGAATGACGAAAGTATTTACCGTTTTTTCTGAAAAATACTTAATGTTTTTGAAACCTGAATTGGTAACTTGATAACACAATAAAAAAAAAATTGACCTCGTTTTATATAAGGTGAGGTAATTTAAAATATTGTTATAAATTAAATCTTAAAACGCACGTTGATATAAAATGGCATGTAAAGTATTGTAGCATTCTCGACTCAGCCTTCTCCCTTCTAGCTACATCCATCAACATCTCAAAGAAAATTCTAAGCTGAATATAAATACTAGGGAAATGCACACAAAAGGGATTTATAACACATAGAGCGCTTGGGCAAAATATATTTCTTTTAAGAAACTTAAGGGGCTTTATTAAACTAGCAACCCCACGCCCCAGCTTCGCCTGAATATTAAAGACCTTTAATAATTTTTTTATTGCGTTTTTTTTGAAGGATCATGTTTTTCGAATAATGTATGACCTAGATCCCTCTTAGCATTGCTCTCTATCTGTCCGTCATATTGTTTCATCACGATCACAGACAGACAAAAATTTTGAAAATTGTTATTTGTCTTAATAATATTTAAATAACCCCCAGAGCTTAATAGAAGCTAATATTTTAATAATACAGGCAGACACTTCAATTTTATTTAGAGGTATTGATATAGATTTACTTTTTCCATGTCAAAGCGTTAAAAAGACAAATCAAAACTGATGTCGGGAAAAATCGATCATTGCTTTTAGCGGGCGTTGCCCACAGGCGGGGTTTTATAAAGGTATGGTAGGCATATATAATATTAGCATTTACGTAGTATAGACACCATGGGGCAGCGTTTAGGTTTTTTTTTAATTTCATATTACTTTAATTCACTTCTAAAAAGGAAGAAATCATCAATTTCCTTTCCAATATATGTATGTTACACGATAACTATAAGGTCAGACAATCGATTTTGCCAATTTTTGTTTATCCATTGACTAAAGATAGTGAAATAAAGAGAAGGAAGTGTCTCTTTTTTAATTACGTAAAGACAATCTAGGGGAACTTATAGTAAGGCTAATAAAGGTAATTAAGGTACAATACGATTTGAGGTAAATTTATTTTGATAAAAGCTGTTGGATTTCTGAATAAATAAAATTAATAAGTAAATACTTCCACTGTTACCGTTAACGTTATATACCTTTACAGCCTATTAAAGTTCACTGCTGAACAAAGGCCTCCCCCATAGATTGCCTCATAGGAGTGTTGGCAACCGCAGTTGCAATATGAACGTTTACTGGTTTTAGGTGCTGTCAAAGAAGAGTCTCAGGTTCTCTACACCTGTCATACGAATCACAGCAGTTTTGCGCTGTTATTTTACGTTGGTATTCTGTAAGACCGTGGTCCTTCCCCGGTCGAGCCATCCCATTGGACTGCACAGAACCATAGCATTGTCAAATAAATCCCTGAATTCAATTATCCCTCTTTGTGAAATAATTAAAATGAAATCCGCGCGTATGAAACAAGCATGTTCTTCACAGGGAAACTTTTAGTTCGTAAATTAAAGAACGATTCATCCAAAACTGTGCAGCAGATTACTTCACAAATTGTTTGTGCAAAACTCAACAAACAAAAAAACAGTCAACAGCAACAGTCAACAGCAAAGTCTGTTGTAACAAAAGTAAAGCATTTTGTTGAGATTATAAAGCCCAAGGCAATAATGACAGATAATGGAAAACAGTTCGTAAGTAATCACTGCAAACAATCAATGAGTGAATTAAATATAAAGCCAATATATACAACAGTTAGAAATCCTAGACCAAATACAACAGAGCGAGTAAATAAAGAGTTGAGCAGATTATTTAGGACGCTTTGTCATACTAACCACAAAGATTGGGCGTTAATATTGCCGAAATTAGAAGAATTGTATAATAATTCTTATCACAATAGTACAGGCTTCACGCCTTGTGAGATTCTTTATGGTGAGTCTAATGAGATGTCTTTTGACAAAGTAATTTCCAAAAGTAAAGATAAACATAATGTCGACCAAATTAGACAACAAGTGCGTAAAAATTTAAAAGAGGCAAGTCGAATAAGAAATCTAAATTATATTTTTAATAATTTAAATGTCTGTAACATTTAAAAATGTCATAGAAATTATAATTTAAACAATAAAATGCAAATAATAAGCATAGAGTTCAAAAACATCCATTTGGAATATTGAATATTATATATATTAGTAAACGCATAAAATGTCTCTAAAAATCTCTAAATTTATTAAAAACCTGCTTAAAATGTTCAAAATGTATCAAATCATATAAATACAAGGCGATTATATTGCAATAACAAAGATAAATAACATTTGTAATATAATAGAAAAAATGGATTAAAATTTTCTAAGTTGATGAAGGTGTTCTTGTAATAATTGGAAAATTTCTAAGTTGATGAACGTGTTCTTGTAATGTTCCCTTATATTGGGGCGTTGTCGGAGACACATACCCAAGGTTGTACATATATATGGGGTGGTCGGCTGACCGACTGCTAGTACTAAGGTTGCACAATGACTAGTCCTATATTAGGGACTTAACATAGTAAGGTCTGACGAACCAAAGCATTAATATAGAAGGTCTCTATGATGCATAAGCATTATGATAGCAGAGTTATGACTTGAAGACCCATATGAATAAGACATACAGTAGTATGGTCTATGAAATAAAGCAAATATGTGGAAGGTCGCAAATATGTAAAAGCATTATACTGAAAGAAATGGGACTTGAAAAGGATTATTATAGTGGCGTGTAGGTTGCTTCGCAGCCTCTGAGACCGAGGTAAACTTGGACTCACTAACCGATGTGTCCTAGACATATCATCTTAGTGCCGGTGGTAAGCGGGTTTGTTGTAGCAATACGACTTGCCCGTGGACATCGCACACCCCTACCGTTTGTGGGCGGCGTCTTAGCGCATAGCGTTATGATACGTCGGCTATCTTTCGGATTAGGGTGAGTGTGTTTGGTAGTACTTTTAAGTGCAGCAAGCATACTCAACTTCATGTCTTAGTGCAATAGCGCTGTGATACGTGGAGTTTTGGCTACTGACGTCTTAGTACCGTACTACTATGATACGTTGGTGGTATTTTTAGTTAACAACATTATCAAATTTTGTTACCAAAGTCGATAGGGATCATGTGGGTGTGTTGTGAGGGGGCGCCATCCGTATGATAGTTGCATTGATGCTTACTGCTACTTGCAGTATTGTGTCTTGTGATGGATCTGCGGGTGTGCTGCACCTGATTCGATGCATCTTGTGGTTCTGGTCGATGGAGGTATGCGGGTGGTGATGTCTGCTGGGACTGTATGGGGGACCTTGGGATGGTGTAAGCCTGACGTTAGTCGTATTGATGCTTGTTGCATTCTGTAGCATTGCGTCTCTACGATGGTTGTTTGGCGGGTCGCTATTCTCAATGGCGCTCTCTGCGTCTTGGTTTGACTCACAACCTAAGTAGCTTTGTCCAAGTCGGGTCCCTTCATTGCGGGGCTGCAGACTGTCTGCCCTCCATGATGTTTTATATAACAACTTAATAATATATCTCTATAAAGTTCCCACCTTTGAGAGATTGAAGGCAACTTGTTGGTGGGTGAGACAAACATGATCGAAAAATGCATATACTCAACGTCAGTGACACAAACCCTTTCTGATGGCGAATTATTAATATTATCTTATAACTGCCTATTGGCTATATCTGCCATTGTATTGGTTGGTGGAGCATATGTGTTGACCTCATGCGGGTGGTAGCTGGAGGGAGAATCTGAGGAGGCTCTCAAGGCTGCGGCCGAAAGCCGCGCAACGTGGGACCCCATTCCCTTGAGGTGAGCGGTAGACTCATGACACGCTCTGCGGCCAATTGGCCGTGCTGACCATGCAATTGGTGGTGATGCCTTACACTTACATCACGTCTGCAGAAACGGCGGTCTGGCAGGTGGTGGCGCTCACGGAGGGCTTTTTATGGTCAGTGTGCCGATTGTTGCCTAACCCGTGTGACGTACATTTCACTGTGGCTGGATTTGATCGTATTCTGTATGGCGTTTACACGCATTGACATGCGCGACTTCGGTCGATGTTTGTGCTTACGCACTATCAAGGGGCCAAGTCCTCTTTTACTGGTTCGCCAGTTATTTTGCTGTGGACTACCGTCCAGTTCCCAACTTTGCGTACCCTTCGGGGGGAGCGCATTAAAATAGTTGGCGCTCACCGTGCGCGGCGTATGTGGGGCCGTGTACCTCCTCCACATTTTTTTTAAAATGTGGGAGAGCGAAGCCCTTGTAACTGGTATTTGATATAAATATTGTGAGCCTTTTCCAAGCGGGAAGGGATTAATTAATAAGGAATTGACTGTTGTGAACCAGATACAAGTGGAATAGGGACAATTTATTGTTCTTAACCTTTTTGAGCTCTGTCTTCGTGAACGGGGTTCTTTAGCTTATAAGACTCTACCAACAGCTTTCGATTGCTCTCGTTAATATTCATTCTTACAAGATACACCTAAAAGAACTAAGTTTCTATACAAACACAACGTAATAAAGGGTCCTAACTAAGACGATCACGCCATAAATTTATTAAACGGCCTATATTTAAACCTTTAGAAAGATCAAGTTATACTGGTCACTTAAATTAGATATATTTATATATCTTACAGATATAGATTTTAAAGAAATACAAGTATAAGTGGATATATAGTAGAAAAGAAAAAAGATGGGGGGGGGTTCGTTACAATATGAATGATAGATATATTTTGATGTAGGTCAATAGCAACATGACATGTTATCAACAGAAAGAACCGACTCGATAACGCAAGCGAGGTGCGCAAAATCATCAAGAAGTTTTTAAATGTATGTTTGTATGTTTATGTATGTATGTTTATGAATGAATATTCATTTATTACAGCCCCTCACAAGTCCATAGCTGAATTGCCTCACAAGGAAGATATTTTCTACTATTGCCAAGCTAAGCAGGCGGATTGGCACCTGCAGTTTATTTATTTTTACTGAGTTATTAACAGGAAGATGTTTGCTATCTATTACTTGTTTCAGTTCGCATTTGTTGCAGCTTGCGACACCTTACACAAATCTAACACAACGCGCTGACTGTCTACGTAATGGTAAACAACTACCGCAGTTCATGAACACCTGCAACCAACTTTAAATGAAAAAAAAAAATATTGGTAAATCCAATAGTGCATGTCTTAAGCGCATTAAAAATTACGCATAATGTGATTATAAGTAAAGTTTTAAACTAGTTTAATTACACACAAGTTTTCACTAAAAACCTTATAATTATTACTATTCTTAAAAATTTTCCGATAATTTTATGTCAAAATTCAATTTAAAAAAGCTTGGAAATCACGCATATCATCGGTGAGATTAATGCGACCACGTTTAAATTCATTAAACTAGTTGTAAACAGTGGCACGAGATGGGGCTTCATCGTGAAATGTCAATCGAAGTCTATCATAGCTTTCTTGTTGACTTAAATGACATTGACAGTCATAAAAAATCATTGTACAAAAATTTTCCCGCGTTAAATTCATGCTGACGTGACACAGACAATTTTTAATTTGCCGCCAAATCGTAAATAAATGACAAAGTAATAAAATACATATAATATTGGCAAAATTTGAACTTATTTTTTTATCGTTTACAAGTGGCCAGTTCTAAAAATTTTCAGTGTCGCCCTCGTATTACCGCTGCTGTAAGCGAAAGATCTCATGACTCACGAGTAAGACAGAGCAAAGTATATCTAGTAAAATAAATTAATACAAGGCTGCTAAAACACCGAAAATTTCGAGATTTCGCAGCCGCAAAAAATTTATTATAACTAAACAAAACAAAATTAAACTCTCATTTACATTCCATGGCTTCCCATGTGATAGATGAAGAGATTAAAAATAGATCAAGTTAAACAATTGACATTTTCTAAAGTAATCATGCACATACACCATAAGCAACTAAAACCACTTTTTTATGTAAAAAATGCAATTAATCGATTTAATAAACATATCAATAAGTTCAACAATCATTTATCTTTCTGACATTGTGGTTTTTATATAATTTATATGTTCAATATGATTGTTAGATACGATTTTATTCGACAAAACCTTGAAATTTTGATTTTGTAGGCGCTAGTAGAACATACCTACGCGCTTTGCGCTTAAGGCATGCAAAATGGGTTATAATTGCTTTGTGCCCCTAAGGACTTAATAAAAATGCCGACCGTATGTTATACATCATATCAGAGATGCACCCGTGCTTGATGACATTAAACCAACTCAGACGCTTTTATAAACAGTAATGGCGCTTCATTTATTCATACTGAAAATCTTTTAAGGTAACTCGAAAAATCAAAGGGGTGTTCAATTAACAGTAACGCGCTCCGAAGGCATTATGGAGTGTAGTGTTTGCATATATGTAGTATACAGTAAATATTGTTATTTGTTTTATTTACTAATAGTTTACCATGCACAAATACACAAACATACATTTATATATAAGTCACTGTTTCGAGCGCACCGCGTCAGTTACACGAGAGCCTCGGGCGAGAGTGGGCGTGTTTAGTTAAGTGAGTGTCGAGCCTGTGTTACACTACAAGGATTAGAGAAGATAGCAGACATTACAAGTGGCGACGAGGAAAAAGATAAGTACCTATTTAATATAAAGATATAATCAAAAATAGGTTAGCAATGTGCAACTATTAGCATTGCAATTGTAAATTAATTCCTAGAGTACCCGCGGAAAAAAACTGTAGATTATGAATTATGATTTATTGTTTTTAACCCTGTTCTGATCATTTTAATAATTTATATAAATTATATGTTCGCATATGACCACGCTTATGGTGTGCAAAAATTTATTTTCTTTATGTAGCAATGATAAAATACATACATACATACGTCACTATGTCCACAATTGCCGATATTTCCAGAAGTCAGGAGTCTTTGGAAGCGCTCATCACCCGTAAAATGGCAGATTTTGAATCAAAACTCAATTCCAGCGCTTCCAAGAGTAGTAATGTAGACAGGATCAGCGAGGACTATACCGCTTTTTAGAGTTACGTCAAGGATATGTTTAACCTTCTTCGCCAGCAAATTGCAGAAGTCAGTCGCTCGCTTGACATTATAGAAACAAGGCATCGCAGGAAATTCCTTTTAATGGGCGGTGTCCCTGAAAAACCAGGCGAAGATATATCCGAAGTCGTGATCAAAATTTTTCACGAAAATCTAGGTCTTAAAGATAAAGCACCATCTTGTCTTCGAGCAGCATACAGACTTGGCCCGGTCAAGTTACACCATACTCGTCCTATATTAATGCGCTTCACAGATATGTCACTGCGCTCAACTGTTTGGTTTAAAAAAACAATGTTAAAAGACACCTCGTTTAAATTATCGGAATTCCTTACAAAATACAGGCAAGACTTATTTTTTCAAGCCCGTAAGCATTTTGGAATTAAAAAAGTCTGGTCATTTGAGGGCAACATAAGCGTTAGACTGCCTGATGGGTCTCGACGTCACATCTTTAGCGCTAATGACCTGGATGCACTACTGCGCGATCTTCATAAAGCTGGGTGCAACGAGGAGCCGGAACAAGTGAAGACAGAAACTAGTAGTGTAGTTTCCCGTAGCGAGCAGTCAAGGACCCGACGAGCATTCAAAAATAAGTAAACATTCTCGGGATAGTGGTAATACTTTGTTTACACTTCGACGGCTTATTAATTACTACTACTGCTGTGTGTACTGTGTACGTCACTGAGCGCTTTTGTATTCGATCCTTTTGTTCTCCGCAACCGGTTATTAGGCTGATTTGAGACACAAGTAATAATACAGACTAATCTGAACCTTAAATTTCGTGAAATTACGCATTAGAGTATTTTTTTTCTCGTTTAAATTACCACTTCTCGTAGTGATTAACATATGTTTTTTTTTTTTCCTTCTTTTTCAATACGTACGAGTTTTGTTGTCTATGCAATTGTAAATAATTAAAATAAGATACTTTCTTGTAGTAAGTATTACTTGTTGTTTTCGTGTAATATTTTAATTTTTCTTTTTGTAAACACGGCGCTTTACCGGCGCGTTTGTTTGCAGTGCAATTATCAGTTAATAGGGTTTTTTTTTCTATATTTTTAGACATATATCATAAGTATAATCATATATTATGACAGATTCTGATACCAATGAACTATTTCTCTCTGCTGATTCAGATTCTTCTTTCTTTTCACTAAATGACTCTTTTTCGGAACCTACTACTCTTCGTTATCTGCTTACTCAAAAGTTTCATGGTTTGACTAATAACTTTAACGTTTGTTACATAAACGCTCAGAGCATTCCGCAACATTATAATGAACTTGTTGATACTTTTCATAATCAGTCTATTTCTGCGATACTTGTTTCGGAAAGCTGGTTAAAACCTACCTTACCGTCCACCTCCTTTGGAATACCTGGTTTTGTCCTCTTAAGAAATGACCGTACGGGCAAAAGAGGTGGTGGTGTAGTGGTATACTTACGTAATGGTATACCCTATAAAAAATTATGTGCTTCTTCATCTGTTTATTCTGGTACAATAGAATACATGTTCTTGGAGATTACCATCAGTGGGACTAAGACTGTTCTCGGTGCAATTTACTGTCCACCAGGAGTTAATTATTTTTGTGACCTTGAATCGGCTCTTTTTTCTATTGGCTCTGATTATAAGCACTTTATTATAATGGGAGACTTCAATACCGATATTCTCTGTAACTCAGCGAGGTCACGTGATTTGTATACAGTTATGAACTCCTTTAATTTGTCACTTCTTCCTCTCGACCCCACACACCACAATCTTGATACTGCTGACTCTTTAATAGATTTAATAGTGGTCGCTTCTGAAGACCATGTCGTTGGCCACGGTCAACTCTCCGCCCCTGGGTTTTCGCAGCACGATTTACTGTATATTTCTTATAGGATTAAATGTCCTAAGGTCAATCATGTGACGGTGCATCTGCGTAATCTAGCGAGACTTAATGTTGAAGAACTTCAGCAAGGTGCTTGTAGTATAGATTGGAGTGATACTTTCAGTGTGGAGAGTGTTGACGAAAAAGTAGCTCTTTTTAATTCAAATATACAGAAGTTGTTTGATAAACACGCTCCTCCACACAAAGTCAGACTGAAACGATCTCCTGCGCCGTGGATTACTGAGGATATCCGCAGGGCTATGGCAAAGCGTGATCGAGAATTTAGTAAATATAAGAGTAATCGGTGTACTGCTAACTGGACTCGACTCAAAGCCGCTAGGAATCGGTGTAATCAGATGGTGCGGGCCGCTAAACGCCGTTATATTCATCGAAATATCCTTAACGCTTCTATGGCTGATTCGTGGAAATTTTTAAAATCAATCGGGATAGGTAAACCTGCTTCTAACTTTGATCCTTCAATCTTCTCTGTTAATCAACTTAATACATACTTTTCTACTGCACCACAGCTGCATTCGTCAATTAAATCTACTACTATTGCCCATGTTAATTCTCTTCCAAAATTTTACAAAAGCTCTTTCAATTTTTCTCCCGTTACTGATGAGGATATAAAAAAGTCAATTTCTTCCATCAAGTCCGCCGCAGTAGGCTCTGATGATGTGAGCAGAATCATGATCAATCTCATCCTCGATTATGTCTTACCAGTACTTACCCACATAGTAAATTTTTCATTAAATACTGGGGTTTTTCCTTCACTATGGCGAAATGCTTTTGTTCTCCCACTTCCAAAAATACTCGTAAATAATCCTAGTTCTGTTTCTCACTTCCGTCCTATCTCTATTCTTCCTTTTTATCAAAAGTACTTGAAGCTGTTGCTCACAGACAAATTTCTGACTACGTTTTTAAAAATAACTTTTTAAGTAGCTATCAATCAGGTTTCAGGCCAGGACATAGTACAACAACAGCCCTGCTTAAAGTTACGGAAGATTTACGTATAGGTATGGAGGAGTCAAAATTAACTGTGTTAGTCTTAATAGATTTCTCAAACGCTTTTAATGCTGTTGATCATGACATCCTTCTTACAATACTTTCTCACATTGGTTTCTCCTCATCAGCGCGGGAATGGTTCGCATCCTATCTTCAGGGACGTCAGCAGGCTGTTCGCGTGGGTCCAGTTATTTCTGACTGGTGCACGCTGGTTGCTGGCGTTCCTCAAGGTGGAATTCTCTCACCTCTTTTGTTTTCAATTTTTATAAATCTAATTACATCTCACATTAGCTGCACGTACCATCTCTATGCCGATGACTTACAAATATATGCTCAGTCTGATGTTAACGATATCGAAGATGCGATCACTGAGCTAAACTCTGACCTCACTCGTATCTCTGATTGGTCTAGCAAATTTGGTATTACTGTTAACCCTACCAAGGGCCAGGCAATTATAGTTGGAAGTAGCCGTCGCTTATCTGCATTGGATTTTAATTCACTGCCACCTGTAAATTTTAATAATGCTGTCATACCTTATTCAGCTACTGTGAAAAATCTAGGACTTATCATTGACAGCAGTCTAAGTTGGCGGCCGCAAGTCACGGAAGTAAACAAAAAAGTTATCAACACCTTGCGTTGTCTGTATCGACTCAAGAATTTTCTTCCAGTGAGAACAAAGGTAATGTTGGTTCAAACGCTCGTATTACCAATACTAGATTATGCAGATGTATGTTATGCTGATGCCTCTCAAGAACTTCTTAACAAACTGGATCGTCTTCTCAATAATTGTATTCGCTTTATCTTTGGCTTACGTAAATTCGATCACGTTTCTTCATTCCGTTTGTTACGGCCTACGGTTGCTCCCTTAAAGGATCCAATCCCCCGGGGCCCATCAGCAGAAGACTTCCCGAGCAAACGTAGGTCGGGCCTCCTAAGGCCACGTGGAATCTCTCTAATTACACTAAAATATATGGGGGAGCGTTATACTACGGCCAGTCGACCGGAAGGAATTTGGCGGAGTTCACTTACCTCGATCCAAGACGACTGGTCCCTCCGGAGTCGGTCAGGTCGCATGTAGTTGTGTAGTGCAAGGGAAAGAATGGTGATGTGGTGTGTATCTGGGTGTGACTGATGGTGATTAAACCTAGACCTTAGCCGTCGGCAGCAGCCCGAGCGTCGACACCGCTCCAATTTGAGGGGGCCTTTCGAGGTTATCCACAGTCACTTTCTTGGTTCACCACGATGACAGTCACTTAACTCTATCGTACGATTAACTAGCTTACAGAAGCCACTAACTATCGCGGGGTATAAGGTTACCGCACAAACACGCCCGGAGTTTCTAGGTCAAAGGTCACTACCGTTTCGCGTGGCAACAGTTCTAAATACCGAGGCCGCACTAGCTTATATTGTCGAATGCACTTATACAGATTCTGAGTCGGACCCAATAAGTCCCGGGAAAGGCTATCCAAACAGGGAATGCGCGTTATAATTCCTAGACAGGATATTTACTAGACGCCCTAACTATTCCGCGGTTCCCGCACAAAATTAACAGCGTGCAAACATTAGCACATCTGGCAGATGACTGATCCGCTTGCGACCCGCGCGCCACTGTGACGCTCGGAAGAACTTCAGACCGGAATCGCGCCGAGCCGAGTGACATCTGGTGTCGATTCCGACAACAGAGTTTTGCGCGAACACCGTTCTCAGCTCAAATGGCTGCCTCTTCCACTTCGTAGATCTTTTAGAATCCTTTATATGCTATTCTCTATTTTACACGATCCATCTGTCCCTGCATATCTGAAATGCAAATTTCAGTATCAGGACGATTCTCACAACCGATGTCTCCGTTCCGCGGAAAATCTAACTCTTCATGTTCCTTTCTGTCGCACGGGCTTATCTTACAATTCTTTCGCTTCAAATGCAGTAAGACTCTGGAACATGTTACCCAGAAATATAAAAGAAGCAAAAACTAAACCTATCTTTAAACGTTTGCTCTGGGAATATTACTTAACGAAGCAGCATTAGTTTCGGATAATAATAAAAAATTTAAAAAACCTCGGAAACTGTTATATTCTCAAATATGTATAATATAAAAATATCATATTTATTTCATCATCATCATTACAGCCCTTCACAAGTCCACTGCTGTACATAGGCCTCCCCCAAAGAATGCCACAAAGCACGGTCCTGAGCCACCTGCATCCATCGACTTCCTGCATATCTTACCAGGTCGTCACTCCATCTAGTGGGGGGACGCCCTACACTTCGCCTGCCGGTACGAGGCTGCCACTCGAGAACCTTTCTTCCCCATCGGTTGTCGGTTCTTCGAGCTATATGGCCGGCCCATTGCCACTTCAGCTTACTAATCCGTTGGGCTATGTCGGTCACTCTAGTTCTACTGCGGATATCCTCATTTCTGAGTTTATCACGCAGAGAAACTCCGAGCATAGCCCTCTCCATAGCTCGCTGAGCGACCTTGAGCTTCCTCATCCGGCCAGCAGTGAAGGACCACGTCTCAGTTCCGTATGTCATCACTGGCAACACGCACTGGGTGTACAGTCTCGTTTTCAAGTTTTGAGGTATACCTGACGAGAAGATGTGCCGTAATTTCCCGAACGCTGCCCAACCGAGTTGAATCCGTCGATTGACCTCTCGGTCGAAGTTGGACTTACCTAGTCGGACTATTTGTCCCAGGTTAACATACTCGTCAACAACTTCGAGCTTAGTGTTCCCAACAACTACCGGCATAGGTGTGACATGGACATTAAACATGATCTTTGTTTTGTCCATGTTCATCTTAAGACCTATCCGTTGGGAAACACTATTGAGGTCATTGAGCATAGTGCTTAGGTCCTCCAGCGATTCTGCCATAAGGACTATATCGTCGGCAAATCGAAGGTGAGTGATGTACTCGCCATTGATGTTGATACCGTATCCTTTCCAGTCCAGAAGCTTGAAAACATCTTCCAATGCAGCGGTAAAGAGTTTCGGGGATATGACGTCACCCTGTCTTACACCTCTCTGCAATTGGATAGGATTCGTACTCTGGTTCTGTACTCGGATATTTATTTACTGTGTATGTATTTATTGTGGGTATTTGTGTACAAGTATAAAATACTATTGTATGCATGTAAGTAGTAATGTAAATGTATATGTATGTGTATTGTATTTATTATCATTATATTATAATTTTGTATTTGTTTCCTTAAACCTTTAATTTTTTAATTTTTTTTTTAATTATGAGTTTTGCACCCATCACTAGATTCTCTGCACAAACCAAAGGTAGACTGGTAGAGAATGCCTTTAGGCATTAAGTCCGCCGTTTTGTACATTTCTTGTATGTGTGCAAATAAAGCTTAAATAAATAAATAAAATAAATAAAATAATGATTTATTTTAACATATGTCTATTAGCACAACTTTTATATAAAAAGATTTTTGATGGAAAAATAGTAGATGTTACTAAAAACTCCTCTCGGTTCGAACCGAAATACAATGTCGTTATCTAAATTTTAGTGGCATTTTACATGTAGGTGTGATATTTATCGCCTTTAATGAAAATACTATTTTACTGCTTTCATGGCATATATAAGTCTTACAAAAATCGTGGACACTTCACGACATCTGTACATTGCATAGTAGGTAACTTGTAATACTGTAAATGCGCAATATAGGTATTGAATTTACCCAAAGCCTAAATGGCACACCAATGGAAGTAGTCGGTATAACAAATAAACCGAAAGAGAAGGACGAGTGTTATGGAACATATTATTATCATGAAATTGAGTTTGGGTACCAAGATACCAACCATTAAATTGGTGTTGGGTACTAAGATACCATCATTAAATTGAGTTTAGGTACAAAGATACCATCATTAAATTGAGTTGGGTACAAAGATACCATCATTAAATTGAGCTGGGTACTAAGATACCATCATTAAATTGAGTTGGGTACTAAGATACCATCATTAAATTGAGTTGGGTACTAAGATACCATCATTAAATTGAGTTGGGTACTAAGATACCACTATTAAATTGGAGTTTGGGTACTAAGGTAGGTACCACCATTAAACTGGACTTTGGGTTCTAAGTTACTACCATTAAATTGTACTTTAGGTACTAAGTTACTACCATTAAATTGGACTTTGGGTACTAAGTTACTACCATTAAATTGGACTTTGGGTATTAAAATACCAGCATTAAATTGGAAAAAATATATAAGAAACTGTTTCAGTTCGCCCCTAAAATAATAATAATAATGATACCGTTATCAGCTTTAATGTGATAGCACATCTATGGCTATAAGGTGTGAAAAATGGAAAAGTGCTCTACTAATCTATCTGGACGCAGCTGAAGTTATATTAGCACCAAGAAACGAGCTACGCTATTGCATTTTGGTGGCTCTGGGATAAAAGAAATATTCCACAATTTATCGGGTGCCAATGTCGAATCATCAGAAACCGTTTATGTATTTTAAGTAGCCATAAAAAAACTCTACGAGTATTTTCAACCTAAACGGAGCAAAGTTTATGAGCGGCATGTTTTTCGATTGCTAAAACAGGAAAAAGGAGAAACATTTCAGAAGTTTTTGATAAGATTGCGTCAACAGTCCGAAAAGTGTGCATTCTAAAAGCAAGATGATCATTTCATAGATCAAATTGCAGAAAAATGTAATTCGAAATTGCGCAAGAACCTTATATCTTACAAAACGTGGGAAGAGTTAAAAAGCAAAAAAGCATATGCTTTTAATCAAATGTAAAGACCACACAAGACATTATTAGCATATGGTAGTAACTCTCCTTTGGCAATAGAGGGTTCATTTGAAAGTATATTCGAAGTCGATGGTCGAAAGGAACATACAACCATTTACGTGATTTTGGGGGGTACTAGAAACCTGTTTGGTAAGAACACAGCAGTCCGTCTGGGTGTCTTAAAAATTGGTATCGGGATAAATCAAGTGGAGAGTAAAAGCAAGCCGATCCCCTTTAAAGAGAAGGTTGCAATCAAAATTAAGGAATCACTAAACAGTAATATAATTGAAGAAGTGCAAGGCCCGTCTAAATGGGTTTCACCAATGTTCCAAGTTCAATTTTCACTTGATTGGATTCAGAGTGAAATTCCAATCAAGTGGAAATTCACTCTGAATCCAGACACATAACGACTTTTATAACCCCTAAAAGATTATATAGAGCTCCCGAGATTTTTCAGAAGATCATTGAAAGGATGCTGATAAACTGTGAAGGGGTCGTCAATTTTATTGATGATATCCTGGTATTCGGGAACAGTGAAGAAGAACATGACGCATGACTAAAGAAAGTTCTACAGGTACTTAGTAAAAACAACGCCGTGCTGAATAGCAATAAATGCATATATAAAACGCGGGATGTGAATTTTCTGGGACACAGGCTTACACATGAAGGAGTAAACCCTTCAACAAGTACGTTGAGAGCATTATGAAATTTAGGGTCCCAAAGACCATAGAAGAACTCCAAAGTTTTTTAGGACTCTTAAACTACATAAACAAATGGATACCTAACTTGACCGCCATGACAGAACTTCTGAAGCACTTGTTAAGACAGAAGATGAGCAAAAGGGAGAGCTTGGAAAAACAATGGTCTGGGGAACAAGATAAAGCATTCCAAAAACTCAAACGGATGCTCACGGAAATATAGATTTTAGGGTATTATAACGTCAGAGATGCAAGACAGGTGATAGCAGATGCTAGCCCTGTCGGACTTGGTGCTGTCCTTGTACAAAATGATACAAATGGCCCTAGAATTATTGCCTATGGTAATCGAACTTTGACAGACTGTGAGCGCAGGTATAGCCAAACGGAAAAGAGGCACTAGCATTAGTTTGGGGGGTCGAACATTTTAATATTTTTATTTGGAAAGCCTTTTGATTTAGTCACTGACTACAAGCCGCTAGAGATATTGTTCGGGTCTAAGTCAAAACCATGTGCGAGGATTGAACGATGGATACTGAGGCTACAGTCTTATTCATTCAAGGTTATATACAAGCCAGGAAAAACAAATATAGCTGATCCCTTGTCACGATTATGTAACTATCCTGATAACCCACCAAAAGGAAAAGACCAGCATGTGTACCAAATAGTGGAAAATTCTAGACCAGTTGCTATACCAATGTAGTGCCCTGTAGACTCCCCTTTACCTCCGACAATATACATTTATAAAATTAGTATTAAGTATAGAATAGAAGACAGTATAATTAAAGTTCTTGTACAAGCAACACGTCTCCTTCATTCAGCACCTTCCGAGTTCCGACATTACATGGCGACCCTGCCAGGCGGTGCGCTGCGACAATGCACGCGCACCGCCGCGGCCTATTACTTAAAAGAAAAAAAAATATTATAAGAAATCTAAATTAAATTATGAAAAAAATATTAACGGCAATACCGGACGTGACGAAAAATAATAAGAATATAAGAAAAGGACTGATATTACTATTTTTTTAAAGAAAATTACAGAAAGTATTTAATAAACTAATAAAGATCAACTTAAAAAGATAAACTTTATGAAAATTTCAAAGGTAATATGAAGAATAAAATACTTAATATTGATAATTATGAGAAGTATAATGAAGAAAGGAACAGCAGTTGTACCCTAGGAAGCTTAGCCAGAAGAATGTGAAATTTGAGTCAGAAAGTACAAAGAAGATATTAAGAGGTAACTTCCCACCTTTGTGATTTTATCTCCATCAAAAACTTTATTTATCAATTTGTGATTGTTTTATGTTCTTTTTGCTATTATATTTTATGAATTTAAGTATTAAATATTCTATATTTAATACACCTATGTTTAAATTGAAAGTAATTATCAGATAATTTACGATTCAATTGATTTTTTTAATATCTTATTACTGTATCTGAAAAAATAATTAAAAAGCAATAATTATAAATTAAGTTATGTATGCACTTCTGTGGCATGTTTTATTAAGGTACAAGACGATTTTATATTCACTTTTTTCAGTTATTGTCTTATATTATTTTATAACTGTGTCGTGCAAAAATTAATGAAATAATGTGATTTATTACATTTTTATGTCCTTAAATTTACTATAGTTCATCATAAATTAATTTTTTCATATTTTATAGTAAAATAACACTTTTTCTTTTAACGACCACAAACTAATCTAGATAAGTTAAATTCAATTTCAATTCAAAATTCAAATGTAACAATCTTTACACAGTGAATATAATAAGTATGCTAAACTTTTCTTATGAATGATATATCTATAAATATGACATGTTATGCAATGAGCTTATCTTAAAACAATAGAGAGCAACATGCGATATATGAACAGGTGCATAAAAATAAATCATAACAAAATTCTAATAAAGACGAAAATAATAATATCAAAAAATAAATAAGAAATGACCTGTAAACACGTGGATAATAATAAATATAAATAATAATAACGTGTAACATAAATATGAAAATAATGAAATACTGTAAAATAAAATAAAAATAATTAAGAGGTTTAATAATAATGTTCCCTAACAGTTAAGAACGGCAAAAAAAAAATAGACTGACAAAAATGTTATCCAATTTGTACAAAATTAGAATGTATGTAAATAAAAGATATGAGGAATGAAAGAAAAGAATGTTCGAAAGTGTGAATACGAATGATCGAGTTGCTAAGTTTCCTCAATATTGGACTGATCACCCAAATATTGATGAATGCTTAAACTCTTGGTATGGAACTCATTATGAGCGAGAATAATGCAAATTAGTATATGGAAGTGGAGCATGCAAGTGAATAAAAATACCCGATACACCCAAACAGATATTAAGATGTAAAAAAAAAAAAAAAACACGGGTCATGTATAAATAAAGAAGCAAAATGGTTTATTAAGAGAATAGAAATAAAACATATTATAATGACCTTGATAAATAAATCATGGAGAGATACGGGAACGTCCATCACTGGTAAAGCATATAGTCCTCGAGCAGGGTATGTTTCCATGATTGGATGATAAAATCGGAAGTAACGGGTACTAGGGAACAATACCTTCAGTAAAAATGAGATGTGAACAAGTTTACTCATATTAGTACTGTTGGGGACCAGAGAAGTCTTAAATTTGTTACCCTTAATAATGGTACATAGGGGTCACATCCTTCATTGGATCATAGTGTGAACTTAGTTTTCCTCCGTGACAATTGTTGGAGTCCTTTTAAAATGACTTAAAAGTTGACCTCAAGGTTGTGCGCACAACCCAAGGTACAGTTCTACCTTGAGATAGTATGATAAAAAAAAGTTAATGTACCAATAAAATGAAATGAATGTTATGAAAATGTAATATAATACCCAAGTAAATGGGGGGCCCATATTTATAAAGTACCCGCGTGATAAATATCACGAAATAAAATATAAATGAAGTGAATTAATACTCCGATTCCCGATATCTAATAAATAAATAAATATATAAGTGAATAGAATTACGAAAACAAATTAAGCTAGCTAAAAGGTCAAAAGGAATAAATTATTATGAAAGGAAAGAAAGTATGTACATACGAGAATTATAAAAGAAAATATAAATACATATATGTATAACTTAAGGCCTAATAATTTAAACAAAGTAAATAGGAGTAGTCGTACTGGTATGAAATTAAGTACAATGAAATGAGAAAATTTTAAATCATAAAAGGAGATGACAAAAAATAAAATGTGTTACATACAAGGTATTAAGGGGATCCCCGACCAAATCTATAAAGTGAGATAGGTAGTTATTTGCATTTCTTTACTAGGATGCTACCAATTATTAACTAACTATTATTTAATACTCACAAATTAAACATGTTGTAATTATAGACACACAACCGCATGTACACAAAAACATCAATAATTAAATATGAAAAAAAAACATTTTCGCGCATATATTTCGCGTATATTTTATATGAATTTACAAGATTTTTTTTCCTTAAAATAATAATTTAACCTTGAATTTTATATTTTATATTATGTTTTCTTGTTTATGTAAAAGTTGAACAATTTTCAATTAAATTTGGTTAATATATTGTTTTTAAAATCAAGTCGAAACAGTATCGATCCGCTATTACTTATATAAGTTTCATAATGTAATATTTTTTTCTTTTATAGACAATAAAACCAAATATTATGTTATTATATACCAAAAATACTATACAAACATATATTTTGCTATATAAACTTATATTTGTGTAATAACCTATGTTTTCATAAATCTATATTTCAAATGAGATAAACACATTTCTTAGGAGTCATGTAATCTTAAAAAGGTATTAATGCGTTTACGACTTTTAATGATAAATAACATTTATAATAATGAATACTTGGTAATGTATGTAAATTTATTATGACACAATGCAATGTAAAATATTTAATACGTAAATTAAAAGGTGTTTAATGCCAGAATTTTCAGATACATTTTAAGTGTATTCATAATAAAACATTTTGAAAGTTATGGTAAAATTTTGTAATAAAGAATATCTGATAAAGAAGTTAAATAAATACCTAATAGTTAACTAAATGTAAAAATAAAAAATAAATCAAGCTAAACTATTGAACCGAGTAAGCAAAACGTGTCCTTCTCATTGACACATTTCCTTATATCTCTATATCACATGTTTTTTTTTTCCTATAGTAAATTTTATTTAAATGTAAGATTCAATTTGAAAAGAGTTAAAACTATTAAGTATTAATTATAAGTGTTAGCTTTTCTTTTCTTTTATAAAAGCAATGACCTTAAATTTATGTAATAACCTACTTAAAAACAAAAATTGTTCTTTTGAATGTTTAAATTTTAATGTTTTGTTGTGTAAAGTTGATATGTGTTACAGTGATTATTAAATTATTTTCTGTAAACGATATAGTAAATATCATACTCCCAGAAATTGTAATTAAAAAAAAAAAAAAATAACGCATTTTTTTTGATGGATGTAAAATTAAAGTAACTATCTAAAATTATGTATAAATAAGAATCATAAAAATAAATCTATTATTTTACACGTATCCATATATGTATGTAATAATAACATCATACGATGTAATCGCAAACTTTCCCATAAACGTACTTTGGAATTGAAAACAAAAGTGTCACAAATCGCTTACGCAGCTGGGATCGCAATTTGTATTTTGATCTGTCTTTTGTTATGTGATTATGTTATTGTTATTGAAAATGATTACGTGGCTTAACATTGACTTCTTTGTTCTGTTCATCTTAATATGAAATGAAATAATTAAATTTTTGGTTAAATTGAATGACCTCAGTAAATTATAAGATTTATAATATATTGAAATTATTCTTTTAGGAAAGCATTTAAGGGATTTAAATAGTTTATTTATGATATATGATTAAATAGTGAGCCTCGATTCTTAAAAATATGTATATGTAAAGGAAATAATTCTTCTCTCAAATGACATATAATTTTATGACTAAGTTAAGTTACTCGTACGTAACTATTTTATTAACTGAAATGAGAATCATAGAAAGGACTATATACATTGGCCATGTTCTTAATGATGTATACGCGAGCTGTGTACGTGAAAGAAAAGACACAATTATTTGATGAATATTATTATTAATGATATTTAATGCCATGCAGTAAAATGAAAAATAAATAATAGTTACCGAAGAATAAAGTAAATATATAAAGTTAATAAAAAAGTGAATTAAATAAAAGTATCTTGAAATGTAAAACAAAATATAAGAAAATATTTTTTAAAGTTTATAAAAAAAAAAAATGTAATCATTAATTTTTTTTTTTATTTTTTGGTCGGTGGGAGGTGTAGTGCCCTGTAGACTCCCCTTTACCTCCGACAATATACATTTATAAAATTAGTATTAAGTATAGAATAGAAGACAGTATAATTAAAGTTCTTGTACAAGCAACACGTCTCCTTCATTCAGCACCTTCCGAGTTCCGACATTACACCAATGAGTTCCATTGTAGCATATTCAGAAAAAGAACAAGAGATTTACAAGTGAAAAAAGGTGTCTATCAGAACGACTCGATTCGATTAAGAGTTACAAATTTTTTGAAAACTAGTTGTGTTTCCATGATAGCATTATACTTCGTGGAAATAAAATTCTAATACCACAGCAACTCTGCAAGAGTGTATTAGATCCTGCATACGAGGGTCATCCAGGTATCGTAGCGATGAAGGGACGCTGGAGATCAAAGGTATGGTGGCCCCGTATCGATAAAGACGTAGAACAATTAGTAAAGGCTTCTAAAGGTTGTACGTTAGTGGGTTTGCCAAAACCAACTGCACCAATGAAGAGACGAGAGTAGCCTGCAGCTCCATGGATAGATGTCACAATGGATCTAATGGGACCATTGCCAAGTAACGAGAATCTGTTAGTAGTGGTCGACTACTATAGTCGATACAAAGAAGTAAACAATTACAAAAACATCACAAGCTTACAGATTATTAAAATGGTAAAAGAAATGTTCAGTAGACTTGGTTATCCTATTTCTATCACCGCAGACAATGGCAAACAGTTCGTGAGTGAAGAGTTTCGATCCTTCTGCAAAGAATGTAACATTAGTTATTTAGTACTGTACTATATTGGCCTCAAATGATCGGCGAAGTTGAAAGACAAAACAGAGATATTTTGAAACGTCTTCGTATCAGCCAGATCAAGAGGAAGGATTTAAAAGAAATGTTTGTGAGAGTATCTTCTAACGTATAACAGCATCGTCTGAACTGTTTTTTCAACGAAAAATTATGGATAAAATTCAATCAATAGGTGAAATAAATTACAGACAATCATTTAGATTCAGATATCAGGGATAGAGACAAAATACAAAAAAGAAAAAGGAAAAGAGTATGTATATAAGAAACGCAGAGCAACTCACTCAGATATAATACAGGGAGATAAGATTTACGTAAAAGCAGTGGAAAATAATTAATACAGACAATACAAGCTGCTTTGTGATTGTTATGAGTTATAATGAAAAAAAGAAAAAAATCTTGATAAGAAAGAGATGTAGTGTTTGCATATATGTAGTATACAGTAAATATTGTTATTTGTTTTATTTACTAATAATTTACCATGCACAAATACACAAACATACATTTATATATTAGTCACTGTCTCGAGCGCACCGCGTCAGTTACACGAGAGCCTCGGGCGAGAGTGGGCGTGTTTAGTTAAGTGAGTGACGAGCCTGTGTTACACTACAAGGATTAGAGAAGATAGCAGACATTACATGGAGTACCATTATCTGAAATCTCTCATGCCAAATATAAGATGCAAATAACCGGCTTAGTATGCGAAAGCACATTCCGTCTTCTCTCTGTTGTGCCGTCGAACCGGCGTCACTACGCCCGTCTTACCTTCGAGTTTTATCGTAAAACTATTTCAGTTTATAGCACGTATACAGTTGAGCGCATAAATCACTTAATCTATTTTTCCGTGGCGCCAGCCATCTTAAAATAGCCATTCACGATTCACTTTATATGACGTAATACGGACGCCGGTAACCGCAACTATAACTAGATGTAGGAGGAAGTCACTGGTTAAGTGGAGACTGCCCGTCATTCAATTCGATTTAGTCTTCGGGCAAACCTTGGCTACACTGTCACCAACATCCATTCTGGAACAATTTCTCCTATTTCATATTGGTGTACAGTTTGTAACGAACCCCCCCCCCCATCTTTTTCTTTTCTACTATATATCCACTTATACTTGTATTTCTTTAGAATCTATATCTGTAAGATATATAAATATATCTAATTTACGTGACCAGTATAACTTGATCTTTCTAAAGGTTTAAATATAGGCCGTTTAATAAATTTATGACGTGATCGTCTTAGTTAGGACCCTTTTTTACGTTGTGTTTGTATAGTAACTTAGTTCTTTTAGGTGTATCTTGGAAGAATGAATATTCACGAGAGCAATCGAAAGCTGTTGGTAGAGTCTTATAAGCTAAAGAACCCCGTTCACGAAGACAGAGCTCAAAAAGGTTAAGAACAATAAATTGTCCCTATTCCACTTGTATCTGGTTCACAACAGTCAATTCCTTATTAATTAATCCCTTCCCGCTTGGAAAAGGCTCACAATATTTATATCAAATACCAGTTACAACGGCTTCGCTCTCCCACATTTTAAAATAAAATGTGGAGGAGGTACACGGCCCCACACACGCCGCGCACGGTGAGCGCCAACCATTTTAATGCACTCCCCCCGTAGGGTACGCAAAGTTGGGAACTGGACCGTAGTCCACAGCAAAATAACTGGCGAACCAGTAAAAGAGGACTTGGCCCCTTGATAGTGCGTAAGCACAAACATCGACCGAAGTCGCGCATGTCAATGCGTGTAAACGCCATACAGAATACGATCAAATCCAGCCACAGTGAAATGTACGTCACACGGGTTAGGCAACAATCGGCACACTGACCATAAAAAGCCCTCCGTGAGCGCCACCACCTGCCAGACCGCCGTTTCTGCAGACGTGATGTAAGTGTAAGGCATCACCACCAATTGCATGGTCAGCACGGCCAATTGGCCGCAGAGCGTGTCATGAGTCTACCGCTCACCTCAAGGGAATGGGGTCCCACGTTGCGCGGCTTTCGGCCGCAGCCTTGAGAGCCTCCTCAGATTCTCCCTCCAGCTACCACCCGCATGAGGTCAACACATATGCTCCACCAACCAATACAATGGCAGATATAGCCAATAGGCAGTTATAAGATAATATTAATAATTCGCCATCAGAAAGGGTTTGTGTCACTGACGTTGAGTATATGCATTTTTCGATCATGTTTGTCTCACCCACCAACAAGTTGCCTTCAATCTCTCAAAGGTGGGAACTTTATAGAGATATATTATTAAGTTGTTATATAAAACATCATGGAGGGCAGACAGTCTGCAGCCCCGCAATGAAGGGACCCGACTTGGGCAAAGCTACTTAGGTTGTGAGTCAAACCAAGACGCAGAGAGCGCCATTGAGAATAGCGACCCGCCAAACAACCATCGTAGAGACGCAATGCTACAGAATACAACAAGCATCAATACGACTAACGTCAGGCTTACACCATCCCAAGGTCCCCCATACAGTCCCTGCAGACATCACCACCCGCATACCTCCATCGACCAGAACCACAAGATGCATCGAATCAGGTGCAGCACACCCGCAGATCCATCACAAGACACAATACTGCAAGTAGCAGTAAGCATCAATGCAACTATCATACGGATGGCGCCCCCTCACAACACACCCACATGATCCCTATCGACTTTGGTAACAAAATTTGATAATGTTGTTAACTAAAAATACCACCAACGTATCATAGTAGTACGGTACTAAGACGTCAGTAGCCAAAACTCCACGTATCATAGCGCTATTGCACTAAGACATGAAGTTGAGTATGCTTGCTGCACTTAAAAGTACTACCAAACACACTCACCCTAATCCAAAAGATAGCCGACGTATCATAACGCTATGCGCTAAGACGCCGCCCACAAACGGTAGGGGTGTGCGATGTCCACGGGCAAGTCGTATTGCTACAACAAACCCGCTTACCACCGGCACTAAGATGATATGTCTAGGACACATCGGTTAGTGAGTCCAAGTTTACCTCGGTCTCAGAGGCTGCGAAGCAACCTACACGCCACTATAATAATCCTTTTCAAGTCCCATTTCTTTCAGTATAATGCTTTTACATATTTGCGACCTTCCACATATTTGCTTTATTTCATAGACCATACTACTGTATGTCTTAATCATATGGGTCTTCAAGTCATAACTCTGCTATCATAATGCTTATGCATCATAGAGACCTTCTATATTAATGCTTTGGTTCGTCAGACCTTACTATGTTAAGTCCCTAATATAGGACTAGTCATTGTGCAACCTTAGTACTAGCAGTCGGTCAGCCGACCACCCCATATATATGTACAACCTTGGGTATGTGTCTCCGACAACGCCCCAATATAAGGGAACATTACAAGAACACCTTCATCAACTTAGAAAATTTTAATCCATTTTTTCTATTATATTACAAATGTTATTTATCTTTGTTATTGCAATATAATCGCCTTGTATTTATATGATTTGATACATTTTGAACATTTTAAGCAGGTTTTTAATAAATTTAGAGATTTTTAGAGACATTTTATGCGTTTACTAATATATATAATATTCAATATTCCAAATGGATGTTTTTGAACTCTATGCTTATTATTTGCATTTTATTGTTTAAATTATAATTTCTAAGACATTTTTAAATGTCTGTATAATGAATGTAACTATTATTTATTAATAATAATTATGAGGCGTCACAAGTTCATACGTTTTGTCCAACACTTTATAATACATTGCCACAGAATAGTTTGCCAGTGGAGTATTTAACGGTTTATTAATGCGTGTCTTTATGAATGTGTTATACATAATAACGATTATTTTTAATACTAGTCTATTTTTTAGAATCTTACAGATAAAATAAATCTTAAAGCTTGTTTTTTGGATGTATAACGCCAAATCAAGCTAAAACAGCTAAACTCATTTAGTAGAAATATTTGCCTGGATGCATCGAAGAACAGGAAGACTCACCTACAGACTTACACAGATAATGACCGGGCACGGGTGCTTCGGTGATTATTTGTGTAAGATTGGACGGGAAGCGACGGCGAACTGTTTCCACTGCGGTGGGCAGGTATAGGACTCCGCACCCCATACGCTGGCAACATGCCCAGCGTGGGAATGGGAGCGGACGGTCCTGGTAAGCCGGATCGGTCAGAACCTCTCCCTGCCGGCAGTCGTGTCGGCGATGCTGAGCAGGGACTCCGCGTGGAGGGCCTTAGCCACCTTCTGTGAATCCGTTATGATCCAAAAGGAGGCTGCTGAGCGGTGTCGGAAGAGGACAGATCCCGCTCGAAGACGACGCCGCCAAGGCGTTCGTCAGGGCCCTCCCCTTGATGATGATGTTCCCCTACCAGAAACGGGGCCTCGGGGGTTACGGGCACTCGGGGCGGGGGCCCCGAGCGTCTAGTGGTGTAACATCTGAGGAGGACGGTGACTTGAAAGTTGTCTCGAGCACCGTGATAGCATTGCGAGTGCTGGGGGTAGTAAGGACTGCCCCCGGGACGTGCTATAATAGAGCAAAGCGTGAGAGGGGCCCCAGTTGTGTTCCGAATGGAGATCCCGGGACCCCTCATATACGCTGATGGAGACCACCGTGGGGTTTTGGCCGGTAGGAGTCCGGCAAAATCTTTCCGTTGCCCTCGCAACAGAAGGTATCCATGAGGATTTCCTCACGATAAAAAAAAAGGTTAATGTAGGAGATTTGGCGAATACAAAAAGTCTTCTTGTAACCGTAAAAGGCCGTCTGATAGAAAAATAAGAAAATAGAATATATATTTACGTGACCAGGCCAAGGGAATACTAACTTTCCCAAGGATCTTTAAGAAGCTTTAGTTGTAGGCCGTTTCTTAAATTTATGGTGTTATCGTCTTAGTTAGGATCCTTATTTAGATTTTATTTGATTAAGGCTGTATTTAGAAACTTAGTACTTTTAGATGTCTCTTGGAATAAAGAATATGCAGTAGAGTAATCGAAAGCCGATACGTAGACGATAGTTTCACAATTATAGCTTTAGATAGAGTTACTGCATTTTTAGACCATCTTAACTCAGGTGTCACTGACAAGATTGGCTACACTTCATGCGCGGTTCCGTTAAAACATACTTGGAGCCACCGAAGAAGACTAGTCAGTTTTACCATCAGCCGAGTGTAATATCCCTTTACAAGATGCGGGAGTGTACAAGCTTCATTGTGAATGTAGTCTCTCTTACATAGGACAAACTAAAAGACCAATTAAAACCCTCGTAAAAGAACACATAACATATATATAAAAACACACACACACACACACACACACACACACTTGGTGGTGCCCGTAACCCCCGAGGCCCCGTTTCTGGTAGGGGAACATCATCATCAAGGGGAGGGCCCTGACGAACGCCTTGGCAGCGTCGTCTTCGAGCGGGATCTGTCCTCTCCCGACACCGCTCAGCAGCCTCCTTCTGGATCATAACGGATTCACAGAAGGTGGCTAAGGCCCTCCACGCGGAGTCCCTGCTCAGCATCGCCGACACGACTGCCGGCAGGGAGAGGTTCTGACCGATCCGGCTTACCAGGACCGTCCGCTCCCATTCCCACGCTGGGCATGTTGCCAGCGTATGGGGTGCGGAGTCCTATACCTGCCCACCGCAGTGGAAACAGTTCGCCGTCGCTTCCCGTCCAATCTTACGTAAATAATCACCGAAGCACCCGTGCCCGGTCATTATCTGTGTAAGTCTGTAGGTGAGTCTTCCTGTTCTTCGATGCATCCAGGCTTCAAAGTGCTGCAGGATTGCTCCAAAAACGCGTTTACACGCATAACGCTCTTCAGAGAGGCGAGCGCGCCACGTTTCGAATGCGTTAATTCGTTCCTGCTGCTTGACCCCTTCGAACACCTCATCTGGCTCACTCCCGACGCTCTGGCGGAGGACACGCGTCTGGTGGTACACCCTCGCATCCATGTCCGCCAGTATGTCCAGAGGTGGGAAGCGAGCCAGGAGTGTCGCCGCCTCAAAGGATATTGTGCGGTATCCTCGCACGATCCGTATGGCCATCCTCCGCTGCACCCTGTAGATTTTAGCTCTACAGCGTTGGATGGCCAGCCTTTTCGCCCGAACAGGCGCCCCGTACAAGGCTACGGACCGTATCATTCCTGCATAGAGGCGACGCACTTCTTCCCTTGGTCCCCCAAGATTGGGCAGCAGTCTATGCATAGCACCCGCTACCCATTCAATTCGGGGGACAAGGCGCTCGAAGTGTCCTTCGAAGCCCCATCGACTGTCCAGGTGGAGGCCTAGGTACTTCATGTACCGCCGCACTTGGACTTCAGACCCACCTACGCGGACGCACGAGTCGGGTGGTTCCCAGCCGCGACGTAATTTATGGAACCATAGCGCCTCGGTTTTGTGAGGCGCTATTTCTAATCCCAACTCGTGGATTTTGGCGACGACGACTACCGCCCCAAGCTCGGCGAGCTCTTTGGCCTTCTCCAAGTTGGTCCCGCTGGCAACCACCAACGTGTCGTCGGCATAGCAAACGATATCTACGCCAGCGGGAAGTTTAACTCGCAGAACTGCATCATATGCGAGGTTCCACAGTAGCGGCCCCAGCACCGAGCCCTGTGGAACCCCACGTTTGATCTCCCTCCTGATCTTGCAGGTAGGGGGTCATCTGATGGTGTGCCAGTGCGCTCCGGGTTGCGCCCCAGGGTAGAGAATTAAAGGCGTTGACGATATCGAGACTTATCGCCAACGCCACACCACCCTGGGATACTGCTTGTTCCGACAGGGAGCTGACGCGCATGATGGCATCTAGTGTAGAACGCTCCCGTCGGAATCCAAACTGGCTATCAGCCAAATCGGGACCAACGCGCGACAGATGCCCGTTGAGCCGAGTGGCAACTATTCTTTCGAACAATTTGCCGATCTCGTCCAAGAGGCATATGGGAGGGTACGCAGAGGGAGAATCGGCGGCCCTGCCTTACTTCTTCAAGAGAACCAACCTTGCCTCTTTCCATGCGGTGGGGAACTTGGCACTTCGCAGACAGTCGGTAAAAAGCTGCCTAAGCCTGTTCTCCAGATTAGCCAGACTCAGCACTAGGACTCGACCCGGGATACCGTCGGGTCCCGGTGCAGTGTTCCGGGCTCTTAAGCGGCTAACGGCTCGGTCCAGCTCCTCCACGGTTACCACCATCTCATCTTGCCACTCCCATGATAATGGCGGGTAGCTTGAGGGACTTGACCGGTCCTCTGGGAAGAGTGTGCTGATCACCCTTTCCAGCAGGTCCGGACTCGCAATTGAGAGTCTCCGTCAAGGGGGGCGACCAGGGCCGGAGTTTACCCAGCACCATTCTGTATGGGCGCCCCCAGGGATCTTCGTTGAGTCCCTCCAGGAGCTCATTCCAGGACCGAGACCTGGCATTGGCAATGGCGAATTGCAACGCCTTTGTAGCCGCGCGGTATTGCTCGTAGAGTCTGGCTATCTCCTCAGGCGGAGCTCGCCTTCTCCTCCTTCGGGCTCTGGTGTACTGGCGCCGAGTCCGCAGACAGATCGCACGGATCCGTGTGATTTCTGCCCACCACCAGTATACCACCCTACGCTTGGGGTGACTGGTTCTGGGCATCGACAAGTCGCATATTTCTGTCATCGTGCCTCGAAATCAGTTTACTTCCCCTTCCGGATCGGACTGAACCTCTACAACTTTTTCTGGCCATGCCGCGACGATGACGGCGGCTTCGAGCTTATCTCGATCTAGCCGCCTGAGAGACCAACGCCGCGGTGGGCTGCCTTTCCGGCGGCTGGAAACACTGGTAGGCTGGCGAAGTGTGACATCGAAAACGATGTGCCGATGGTCGGACAATGTGACCGCCTCCTCCGCCACTCGCCACCCTGACAGTATTTGCATTGCAGGAGAAGTTGCCCACGTTAGATCCACAATGGACTCCCCCTGCCATCGCACACATGTGCTTATGGACCCCACATTCGCTAGTCGGAGGTCCAGTCCAGCCGCCCACTCCATTACGGTCTCTCCCTTCGGATCGTCTCTGGTGTTACCCCAGGCCCTAGAATGGGCGTTAAAATCTCCCAGGACGATCAAAGGACGGGGTTGGCACCTGTGAACGCAATTCACCACCTCGTCCAGGTACGCCTCGTAGTCGGCAAGGGACCTGTTGGGAGAGACCTAGCAGCCGATTATGGCCATGGGGCTCCATTGCACTGCAACAAAGCCCTGCCCCCTTCTCAAAAGAGCGCAGGGTGGGGCACCCTCTCCGCCCCCCCAGTAGATGGCAACGAAGCCCGATTCATCCCCAAACCAGCGAGGGTGGTCGGGGACGACATAAGGCTCCGCTATTACTGCAAGGGCAACCCGCCACTCCACAATAGTCTGCATAAGCAGATGCTGTGCATTGCGGCAGTGGTTTAGGTTGCCCTGGAGGACCTTTAAGGGCGTGAATTTTAGGGATTTGTCACCTCCATATTTGAGCTGGCGCTCGGATCCGCGCTGGGTTGTGTTGCGGTCTTCTCCCTGATAGAAGTAGGAGATGGATTATCCTCCCTCCCGGCCCTTTTAGGAGGCTGGGCGCACTTCTTACCCAGTCTATGGCTAAAAGGATACCCGAGGTCCGAACATTTTAGGACACACGGACACTTTAGGACTGACGATGTGCACTGGTTGGCCCTGTGTCCAGTCTCACCACAGGCGTAGCAGCGTGCACTACGGTCCACCTTATTTGGTCATCTACTGCCGACGTGTCCTTTTTCGAGGCATCTGAAGCAATGCATAGGCCGAGATTCGAGAAGATCTACACGCGCAGATCCCCAGCCCACGCGTACTCGACCTTGGGCCAGGATCTTGCGGACTGCTGTGACTGGACAACGCACCCAGCATGTCCCCATACTGGTGAGAGTTCAGTGAATTTCCCCAACTTTAACATCATCCACCGTGCATCCTCCCACTGCACCTACCGCTGCCGCCACTTCCTGGGGACTCACCGCGTCATCTAAGTCTTTTAATCGAACATCGCCTGTTTTCATTGGGCGACCAATGCGAATGTTCAGATCTGAAAGGACCTCCCTCATCGTCGCCGCCAGCTTATCCGCCTTCTGGCCACAGTCTGGGCCAGTAATTTCTAGCAGGAGACCTCCAGTCACAGCTCGCTTTTGGCGGAGACCTTCTATCCCAAGGTCCACCAGCTGAATTTTCGACTTATCTACCTGCATCACTTCGGCATATGTGGTGTTAGATTCCTCAGTTACCGTAACTGTTACTGCTGCGGACGACGGTGCACGGAGTAATCTCTTATTCTTGTCCTTGTTAGAGAGCGAGGGCTGAGATTTTTCGGCTGAAGGCTGTTTTTCGTGTCCTTTCGACTGTTTCAACCTTCTAGTCACCTCTGCCCACGTTGTCTCCTTTTGTATTCTTGACTTTTTGTATTCGCCAAACCTCCTACATTAACCTACTAAATGTTTCATTCTTTTGACGTTGCTCTCTATAACCGGGAGTTTTGAAAATTGGTGATATTATAGATTTTGAAGTCCGCTCTCGTCTCTGTGCCGCTCGCGTCGCATTTTTAGAAAAATGGTGCCAATAAACTCCAACTCATTTTTCGATAAAACATTTGTATAAAAAATTAAAAAAGAGAAGATTTCCTATACTTTGTGTAATAACCTTTTTTTATAAAATCAATACTTTTAGCGTACAAGCGCCGCAAAGTCTACTTCAACATATGTTTATGCCAAAAAAAGAGATGCTAAGAGCTATAGTAAGTCATCAGTACACGTCAATCGTTTTACAGAGTCGTTTACATTTAACATTTACATTACAAGGAAATGAAGTGATTGAAGTGAAGGAAAAATGATAAGAGACTTTTTGTAAGTCAAGTGTTTAAAGAAAATATAATAAGGGTAAACATTTGGAGGGACTGATATCGATAGTGGTTCACGATGTATGTCGAAAACGATATAAACAATGAGAAATTAATCGCTACATCTTTGCGTAGAAGAAGCGATGTCACGTCTTCTCAACCACAACTGCGATCCACGTACCCAACATTCTCGTTCAGAGACCATTGTTTTTTTTTTTGCGCTGCTGAGATAACAGCAAAAATTAGATCTTGCTAGAGTTCGTAATGATGATTGGGGTCGATCGACTGTTGAGAGTCTCGATCATGTTAATGAATTCGTCGCAGACGGTGCACAGTATTGCAACTCGTGCATGAAAAAATTGTACCAAGCACCACCGGCTGAAGCAACTAAAAAAGCAGGTCCACGTGCAAACCAGTTCACTACTGCGATGCAGTATATTTATATCTGTATTTATACATATATAAATATGAAGAGTTTCAGTTTTTTCTGGACGAACTGAAGACCGAAATTAAAGGTGATTTTTTTTTATAGAAGAAGGGGCAAACGAGCATGCGCCTCACCTCATGATAAGTGCCAACCGCTGCTGATGTACAATTGCAACGATTACCATCTACACATAAAAACTGTGGAAGCACAACTCATCAAAATATGGTAATGGTATTTTAATTGCCTTCACTGCTAATAAAGCTCCTGCGATTTAATTCCAACATCTTCTGATTGTAGCAGACGTCTGTCATTAACTCATTGACAGACGTCTGGTACAATCAAAAGAGGGACACAAAGACTGAAGAACGTCGGCTTATTGTAAAGACAGCTTCAGCAATCTTTATAGAGGATATTCGTTCTAGGGTCTACGAGACAAACTATTATCTTCAATCTGAAAAAGGGGTTGAGTCAGTTATATCTTTTTTTAGATAAAAAGGGCAAAGGAGTATGCGGCTCACCTGATGGTAATAACTGCAACACCAGAGGACTTGCAGATGCGTTGCCGGCCTTTTAAAAAAAGGTAGGCTCTTTTCTTAAAGGTTCTGAAGTCAGTTAAGTTAATGAAGTTGAGCAAGGAACAAAACTTCTTGTAAATCGCACAATGGTGGATCGCCAATCATCTAGATGGTATGAATGGTAAAGCGAGTTTTGTCGCGATGTGCGTTGGTGAAATTGCCCTTCAAAAGTCCAGTGCTGAATAGGGGCCTTCCCCAAGGAATGCCTTAAACATGGTCGTGAATAATAAGATTCAAATGGTAATCCACTTGCTACTATTCATAGAATATCATTTCTATTTTGTATGCATATTAGTCTAATAATCTAAATAAGTTCTTGGTTTATTGTTGCTCTAACTGTAGCTATCAACATACCGCCAAAGGTAAGTAGACATATAATGCCATAATGGCAGTTTTTTTATAGAATAAGGGTGACAAACGAGCACACAGTCCACCTGATGATAAGTGGATGCTGTGGTCTATAGACATCTACATTTTTCGTCCATTAAGAATCAAAATGCAGATGCGTTGTCACATCTAAGGCCTAAAATGGAATACCTTTTTTCCTGTAAGAAGTGTTCCCAGTTCTCTGCACTCACCATACGACAACACAGCAGCATTGAGCTACCATTTTACGCTGATATGTTGTGAGGGCGGGGTCCTATCCCGGCCGAGCAAACACAATCGCAATACAACCATAATATAGCTGTAGCGTGGCTCTACCATGATTCTCTACCTCGTTCGCTCCTCTACAAAAAATATTTGCTCAGTAAAGAATTTTACATATAATTATCTGCATTCAAGCACACATCATATTTTATAGACTCTAAACGCTTCATCATCATCATCATTCATCATCATTCATCATTACAGCCCTTCACAAGTCCACTGCTGAACATAGGCCTCCCCCAAAGAATGCCACAAAGCACGGTCCTGAGCCACCTGCATCCATCGACTTCCTGCATGTCTTACCAGGTCGTCACTCCATCTCGTGGGGGGACGCCCTACACTTCGCCTACCGGTACGAGGCTGCCACTCGAGAACCTTTCTTCCCCATCGGTTGTCGGTTCTTCGAGCTATATGGCCGGCCCACTGCCACTTCAGCTTACTAATCCGTTGGGCTATGTCGGTTACTCTGGTTCTACTGCGGATATCCTCATTCCTAAGTTTATCACGCAGAGAAACTCCGAGCATAGCCCTCTCCATAGCTCGCTGAGCGACCTTGAGCTTCCTCATACGGCCAGCAGTGAAGGACCACGTCTCAGTTCCGTAAGTCATCACTGGCAACACGCACTGGTTGTACAATTTCGTTTTAAGGTTTTGAGGTATGTCTGACGAGAAGATGTGTCGTAGCTTCCCGAACGCTGCCCAGCCGAGTTGAATCCGTCGATTGACCTCTCGGTCGAAGTTGGACTTACCTAGTCAGACTATTTGTCCCAGGTAAACATACTCGTCAACAACTTCGAGCTTAGTGCTCCCAACAACTACCGGCATAGGTGTGACATGGACATTAAACATGATCTTTGTTTTGTCCATGTTCATCTTAAGACCTATCCGTTGGGAAACACTATTGAGGTCATTGAGCATAGTGCTTAGGTTCTCCAGCGATTCTGCCATAAGGACTATATCGTCGGCAAATCGAAGGTGAGTGATGTACTCGCCATTGATGTTGATACCGTATCCTTTCCAGTCCAGAAGCTTGAAAACGTCTTCCAATGCAGCGGTGAAGAGTTTCGGGGATATGACGTCACCCTGTCTTACACCTCTCTGCAATTGGATAGGTTTCGTACTCTGGTTCTGTACTCGGATAGCCATCGTAGCCCTACTGTACAAGCACTTCAACACTTCGATATACCGACAGTCAACTTGGCACCGCTGAAGGGACTGCAGCACCGCCCAAATTTCGACGGAATCAAAGGCTTTCTCATAGTCCACATACGCCAGACATAGTGGCAAATTGTACTCTTCGGACTTCTGTACAATTTGCCGAAGGGTATGTATGTGGTCTATGGTGCTAAAGCCCTTTCGGAAACCGGCTTGTTCGGGAGGCTGGAAGTCGTCAAGTCTGCGCGCGAGACGATTCGTAATGACTCTCGAAAACAGCACGTAGACGCGGCTCAGAAGGGAAATCGGTCTGTAGTTCTTCAAGAGAGCGTTGTCACCTTTCTTGAAGAACAAGACCACCGCACTTCTGCTCCACGCCTCCGGTGTAATGCCACCATGGAGGACGGAATTAAAGAGCTTCTGAAGGACTTCAAGTACCGGTCTTCCACCCACTTTCAGAAGCTCCGCTGTAATTCCATCCTCGCCTGGGGCCTTACCGTTTTTAAGGTGCTGGAGAGCCATTCTAATCTCGCTCAGACTAACATCCGGGATATCTTCGGAATAGTGTCGGATGAGACTCGCTCTTGGATCGTTACTCACACTTGCGTGTGGCTCCAACGATGATGTGTACAGCTGCCCATAGAACCTCTCAATCTCACTCAAAATCTCAGGTGTCCCGGAAACGATGCTGCCACATTCCGTCTTCAGCTTTGACAGTTGGCTCTTTCTGGCAGACAGATCTCTGGCAAAGTCTTTGGAGCCTTGGTTCCGCTCGATCGCTTCTTCAATACGAGCTGTATTGAAGTTGCGTAAGTCCCGCCGCATGCATTTGGAGATCTGTCTGTTCAGATGCCTGTATGCTGTCAAGTCTGTTGAAGAATGTAGCTTCATCTCCCGTCTAACAGCCATGAGATTAAGAGTGTGATCGGAGAGTTTTTGTGTTCTTCTGCGGCGGGTCTTGCAGAACTTAGCTCCGACCGCATGGACAGTTTCCACGAGCTTGTCATTCATATCGTTCACTTCATTGCAGTCTTCCAGGCACTGAAAACGGTTTTGTAACTCGAGCTGAAAGGTTTAGGGACTTTGGAACAGAGCACGAGGGGGACGGAGCATTGACTTCATTAGACGAGACCTCTCCAACTTAACGTTTAGGTTCAGTGTGCCTCTAACCATTCGGTGATCGCTACCAGTTTTCACCCTCGCGATCACGGAGACATCACTGAACAGTTGTCGTCTGGTCGTCATAATGAAGTCAATCTCATTTTTTGTGGAACCGTCGGGGCTCGACCAGGTCCACTTCCTGTGGGGCCAATTCTGGAAGAAAGAGTTCATCATAAAGAGTCCCTCTTTCTCCATGAAGTCGGCCAGCTGCTGGCCCCTTGGGTTCCGTTGCCCTATTCCAAATTTCCCTACTTTCAGCTCACCGTTCTCTCTTGTGCCTAGTTTTGCATTGAAGTCTCCCATTAACACCGTATATTGGGTTTTGGAGGAATGCATGGCTCTAGAGATATCCTCATACATTTCCTCCACCTCCTCATCGGGGTGTGCCGAGGTTGGTGTGTAAACCTGTATGACCTTCAGCGAATACCGTTTGGTTATTCTGAGTATAAGGTACGCAACCCTCTTCGACACACTCCCGATATTTACAACGTTGTTAACGAGAGACTTGTGGACGATAAATCCGACACCTCCTTGGGACAGATGGTCGCCCTCCCGGTGATAGAGCAAGTTGCCGGTTTCGAGGATTACCGTGTCCTCCCCCTCTCTTCGGACTTCGGATAATCCTATAATATGCCAGCGCAACTTGTCTATCTCTTCTTCCAGCTCCACGATCTTCTCGTCAGTCCTCAGGGTGCGTGCGTTGTTCGTTGCCAGGTCGAGTCGTCTAAGGTGGCAACCGAACCTCCACCGGAGATTCTTAGCACCCCCTGCCCCGCCGTTACCATGGTCGCCACCGTAGCCAGGAATAGCGGGGCCGCCGGGGACTGGGGGCCGTCTGTTTGTTGCTTTATTCATTGGGGGGTATTTGCCATAGTTGCCACGCTTGGCGAGCGGGTTGGCAACCGCAGTTTTTTTATTGTAATTTGGCTATTATCAGGAAGATGCTGCTGCCCATCTCCTGCCTGTTTCCCTTTGTCGCCTTTTACGACACCCACGGGAGGATATGGGGTAGTGGATATTCTTGACCGCCACTACACGGTACGCTTCACTGCTTCTTATATAATATCTGCAGTAATTCAAATGTTAGTGGACAAAATTTTCTTCAAAGTGGTCATCAAAATACTTAATTGTTTCTCAGGCATACAGTTTTGACAGAGTTTGTTCACCGTCGCGTATGTGGTAAGAACGTTGGTGGCGGAGATTGAACATGGTTTGCTCGTGTGTTAATGTACTCCACACTTAATTTCAGTCGCCGTAGACAGTTCCAACCGAACCTAGCCAATCTGTGCAGGGCAGAATTATAATGCACGAGTGTGTCTATGTCCTCACTCATAATCTGATGGGACAGAAGTAGTATCGTATTAATAGTATAGCTGTAGAACGAATGGGTCGGCTCAACCGGGGAAGGACCACGTTCTCACAGAATACCAGCGTAAAATAGCAGCTTAACACTGCTGTGTTTCGTGTGGTGAGTGGAGAGAACCGGAGACCCTTTTTACTGTAAACAAGGCATTCCATTTTATTCCTCACGGATGACAACGCATCTGCATCTTGAGTCTTTATTGAGGATAGATGTAGATGTCTATGGGTCACAGTAACCACTTACCATCGGGTGGACTGTGTGCTCGTTTGTCACCCGATCCTATAAAAAAAAAACTATCCAGTAAACAGCACTGGTCACAAGAGCATAAGTACTTGACAAGTAACGTAAACACACTGGCACTCATTTTAGTATTTGTCCAATTATCCGTGATACAATAATTGAGTGGCAGTTTGATAACAGTGACAATATCCATATCCGAATACAAACATTTGTATTTTTGACCGAGTTCAAAAAACGAGACGATGTTTTTTTATATGTTCACCGATTTCTCTGAATCGGTTGAACAAATTTAAATGATTATTAAATAGGTTGTATACTTCAGCAGGAGTCTCATATAAATCTAAATAAAAACTTCCATCACTGAAGGTGGAAAAATAGGGAATGAAAATTTTAATGTACACATTTAAATGACATTGTAGTTTTTACCTTCATATGCCTCGGACCACTCGAAAGGGTAAAATAATTAAAAGTTCAATTATTGCACAAATGTTGGCCTCGGATTAATTTTGGAGACCTCACCCACAGCACTCAACTTCTCTGATCAGTAAGCGACACGACCTTTAGAATTTTATAATACTAGTACATAATATGTATACTGTATCGTTAAATTAACAGTATGACGTCGCATTTTTCTGTAGACCCATCAATTCTTAATTTATCAAATTTCCTTCCATTTCCATGAAAGTGAACTTCATTATAAATGCTTCGGCTTTATTGAGATTTAGTAGATTTAATTTTATCCTTTAAACCACCAAATGCTTTTATCGACGACCTTGGTGTGAGCTGAAACTGCAAACGGAGATAAGCGTATCATATGGGTATTGCTGGGTCAAGGATCAAGGGACATTGCCATCCTTTATCACGGAGGCAACTTTCCAGTACTTGGGCATCAAAAGATCTCTTGGCCTATTTTTTGGTTTAGAAGTTCATAAAACTTATCGGTAAATTAATGGTGAAAATTAAAATAAAATCCAGAAATGATGCTAGTGTCAATTTAATTGTAAAGGTGTAGCTTTTATGAATTAGCTTAACTTGGATAAAGTAGGTTTGGCGGATGCTCAGTATCACATTCCAAACAAAATAGAAATTCTTTTAGAGACAGAGGTCTATGGTCAGGAGAAACAAGACGGAGTGGGGAAAGATCGGGTTCTCCAGAAGCACCACTAACATTTCTTGTCTGGATTCAATAAAAAGGTTTTAATACAAGCTCAGTGTGTTATTTCTGATGTCATGAACCCCCAATTATACCGATCGTACTGAATACTTATATTCTTAATCAAAACTGCTGTTAGCAACCCGCCTACCTAGCGTAGTAACTTTGAAAGATGGATCGATGACTGATATTTTTATCTTATTTGGATGAGTGAAGCCGAGTATAAGGCTTATTGGCGCGGTTTTGGAGAGGGCTATGTCCAGTAGTCATCTGTACAAAAAGAGTGAATTTAAATGTATAGCACGTAATTTACTATTATATACAATATGGTATATTTTACAATGATATCATATCTTAAGCTTTATTATAGTCGCAAGGAATCTTAGTTTGATCCCTGGTACAAGTTCAAAGAAAAGGTGTAACATTTATAAAAAAAACTATGTGAAAACTAGCGTGCGTTTCCCGCTCCATTACCCTCTTAATAATATTTAGCGGCGTTAACCTGGCTGTGGGGCGGTTACTGGCTTTATAAATTATTTGCTTTATATTTATTTTATACATTAATTTGGCATTCATTTGGGCCATCTAGGGATTGAAAAATGTAAACTCAGAGCTCGAGAAATTATGTACTGGCCTAATATGAATACTCAACTTGAAGATTATCTGTCACATTGTCAAGCTTGTCTAACTTATAAAAAACAGAATTGTAAGGAACCGTTAATGCAACATGAAGTACCAAATAGGGCATGGTCTAAAGTAGGAATAGACGTTTTTCACTTCGGAACAAAATCGTTTGTCCTCATAATAGACTACTATAGTAAATTTGTAGAATTAATAAAAATTCATTGCTTAAAGTCAGAATTAATAGTTAAAAAAATTAAACAAGTTTTTAGTAGACACGGTATACCCGAAATAGTTATGACCGATTATGGCCCTGAGTTTGCATCTAAGACTTTTCGTGAATTCTCACATGATTGTAAATTCCAGCATGTGACGTCATCGCCAAGATATCCACAATCTAACGGCCAGGTCGAGCGTGCCATACAAACAATTAAAAATACGATGAGAAAAACGGCTTATGATCAGGCGGAGTTCCCATTAGCGCTCCTTGAATATCTAAATACACCAATCAGTAAGGAGCTCGCTAGTCCAGCGGAGTTGTTATACAATAGAAAACTCCGCAGTATAGTTCCGTGTTCTTCAATTTTATTGTAACCAAAAATTAATACGAACGTAATAAATAAATTAAAACGCAGTCAACAAAAGCAATAAATGTATTACGATAAAGGTGCTAGAAAATTAAAAACACTAATAATTGGACAAAAAGTTAAAGTTCGAATTAACAAAACATGGTGTTCAGTAATAGACGTAATATGCGTTGTAATAATCTGTGGAGTTAAAAAACGAAGAGAAGGGTAGGAGGCGAGACAAGCCATATATACATTCTCTTTGTGTTATCGTGATGTGAATATCTCTCCAAAAACTTTAAAAAGGGACTACTCCAGAGTGTACCGTGTACAATCTAATTACTAGTTTATTCTACCGTGTAGAAGAAGCTACCAGGAGCTGTCAACGTTTTCTGATCTTGGGAGGCTGGCTAGTAAGACCGTGAGTAGTTTGTTGCTGTTTTCAGTGTAGTTTTGTGACTGCGGTAACAGAAAGTTTCAGGGAATTAAGAATCTTAATACGGTCCACTATATCTAATAAAATAATCCCAATCCGCCACACATGGGTACCAGGTTTTATTAAAAGTATTGTAGGTCCTAGGTCATATTTAATAAGCATGGCAACGGGTGGTGTATTAGGACGAAATAGGAAGCATATCATAATTGATTCGAACCAGAGAATCGATGAATCATCAAATCTATGCACACAGTACGATGATATCGCTGAGCGTTAGTTAGCTGCGAGCGCCTAACTTGCAACAATCTGATAGCTAAACTGTCTTAACTAACTGTTTTTATCGTACACTTTCCGGCAGGGAAGTGAGACCTCCTGATCGATGGGGCTTCTCCGCACCACAGAAATGACAACTATGAATAATGTGAGGCAAAAAACTTTATTTTATTTTATTTAATTATTAGATAGGTTTTATAATTAATTATATATACATAAATTATATTTTATCAATAACAATAAGTCGAAAACAACAAGTTTATTGGATTTTGTTTTTAATAAATATTTTTTTTATATAGGATAAGGGTGACAAACGCGTGGCCACTGTGGCATCTTTTGCTGTCATTTTGTTATGCAACCTCTCTTGCGGGAGCGAAAAAAATCATGTGATTCTATACAGATCATGGAGGTTCGCTTTCGAGCTATTGTTTTTTAATAATTGTTCTATAGTTCTAGCAATAGCTTTATCAACAACTTGTGTCGATTCCCTCAAAGCTGTATTGACATATTCGTCGCCTGGTAGAATGAGGGCCTAAACTGTCAAAAATACCGAGACAGTAGCTCGGCAATATTTGTCAAAAGCTTAGCATCCAAAGCGTCCTGATCAGTAGTTGTGATATTACTAATAATTAAGAGTCCGATAACCGAAATAAAAATTCTATCATTTGGCTCTATATGCGATCCATCTTTTCTCCATTCTATTATAGCTAACTTCAAGAACGGCTTCAGCTGTAATTTTTCTATTAAGATTTTAGGCATGGCAAGTATATTCTCCTGCATCCATACGTTGTGTTTTTTCAATTACAATTGATCCATTGTGATGCATCGTTATGCGGTCAGTCAGCAAAATTCTTGCCCGGTTGAAGTACCATACTATACGAGGTACAGGATTTCCTTTAGCAACACAGTCAAATCTGAATTTTTCAATCAGTCTCGCAAATTTGTTGCGAGGTAGAATAGTAAATCCAGGCCCTGCATAACCATATGAGTGATTTCGATGTCTTCTGATATTTATTTAGTGGAAATGATAGTGGTCGATACGAGCCGCGCACTCGGCAATGTATACAGGTTATATTTATTGTTTTTATTCCAGCCAACTGGTTGACTTAATCCATTCTCGTATACAGAAAAAAGTGTTCTACGAAAGGCGATTAAAGAAGTACCACAAGTAGGACGAGAAAATTTGATACAGTTACGATCTAGGCTTCGATATTTTCAATGGAAGCACAAATCTGAACAGTTCTTTTCGTCCCTATGTGGGACGCAACCAGATAGGCGAGCAATCACCTTTAAATGGTGTCCCGAAATTACTTATTGTAAAATTAAACGGTTCACCCGAAGTAACCTTTAATCGTGATTGTATGTAAACTCTAATTTTCTCCAAAGTCCCTTTATATATTTCCGCAGCTAGTGCAAACTCCCTTGCGGGAACGTTAAAAATCGTGTGATTCTATACAGATGGAGGTTCGCTTTCGAGCTATTGTTTTTAAATAATTGTTCTATAGTTCTAGCAATAGCTTGATCAACAACTCGTGTCGATTCCGTTAAAGTTGTATTGACATATTTGTCGCCTCGTAGAATGAGGGCCTTAACTGTCAAAAATACCGAGAAAGTAGCTCGGCAATATTTTATTTTATTATAGCTAACTTCAAGAACGGCTTCAGCTGTAATTTTTCCGTTTAGATTTTCGGCATGGCAAGTATATTGTCCTGCATCCATATGTTGTATTTTTTCAATTACAATTGATCCGTTGTGATGCATCGTTATGCGGTTAGTCAGTAAAATTCTTGCCCGGTTGAAGTACCATACTATACGAGGTACAGGATTTCCTTTAGCAACACAGTCAAATCTCACTTTTTTAATCAGTGTCGCAAATTTTTTGCGAGGTAGAATAGTAAATCCAGGCTCTGCATAACCATATGAGTGATTTCGATGTCTTCTGATATTTATTTAATGGAAATGATAGTGGTCGATACGAGCCGCGCACTCGGCTAAGTTTACCCGTTATATTTATTGTTTTTATTCCGGCCAACTGGTTGACTTAATCCATTCTCGTATAAAGATAAAAGTGTTCTACGAAAGGCGATTAAAGAGGTACCACAAGTAGGACGAGCATGTTTGATACAGCTACTATCTAGGCTTCGATATTTTCAATGGAAGCACAAATCTGAACAGTTCTTTTCGTCCCTATGTGGGACGCAACCAGATAGGCGAGCAATCACCTTTGAATGGTGTCCCGAAATTACTTATTGTAAAATTAAACGGTTCAGCTGAAGTAACCTTTATTCTTGATTGTATAAAAACTCTAATTTTCTACAAAGTCCCTTTATATAATTCCGCAGCTAGTGCAAACTCTCTTGCGGGAGCGTTAAAAATCGTGTGATTCTATACAGACCATGGAGGTTCGCTTCCGAGCTATTGTTTTTAAATAATTGTTCTATAGTTCTAGCAATAGCTTGATCAACAACTAGTGTCGATTCCGTCAAAGCTGTATTGACATATTCGTCGCCTGGTAGAATGAGGGCCTTAACTGTCAAAAATACCGAGACAGTAGCTGGACAATATTCGCCAAAAGCTTAGCATTCATAGCGTCTTGAATCAGAAGTTGTAATATTGTTAATAATTAAGATTCCGATAACGGAAATAAAAATTCTATCATTTGGCTCTATACGCGATCCATCTTTTCTCCATGCTAATATAGCTAACTTCAAGAAAGGCTTCAGCTGTAATTTTTCCGTTTAGATTTTTGGCATGGCAAGTATATTGTCCTGCATCCATATGTTGTGTTTTTTCAATTACAATTGATCCGTTGTGATGCATCGTTATGCGGTCAGTCAGCAAAATTCTTACCCGGTTGAAGTTCCGTACTATACGAGGTACAGGATTTCCTTTAGCAACACAGTCAAATCTATTTAAATAAAACTAATTTTACGGATTTTATCGCGAATATTAACTTATTTTATATTTCCGACGTTTCGGGCACTTTCAGCACCCATGGTCACGGGGGGAACTGAGGTGTATGACGTATCAATGTCACAGTTAACCACGGCTAACTTCAGATTAAAATGCCCGAAACGTGGGGAATATAAAATAAGTTAATATACGCAAAAAAATCCGTAAAATTAGTTTTAATTTTAATGTGTAGTGTTCGCGTAAATATAAGAAATCAGTCAAATCTAACTTTTTCAATCAGTCTTGCAAATTTGTTGCGAGGTAGAATAGTTAATCCAGGCATTGCTTAATCATATGAGTGATTTTGATGTCTTCTGATATTTATTTAGTGGAAATGATAATGGTCGATACGAGCCACGCACTCTGCAAAGTATACCCGTTATATTTATTTTTTTTATTCTAGCCAACTGGTTGACATAATCCATTCTCGTAAATAGAATAAAGTGTTCTACGAAAGGCGATTAAAGAGGTACCACAAGTAGGACGAGCAAATTTGATACTGCTACCATCTAGGCTTCCATATTTTCAATGGAAGCACAAATCTGAACAGTTCTTTTCGTCCCTATGTGGGACGCAACCATATAGGCGAGCAATCCCTTTAAAATGTTGTCCCGAAATTACTTATTGAAAATTAAACGGTTCAGTTGAAGTAAACTTTAATCTTGATTGTATGAAAACTCTACTTTTCTCCAAATTTCCTTTATATATTTCCGCAGCTAGAGCAACCTCTCTTGCGGGAGTGTTAAATATGGTATGATTCTATACAGATCATGGAGGTACGCTTTCGAGCTATTGTTTTTGAATAATTGTTCTATAGTTCTAGCAATAGCTTGATCAACAACTAGTGTCGATTCCGTCAAAGCTGTATTGACATATACGTCGCCTGGTGGATTGAGGGCCTTAACTGTCAAAAATACCGAGACAGTAGCTCGGCAATGTTCTTCAAAAGCTTAGCATCCAAAGCGTCCTGAATCAGTAGTTGTAATATTGTTAATAATTAAGATTCCCATAACCGAAATAAAAATTCTATCATTTGGCTCTATACGCGATCCATCTTTTCTCCATGCTATTATAGCTAACTTCAAGAACGGCTTCAGCTGTAATTTTTCCGTTTAGATTTTCGGCTTGGCAAGTATATTGTCCTGCATCCATATGTTGTGTTTTTTCAATTACAATTGATCCGTTGTGATGCATCGTTATGCGGTCAGTCAGCAAAATTCTTACCCGGTTGAAGTACCGTACTATACGAAGTACAGGATTTCCTTTAGCAACACAGTCAAATCTATTTAAATAAAACTAATTTTACGGATTTTATCGCGTATATTAACTTATTTTATATTTCCGACGTTTCGGGCACTTTCAGCACCCATGGTCACGGGGGGGACTGAGGTGTATGACGTCTCAATGTCACAGTTAACCACGGCTAACTTCAGATTAAAATGCCCGAAACGTCGGGAATATAAAATAAGTTAATATACGCAAAAAAATCCGTAAAATTAGTTTTAATTTTAATGTGTAGTGATCGCGTAAATATAAGAAATCAGTCAAATCTAACTTTTTCAATTAGTCTTGCATATTTGATACAGCTACCATCTAGGCTTCGATATTTTCAATGGAAGCACAAATCTGAACAGTTCTTCTCGTCCCTATGTGGGATGCAACCAGATAGGCGAGCAATCACCTTAAAATGTTGTCCCGAAATTACTTATTGAAAATTAAACGGTTCAGCTGAAGTAACCTTTAATCTTGATTGTATGAAATATCTACTTTTCTCCAAATTTCCTTTATATATTTCCGCAGCTAGAGCAACCTCTCTTGCTGGAGCGTTAAAAATCGTGTGATTCTATACAGATCATGGAGGTACGCTTTCGAGCTATTGTTTTTAAATAATTGTTCTATAGTTCTAGCAATAGCTTGATCAACAACTAGTGTCGATTCCGTCAAAGCTGTATTGACATATTCGTCGCCTGGTAGAATGAGGGCCTTAACTGTCAAAAATACCGAGACAGTAGCTCGGCAATATTCTTTAAAAGCTTAGCATCCAAAGCGACCTGAATCAGTAGTTGTAATATTGTTAATAATTAAGATTCCGATAACCGAAATAAAAATTCTATCATTTGGCTCTATACGCGATCCATCTTTTCTCCATGCTATTATAGCTAACTTCAAGAACGGCTTCAGCTGTAATTTTTCCGTTTAGATTTTCGGCATGGCAAGTATATTGTCCTGCATCCATATGTTGTGTTTTTTCAATTACAATAGATCCGTTGTGATGCATCGTTATGCGGTCAGTCAGCAAAATTCTTGCCCGGTTGAAGTACCATACTATACGAGGTACAGGATTTCCTTTAGCAACACAGTCAAATCTATTTAAATAAAACTAATTTTACGGATTTTATCGCGAATATTAACTTATTTTATATTTCCGACGTTTCGGGCACTTTCAGCACCCATGGTCACGGGGGGGGGACTGAGGTGTATGACGTATCAATGTCACAGTTAACCACGGCTAACTTCAGATTAAAATGCCCGAAACGTCGGGAATATAAAATAAGTTAATATACGCAAAAAAATCCGTAAAATTAGTTTTAATTTTAATGTGTTGTGATCGCGTAAATATAAGAAATCAGTCAAATCTAACTTTTTCAATCAGTCTTGCATATTTGATACAGCTACCATCTAGGCTTCGATATTTTCAATGGAAGCACAAATCTGAACAGTTCTTTTCGTCCCTATGTGGGACGCAACCAGATAGGCGAGCAATCACCTTAAAATGTTGTCCCGAAATTACTTATTGAAAATTAAACGGTTCAGCTGAAGTAACCTTTAATCTTGATTGTATGAAAACTACTTTTCTCCAAAGTTCCTTTATATATTTCCGCAGCTAGAGCAACCTCTCTTGCGGGAGCGTTAAAAATCGTGTGATTCTATACAGATCATGGAGGTACGCTTTCGAGCTATTGTTTTTAAATAATTGTTCTATAGTTCTAGCAATAGCTTGATCAACAACTAGTGTCGATTCCGTCAAAGCTGTATTGACATATACGTCGCCTGGTGGAATGAGGGCCTTAACTGTCAAAAATACCGAGACAGTAGCTCGGCAATATTCTTCAAAAGCTTAGCATCCAAAGCGTCCTGAATCAGTAGTTGTAATATTGTTAATAATTAAGATTCCGATAACCGAAATAAAAATTCTATCATTTGGCTCTATACGCGATCCATCTTTTCTCCATTCTATTATAAATAACTTCAAGAACGGCTTCAGCTGTAATTTTTCCGTTTAGATTTTCGGCATGGCAAGTATATTGTCCTGCATCCATATGTTGTGTTTTTTCAATTACAATTGATCCGTTGTGATGCATCGTTATGCGGTCAGTCAGCAAAATTCTTACCCGGTTGAAGTACCATACTATACGAGGTACAGGATTTCCTTTAGCAACACAGTCAAATCTATTTAAATAAAACTAATTTTACGGATTTTATCGCGTATATTAACTTCTTTTATATTTCCGACGTTTCGGGCACTTTCAGCACCCATGGTCACGGGGGGGACTGAGGTGTATGACGTCTCAATGTCACAGTTAACCACGGCTAACTTCAGATTAAAATGCCCGAAACGTCGGGAATATAAAATAAGTTAATATACGCAAAAAAATCCGTAAAATTAGTTCTAATTTTAATGTGTAGTGTTCGCGTAAATATAAGAAATCAGTCAAATCTAACTTTTTCAATCAGTCTTGCAAATTTGTTGCGAGGTAGAATAGTAAATCCAGGCATTGCTTAATCATATGAGTGATTTTGATGTCTTCTGATATTTATTTAGTGGAAATGATAGTGGTCGATACGAGCCGCGCACTCGGCTAAATTTACCCGTTATATTTATTGTTTTTATTCCGGCCAACTGGTTGACTTAATCCATTCTCGTATAAAGAAAAAAGGGTTCTACGAAAGGCGATTAAAGAGGTACCACAAGTAGGACGAGCATATTTGATACAGATACCATCTAAGCTTCGATATTTTCAATGGAAGCACAAATCTGAACAGTTCTTCTCGTCCCTATGTAGTACTCAACCAGATAGGCGAGCAATCACCTTTAAATGGTGTCCCGAAATTACTTATTGTAAAATTAAACGGTTCAGCTGAAGTAAACTTTAATCGTGATTGTATAAAAACTCTAAATTTCTCCAAAGTCCCTTTATATAATTCCGCAGCTAGTGCAAACTCTCTTGCGGGAGCGTTAAAAATCGTGTGATTCTATACAGACCATGGAGGTTCGCTTTCGAGCTATTGTTATTAAATAATTGTTCTATAGTTCTAGCAATAGCTTGATCAACAACTCGTGTCGATTCCGTCGAAGCTGTATTGACATATTCGTCGCCTGGTAGAATGAGGGCCTTAACTGTCAAAAATACCGAGACAGTAGCTGGGCAATATTCGCCAAAAGCTTAGCATTCAAAGCGTCTTGAATCAGTAGTTGTAATATTGTTAATAATTAAGATTTAGATAACCGAAATAAAAATTCTATCATTTGGCTCTATACGCAATCCATCTTAACTCCATTCTATTATAGCTAACTTCAAGAACGGCTTTAGCTGTAATTTTTCCGTTTAGATATTTGGCATGGCAAGTATATTGTCCTGCATCCATATGTTGTGTTTTTTCAATTACAATTGATCCGTTATGATGCATCGTTATACGGTCAGTCAGCAAAATTCTTGCCCGGTTGAAGTACCATACTATACGAGGTACAGGATTTCCTTTAGCAACACAGTCAAATCTATTTAAATAAAACTAATTTTACGGATTTTATCGCGTATATTAACTTATTTCATATTTCCGACGTTTCGGGCACTTTCAGCACCCATGGTCACGGGGGGGACTGAGGTGTATGACGTCTTAATGTCACAGTTAACCACGGCTAACTTCAGTTTAAAATGCCCGAAACTTCGGGAATATAAAGTAAGTTAACATACGCAAAAAAATCCGTAAAATAAGTGTTATTTTAATGTGTAGTGTTCGCGTAAATATAAGAAATCAGTCAAATCTAACTTTTCCAATCAGTCTTGCAAATTTGTGTTTTTTCAATTACAATTGATCCGTTGTGATGCATCGTTATGCGGTCAGTCAGCAAAATTCTTGCCCGGTTGAAGTACCATACTATACGAGGTACAGGATTTCCTTTAACAACACAGTCAAATCTCACTTTTTTAATCAGTCTCGCAAATTTGTTGCGAGGTAGAATATAGTAAATCCAGGCATTTCTTAATCGTTTGAGTGATTTTTTTTTAATCATTTGAGTGATTTAGAAAGAACATGGCAGAACCTTAGGGATGGAATGGTAAGTGCAGCGGAAGAAGTGTGTGGAACAATAAAAAGAGGCAGTAGTAAAAGAAGAGATAAATGGTGGAAGGATGAAGTTAAAGAAGCTGTAAAGAAGAAGAAGAAAGCATGGTTAGACTACTTGGCCTCTAGTAATGATAAGGATATGAGAGAGAAGATGAAAGAAAGATATAGGCTGCAGAAAGTTAACACGAAAGCACTGATGGAGGAAGTGCGTGAAAGGTGTAGAATGGAAGCGGACGAAAGGTTGTCGCACAACTTTAAGGAGAACTGCAAACTCTTCTGGAAAGAGGTTGGAAGGACCCGAAGTGGTGCGATGGCCTTAAGAATGAACAAAGTGCTTTCGAGAACTAATGACGTCCTCTCAGAAAAATCGGACGTCATGCAGCGATGCGCTCCATTTTTTTCCAATTTTATAGAGAAATGTATGCGTATGATGATCTTAGTGAGGGATCCGGGGATGACGCCGTGACTGGTACGCCAGACCCGGACCTCGATGACATTGAGGTCATCAGTATGAAAGAGATTGAACGTGCGATTCGAAGTTTGAAATGTGGTAAGGGTGCGGGACTAGACAGAGTTACTGCTGAAATGGTCAAGTATGGTGGGCCTCGCGTCTGGGACAGCTTCCATCTGCTGTGCAATTTGTGCTGGCGGACGTGGGATGTCCCGGATGATTGGCGATCCGCAGTCATTGTGCCTTTATATAAAGGTAAAGGTTCACATTTTGACTGCGGGTGCTATCGGGCGATCAGCTTGACCAGTTTAGCAAGTAAAGTTTACTCGAAGGTTTTGACACGTAGGATGCAAGAGAAATCGGAAAGATTTCTATGGGAGGCACAATGCGGATTTAGACCTGGAAGAGGATGCACGGATCAAATGTTTTCTCTCCGCATGATCACGGAAAAGCTTCTGGCTGCTAACCAGAAGATTTTCTGTGCTTTTGTGGATCTTGAGAAAGCATTTGATAAGGTTGTAAGGAAGAAAATGTGGGAACTGTTGCCGGGGTATGGTGTGGATGGTCGATTGCTAAGGGCTGTGCAGTCTCTTTACTGTGACTGTAAAGCCTGTGTGCGGGTAGGGCATGACCTGTCACCCATGTTTAACGTCCAAACGGGCGTAAAGCAGGGTTGTGTCATGTCTTCCTGGCTGTTCATACTGTATCTCGACAGCTGTTTACAGAAGCTGAAAGATAGCTGTTTGGGTGTGAAATTGGGTGACATAAAAGTAAATTGTCTGCTGTATGCTGATGATGCAGTGCGTATTGCACCATCAGAGGCAGAACTGCAGGCATTAGTCACGTGTATGAAAGAGGAATGTGAAATTAAAGGTCTCCGTTTGAATGCTAATAAAACTAAGGTTCTGGTATTTGAAAGGGACGAAGAGAGAACGAAGTGTGAAATATGGGTAAATCAGGAATGTCTAGAACAGGTAAATGAAATTGTATACTTGGGGAGTGCTTTTAGCCGGGATGGAAGATGTGATTTAGATGTGGACAGGCGTGTCGCTGTCGGGAACAAAGTCAATGGTGCCCTGACTGCGTTAGTCAAAAGGCAAGGCGTAGCGAAGAGTGCACGCCTTGCAATACATAACGCAGTGTTGGTACCGACTTTGTTATATGGCAGCGAAACCTGGGTATGACAGAAGAAGCATAAAAGTAAGTTGAATGCAGTGGAGATGCGATCTCTTCGTAAAATGTGCGGCGTTACTATGGCCGACCGAAAGCGAAACGAAGAGATTCGCAATATGGCAGGTTTGAAAGATGACCTTATCACAAAAATTGATAAGGGCGTGCTTCGGTGGTTTGGGCACGTTGAGCGAATGAGTGAAGACCGAATGGTGAAGAAAATATATAGCGTGAAAGTTAATATTAAAAGGTGTCGAGGTAGATCGAGACTAACTTTTGAAGACCATGTGAGCAAATTGCTCGAAGAGGGTAGGGTCAAGAGTACTCGGATACCTAGACGTGCATGCATGAAGAAGATAATGAATCTGAAAGAAGCGAAAGAGGTTTGTAAGGATCGTGACACTTGGCGATCTGTTCTCTCTGGCTACCCCGTCAGGGATTGTGCGTGAAGATAAGTAAGTAAGTAAGTTAGTATTTGAGTGATTTTGATGTCTTCTGATATTTATTTAGTGGAAATGATAGTGGTCGATACGAGCCGCGCACTCGGCAAAGTATACCCGTTATATTTTTTTTTTATTCTAGCCAACTGGTTGACATAATCCATTCTCGTAAATAGAAAAAAATGTTCTACGAAAGGCGATTAAAAAAGTACCACAAATAGGAGGAGCAAATTTGATACAGCTACCATCTAGGCTTCCATATTTTGAATATAAGCACAAATTTGAACAGTTCTTCTCGTCTCTATGTGGGACGCAACCAGATAGGCGAGCAATCACCTTGAAATGTTGTCCCGAAATTACTTATTGAAAATTAAACGGTTCAGCTGAAGTAACTTTTAATCTTGATTGTATAAAAACTCTTATTTTCTCCAAAGTCCCTTTATATATTTCCGCAGCTATTGCAAACTCTCTTGCGGGAGCGTTAAAAATCGTGTGATTTTTTTTTTATAGGAGAAGGGGCAAACGAGCATGCGGCTTACCTGATGGTAAGTGACTACCGCCGCCCATGAACAACTGCAACACCAGGGAGGGAATTGCAGGTGCGTTGCCGGCCTTTTAAAGAGGAGTACGCTCTTTTCTTGAAGGTCCCTAAGTCGTATCGGTCCGGAAAAATCGCTGATGGTAATTGATTCCACAAGGAAGTCGTGCGAGGAAGAAAACATCTTCTAAATCGCACAGTGGTGGACCGCCAATCATCCAAATGGTGTGGATGGTATCGGGAGTTCTGCCGCGATGTGCGTTCGTGAAATTTGGCGGCTGGGATTAATCCGAACAATTCCTCAGAGCACTCCCCATGGTAGATGCGAAAGAAAATGCAAAGGGATGCAACATCTCTTCGCAGTGCCAATGAATCGAGCCGATTGGAAAGGGCTCGGTCGTCGACGATTTGAGCCGCTCCGCAATGGATGCGGTCAAGTGGAAGGAGCTGGCACTGGAGAGCCCCTGCCCAGAGATGGGAACAGTATTCCATATGAGGCCGAACCTGCGCCTTGTAAAGTTGCAGGCGGTGTGCCGGCATGAAATACTGTCCCGCTCTGCTGAGCACGCCAAGCATTTTAGAGGCCAATTTGGCCTTCTCTTCCAAGTGACCACGAAATTGCACGTCACTCGATATGTCGACTCCGAGGATACCGATACTGGCTGAGGCAAGAAGGGGAGTGCCTTGATACTGAGGAGATACGACAAAGGGGTTCTTTTTAGGGATAAACGCACAAACTTGTGTCTTCTGAGGATTAAACTGGACTAGATTTAGTCGCCCCCAATCCGAGACTTTGTTCAGCAAAGACTCGACTTCAGACACAAGTTTGTTCCGGTACTCGGCGACGTTTTCCCGAGAAATATTGGCTCGGCCGGTGTATAAAGCATCAGCAGTGCTGTCATCCGCATAGCAATGAATGTTACCAGTAAGCAACATATCATTGATATGCAGAAGAAACAGCGTTGGTGATAGCACACAGCCTTGTGGAACACCAGCGTTAATAGGCTTGTAGTCAGAACATGCGCCGTCTACAACAACCTTGATGCTCCGATCTGCAAGGAAGCTGGTGATCCAATTGCACAATTTCTCGGGAAGCCCATAGGAAGGGAACTTCGAAAGAAGCGCTTTGTGCCAATTTCGATCGAAGGCCTTCGCAATGTCCATACTAACGGCCAACGCCTCCCCCTTGGACTCTACTGCCTCCGCCCATCTATGGGTCAGGTAGACCAGAAGATCACCAGCTGATCGACCCCTACGAAAACCGTATTGGCGGTCACTAATCAGCTGGTGATCCTCAAGGTACCGGATGAGCTGGCAGTTAATAATGGATTCCATTATTTTGGAGAACAAGGAGGTGATCGCGATAGGCCTATAGTTCGACGGGTCTGAGCGGTCGCCTTTTTTAGGGATCGGGTGGACTAAAGCTGTCTTCCATGAATTCGGGACTACGCCTTGGGAGTAGGAGTACCGGAAAAGACGCGTTAGGACCGGTGCCAACTCCGGAGCACACGTCTTCAGCACAATTGGGGGGATTCCGTCAGGCCCACTCGACTTGTGGAGGTCCAGGGAGAGAAGTGCTTTGCGAACCGTGCGCTGTGAGAACAGCACATCCGGCATGGAGCACTCACACTGCGGGATGGTCGGCGGTGTTTTCCCCCCGTCATCAAGAGTCGAGTTGGACGCAAAAAGGTAGCCTAAAAGGTCAGCTTTTTCTTTTGCGTCTTGGGCCAGTGAGTCGTCCTCCCTGTGCAGAGATGGTAGTGATGGCTTACAGAAATTCCCTTGGACAGCCTTGGCGAGAGACCAGAATGCACGGGTTCCCGAAGGAAGGTGAACTAGTTTTTCGCCAATTCTGCCTATGTGCTCTGACTTTGCCTTGGCAATAACTCTTTTGAGGGACCTGGAGGCGAAGTTATACTTTTTAGAAAAGAAAAAAAGAAAAAAGAAAAAAAAACATTTATTCACGGTCTAATCACAATAGATACAAAACAAAGCAAAAAAAAAATGGAATTAGAATAGAATAGAATATTTTTTATTCAATATACATTACATGTGTAATTCTTATTGAAAGTCATTTTTTACTTTACCACTGGTTCGAAAAAACCCTCTGTCCTGGGAAGAACCAGCAAGAAACCCAGCGGGACTTTTTTTTTTAAATAAATTTTACAATATAAATTATTACGAACTATTTACAAAATTTATTTTAGAAACTGCTTGGAAGCGATCACCTCATTCCCAAGGGTTATTATCAACCATGTATTCATTTATACTATAATAAGCCTTTTTATACAGTTTCAGCTTAATAAAACATTTAAACTTGGTAATAGAGAGAACCTGTACACTTTCCGGGACCTTGTTGTAATAGCGTATACATTGCCCCAAGAATGAATTACTGACTCTGTGGAGTCGAGAAACTGGTATCACTAGCTTGTGTTTGTTCCTAGTGTTTACAGAATGTATATCACTTCTTTTACTAAAACTATCTTTGTTTTTGTGAACATACATTAAATTTTCGTAAATATACTGAGAGGCCAAAGTTAATATATTAATTTCTTTAAATTTATCTCTAAGAGACTCTCTCGGTTTTAGATTGTAAATAGCTCTAATGGCCCTCTTCTGTAAAACAAAAATAGTTTCTGAATCAGCCGCATTTCCCCATAGCAAAATCCCATAAGACATTATGCTATGAAAATAACTAAAATAAACTAATCTAGCTGTCTCGACACTAGTGAGAACTCTAATCTTTTTTACAGCATAGGCTGCAGAACTTAGTCTGCTTGCTAATTTGGATATATGGGGGCCCCACTGGAGCTTTGCGTCAAGAGTGATGCCAAGAAAAACAGTGGATACAACAGGGCTCAATTCCTCCCCATTTAAAAACACATTGGTATTCAGATTTTGAACATTCGTTGTTGTAAATTTAACACAATTAGTTTTATTTCCGTTCAAATGCAGATTATTAACGTTAAACCAATGCACTAATTTTGATATAGCATTATTCACTTCGTCACATTTAAATGATTGACGTTTAAGTTTAAAAATCAAGGAAGTATCATCAGCAAATAATACTATATCATGACTATCCCCTACAAGGTGAGGTAAGTCATTAATATACACCAGAAACAGGAATGGGCCGAGAATCGAGCCCTGAGGTACACCCATTAGTACAGGTGACCCGGAAGAACTTTTACCATTGATAATAACCTTCTGTTTTCTATTACTTAAATATGAAATAATAAGTTTAAGCGCTGTGTTCTTGACACCATAGTACTGTAGCTTCCTGATTAATGTCTCATGGTGAACACAGTCGAAGGCCTTGGAAAGGTCACAAAATATACCCAAAGCATCCTCTGATTTCTCCCATGCACAAAAAATATGTTTAATAAGCTCAACTCCAGCGTCAGTTGTCGAGCGACCCCTTGTAAAACCGAATTGATTATTATGTAGCAATTTATTAATATTAAAGAAACTTAACATCTGATCTAAAATAATTTTTTCAAAAATTTTACTTAATGTTGGTAGTACAGAAATTGGTCTAAAATTGGCGGGGTCTAATGTACTACCAGATTTAAATATAGGTATGACTTTACTATGTTTCATTAAATCAGGAAACACACCAGATTCGACGCTTATATTAAATATAGTGGCTAGATAAGGTGCTAATGTATCTATTATAGATAAAATAACTTTAACGGAAATCCCCCATAAGTCTGCCGTTTTCTTAACATCAATAGTTTTAAAATATTTAACGATATCTTTTGGCAGTACCCTATGGAATTTAAAAGTATTTGAACAAGCCTTTACATTTTGTTTGAGCAATGATTCGGCGACAGTAGGAGAAGAATTTAATGATTTTGTTGTCAAAAAAGGAACATCAGTAAAATGTTTCTCAAAAGCCATAGCAACTTCTTGATCAGATCGCGTTAAATTATTGTTAATATTCAATTGAAAATCCGAGTTGCGCGGTTTGACCTTGCCCGTTTCACTATTTATTATTCTCCAGGTCATTTTAATTTTGTCGGATGCAGTTTTAATTTTGTTGCTTAAATGTAAAGCCTTAGCAGTGGAGCACACTTTTTTAAATATTTTAGAATATGTTTTTACATAATCTCTAAATATAACACTACTATTATATGATCTTTCATCATAAAGCTCGTATAACCTTCGCCTACTTTTATGAATTCCTACTGTCGCCCATTCATTAAATGATTTGCGACTGTTAAAAGAGAAAGTTTTAGAAGTAAATATTCTACTAAATTCACAACGTATAATTTCAAATAATGTAGCATACAAATAATTAGCACTATTTTTAAACGAAAGTGATGGAAGTCTTTTTATTATATTACTTCTAAACCTCTCCAAGCGATGTTCATTTATTGGAACAAACACAACTTTCTTATTTTTCTGTTTTTTGTGTATGTAAGGTAGTGATACTAACTGTCCACAGTGATCTGAACTTAAATTTTGAATAATTGATTTATGCAAGGGCTTAACATCTGTAAAAATGTTATCTATACAGGTCGCACTAGGCCCAGCAATACGTGTTGGTTCTAAGAATAAATTTACAAGATTATACGATTTAAACAATGAGCTAAACTTAATACTAATGGAAGAAGTTTCAAGGAGATTGATATTAAAGTCTCCACACATTACAACAGACTTGTTCTGTTTACTAAGTTTGAGTAAAACTTCTTCCACAATCCTTTCAAAATGGTCATAAGTAGCACATGGGGGTCTGTAAACACTTACAACAATGAGGTGCTCGAGCTCGACACAAGCCATTTCTACAGTTCGTTCAACAGAGAGGCTCACAATATCCTTACGTTCTTTATATAATAATGATTTATCTGCTAATATTAAGGAGCCACCACGTAAACTTTTTTCTCTATTGAAGGAACTGACCACCTGGTGATTTCTGAAATTAAATATGAAATTATAATCTTTTAGCCAATGTTCAGTAATACAAAGGATGTGTATATTGTTACTATTTAAAAACAATTCAACTTCCAATTCTTTGCCCAACATGCCTTGTATATTTTGATGCACCAGGTGTAAACAATTTTTATTACTTATTTGTGGGCTGTATTCAAAATTAATTAAACTCTTATTATTGCTAGAGATTGCCTCTATTGTCACATTCACTAATTTAAATTAGTTGGAACTGATTCCAAATTAAATGTCAAATGATTATGCTCAATAAAAGCAGTCTTGGTAGCCAAAAACTTGGCTGAGTTAAAAAGTAAATAATAAGATAGCACATTTGCTATCAGTCTTAAATTATATTTGGATAGGTAATACCTATCTTTTGTCCAAAACTTTTTTATTAAATTATTTATGTCAATTACATGAAATTTATGATTATTATCATTAGAATTATATGTCAAATTTAAATTATTATTACATATTAAATTATGCATTTGTATATTTAAATTATGTCTTAAATTATTTTCTTGTGGCAATCCCTGTATATAAGGCAGTGTGAACAAGACAATTTTGTGTACATTTAAGTTATTAAGTTGTTCAATATATCTTAATAACTGTTTGTTGTTGACACTGCCTCTTCTACCAACAAAAATTATTATTGTACTATTTGGGCAAAATTTAGTAACAATAATTTTATTTAGGATGTCACTAAAAGATGCTCCAGGCATGCAGCAATTTGTAACTTTTTGTCCCTTTAAAGAGTTATTTAAAGTTATGCCTAGATTTTTTCCCATGTCATCGCTATAAACAATTATATTATTTTTAGTAATATTTGAGTTATTTATTATTTTAATATCCTCTGTTATGGCAGTGTCATAGAGTTTTTGTGGTGGTATAGTATTATCAGCACACACTGACTTTGAAGAATCTGGCATTGAGCGCTGACACTCACATTGATATTTAACTAAGGAGTCAAACCGCTCCTCATTATATTTACAAGTCTTTACCAGATTATCCATAGCCAATATGTGTTCTTTTATTTCATTTTGGGCTGATTTATATTTATTGGACACAGTTTGAAGGGAGTTCATAAGTGACAATATTTCTGATTTAAGGCACTCTACTTCAGTCTCATAACATTTTTTTATGTTATCCACCTCAATCGAATACAACTTAAGTTCATATAACAATGCTTGCTTTTCTTTACATACATTAACATAATTTTTGGTATTAATCTTATTTCTTATTAATTTTTGTACCTTCCTTATGTATTTATTAACTTTTATATACTTCTTCAATTTGGTTTTACTGCAATTAATCCTTACTGTATTTCCTGAAGTGGAAGAGTCGTCACCAGTCAAGTCTATTGTTGCAGATTGCTGTAACATTCTTGAAGTATCACATTGCAGAAAAAGTATCAAAAAGTATCAAATTAAACAGAAAGTAAAACAATATTTTGCTAAATTAACAAAATGTAAAAATAATATAAAATGAGTCTGTGTAGCAGCATAAGACCGTGAAATGGACAGGACTCAGTAAAAATCGAGATACAGAAACACGAATTGCTCTGATCCCGACACTGGTTTTCAGTCCGGCCCGCACTCCGAGGAAACTCGGACGGCTGCCTCAGTGCACATGCTATAATGCGACGCGGAATATAAAAAAAATATGTGTTTTTAAATTTTTATTCACATGAATAGTGGATATCATTAGTCTAATGAAGGTAAGTACACAATAGAATTAACGTTTTCCTTCTAAATATATCAATTTTATTTATTAAGAACGCGGAATAAACGTTGGCTAAAGAATAAAGGTAAGAAAATGATTGTCAGAAAAAATAAATTTATTTTACAAATATTTAAATAAAATAGTTTTATATATTATATAAAGTGAAAATTAAAATATCTACATAATTTATGGGACTGAGATTACTGACGTGTTGAAAGAACTTAACCTCCTACCAGTTTTTTTTTATAGATCGGTATTTTTTTGTTCCGAAATTAAGTGTAACCTGTATTTGATTTTAAACCCACTAATTGTTTTCAGGTCACGCAGTGGAGGCGGGAGGTTATTCCAAAATTTAGTGGCATTATATTTAAAACTACCTCTGAAAGCGGCCGACCGGTAGAAAGGATATACTAACTTGTAATTGGATGATCTAGTATTATACTGCTTATTTTGATCTTTAGACCAAATCAACTTATTATATAAATATAAAGGTTCTTTATTTTTAATAATTCCAAACAAAAGTGATGCAAAGTGTAGTCGCCTGCGACAGTCCATTTTTAAAATATTAGCGTTATTAATGAAAGGGGTTACATGTGCACGTGGTGGTACATTGAAACAAAAGCGTGCACAGGCATTCTGTACCCGCTGTATTATTTGCCGTGTTCGAGATAATAGTCGTGGGCCTATGAGAGAATCCGCGTAATTGAATTTTGAAAGCACGATAGACTCGCAGAGATGTATACGTAAGGTGACACTTAGGTACTCACGAATACGATAAAGTACTTTCAACCTATAAAAGCAGTTACGTGCAATATCCATTACATGTTTCTCAAAACGAAGTTTGTCGTCCATTATTACCCCCAAATTTCTGACTTCAGAGACTCTCACAATAGGTTCGTTGTTTACAATAATGGCAGGGTGGCTTAGTGTGATCTTTTTTATTTGATTTGGCGATCCTAGAATAAGGTACTGCGACTTTTTTGGATTGAGAACCAATGCGTTACGCTCTGACCACAAAGATATCCGACCCAAATCCAAGTTCAATTTTGTCACTGCTACTTGAACATCACAAGGCTTAAACGATATATATATCTGTAAGTCGTCAGCGTACATGTGGTACTTACAATTCTCTATATTTTTAATAATGTCTGCACTATATATTATAAAAAGTAAGGGACCTAAAATGGATCCTTGCGGTACTCCTCGGTTCACAGGTCGCTCCCCAGATATAGTTTTACCTTTTCCATTTAAATGTACTTCAACTTGCTGTGACCTATTTTTAAAGTAACTGGCAAACCATTGGGTTGCGTTTCTGCTTAAACCATAAAAATATAATTTTGAAAGAAGTAATGGGATATTGAGGGTTTCAAAGGCGCGCGAGAAATCAAGTAATGTTAAAATAGTACCCTCACCACTGGCTTGTGCAGTCAGTATATCATCCACGACCTCTATAAGCGCTGTGGTAGTGCTGTGTTTCTTTCTAAAGCCAGACTGCAGCTCAGGAAGGATGTTATTTGCTTCAAGGTACTTTGTTAGCTGATTACATGCAAGCTTTTCTATTATTTTAGAAAGGCATGGTAGAATACTAATTGGCCTGAGATCCGACATAGAAACAGGGTTACTAGTTTTTGGTATAGGTTTAACGATGGCTTTTTGCCAGAGATCCGGATAGGTATTTGTCGCAAAAGATTTATTAATTATGTATGTTATTTCTGTAATAACATCTTTAGGTAATAACTTTAACATATCAAGAGAAATGCCATCGCACCCCACTGCATTAGACTGCAAAGAGTTTATAACTTTAACAACCTCATCCTCCGAGGCTTCTTTGAAATAAAAAGAGTTATCATTAGTGCCATTAAATTCAAAGAAAGTGAGAAGAGACAATGAGACGTCATTTTTACCAGGAATATTAAGAAAATGATTGTTTAAAGCATCAGGGTCACTGAAATGGGATGGCAAAGAAGTATCCTTACTTTTTATTTGAACTTGGTGTTTAATGTGCTTCCACATTATTTTAGGTTGATTTAGTTTTGAATTAATATAAAATTTGAAGTAGGCAATCTTTTCTGAAACTATCGCTTTATTAACTATTGATTTTAGTTCCCTATAATAATCCTTATGTGGAGCAAGTTTTGTTTTCCGGGCTCTCACTTGAGCCTCGTTGCGTGTCCTCATCATACATCTTATGTTATGCGTTATCCATGGATAATACTTTTTTTTTATATAGACAGTTTTAGGAGGGGCGTGAAAATTAAAGATATTTAATATTTTTTTGTTAAAAGAATTAATCATATCGTTTATGTTATCCGACGATGCACAGTGCCAGTTAATTTGTTTTAAATCTTGGTTGAAAAGGTTTATGTCTATATCCCTTAAAGATCTATACGTGACGCTTTCAGGCTGAAACTTAGGCTTGGGAATGTCAAGTTCACATACAATAAAGGCATGGCTACTGAGGTCACTAATATAGTCCACACTTATATATGACACCGATGCATCTGAACATATAACATCTAACAGTGTCTCACTATATTCAGTAAAGTGTGTTGGTTCCTCAACATATTGCACGAGGTTATTGCATGTTAGGAAGTCCGAAAGCATTTTGGTACTAACACAATTTTTATTCAAAATGTCGATATTAAAATCCCCAAGCAGCACTGTTTGATCGTAGCCTACAAAAGAACCTAAGGACTCGCTCAGCGCGTCCAGAAATAATGTCACGCTCAACCATGGGGGACGATAAGCAGTACCGAAGACAAGGGACTTGCCGTTAATTTTAATATTTAACCACATCTGCTCCACCGCGGGACAAATAGGATGTTGAATAATTTTTGACGGCAAGCCCCGTCTCAAATAAAAACCCACACCGCCGCCACGCGCACGAACTTCGGGAGGTCGGGGTACGTGAAGCAGTCGATACCCTGGAACAGAAGGCGCCCGGCCTTCCTCCCATGTTCGAAGCCATGTTTCATTGATAGCCATTATATCTACAGAGTGATGCGCCATAGCAGCTAGGAATTCGTCGTGCCTAGTAACAAGAGACCCGGGGTTCAAGAAGCCAATTTTCAACTTATATAATTTAGTCATTTTCAAAGAATTTATAATAATACGAAAACGTTATAAAATTAATAATAACCCAAACAAAACCATAATAGAGGAGACTATGATATGATTTTAAGTGTGCTGGTGTTTACATCCCGAGTCGCCGAAACCGCAGCCCAGGCTTAATAACACTCCTGCTTACTGCGTAATGCAGTCTTACAGGAGCGACCAAACCAAGGCTGAGATCTGCCTCCGATGGGTACCACAGATGATGGAATAAATAGTTCCATTCCCTGTAGCACCACATCAGTGAAAGAGTCAGCAAAAGCGCTGGGATCATCCGGCGAGAACAAACCCGCCCCCATGGGTAGGATGTAAAGAAAACCGCATTCCGTCCCAATCCGCCGACCTGTAATGCCAAGTACGGCGGCAACCTGCATAACGCAACCGCGAAGGGAGCGTGAGTGGCACCACACTCCGGATCAGACAATGGTCCGAAGAGCCGAGAGGGGCATCTACGGAAACCTGATATCCGTCCGGATGAGAGGTCAGCAGAAGGTCCAACAGGGAAGGTGTATGATCTTCCACATCTGGAATCCACGTAGGCGAAGTAACCAGTTGTGTCAGACCATATGCCAAGGCAAATTCATAAACAGATCTCCCCGCATGATCGGTTAAACGTGAACTGAGCCATTCGGCATGGTGGGCGTTAAAATCGCCAAGGATCACGATCTCTGCGGATGGGACCTGTTGTAGCAAGGAATCTGTAGCCATTTGGACGTGGTCGATGAGTCGGTCTGTTTCGGCATTACCGCTATGGGACCTAAAGAGGCACCCGTAGACGCGCGGATGGTCGTCGCTGTCTACGCGTAGCCAAAGGATGGACAGGTCCGAACCTTCAAGACTACCAAGGCGTCGAGAACAGTTGTCCTCTCTGACATACACGCAAACTCCAGCCCGAGGCACAAAGGAGTGCTCCAATTTGTACCCCGGGCAGGAGAGATACGAAATATCAGCCGGAGAGGAAATCTGCGTCTCGGTCAGAAAGAGCAAGGCTGGCTTCGCCGTCTCGAGATGATAGTGGACGGCGTTTAGGTTAGAGTGAAGTCCCCTGATGTTGCAGAAATTCTAGGATAGCGTAGCAGGGGTCGCCTTGGTATTGTTGCTCAGTTTGCCCCGAGCATTTTGCCCCCCCCCCCCCAGAATACGCGGGGCAGCCTGAGCAACCACGCTCAGGATTGGAATAACATGGTCGTCGATCCTCAGCGAGGGATTCCCCAGGGGTACTGGTACCCTCCTGGGGTAGTCTATCGTGTAATTCCGCTACCATGTTGATGGGGGGGGGGGGGGAATTGGGCCTCCGGCTACCTGCACTCACCAGACGAAACGCAGAAGCAGAGCCTCTACTTCACGCCGGTATTCTGTGAGGTCGTGGTACCAACCCGGCTCGAGCCGGCCCATACATGCAACAGCAAAAACTGCTGCGAGGCTCTTCCACCGTTGAATGATGATTCTATACAGACCATGGAGGTTCGCTTTCGAGCTATTGTTTTTAAATAATTGTTCTATAGTTCTAGCAATAGCTTGATCAACAACTCGTGTCGATTCCGTCAAAGCTGTATTGACATATACGTCGCCTGGTGGAATAAGGGCCTTAACTGTCAAAAATACCGAGACAGTAGCTCGGCAATATTCTTCAAAAGCTTAGCGTCCAAAGCGTCCTGAATCAGTAGTTGTAATATTGTTAATAATTAAGATTCCGATAACCGAAATAAAAATTCTATCATTTGGCTCTATACGCGATCCACCTTTTCTCCATTCTATTATGTCTAACTTCAAGAACGGCTTCAGCTGTAATTTTTCCGTTTAGATTTTCGGCATGGCAAGTTTATTGTCCTGCATCCATATGTTGTGTTTTTACAATTACAATTGATCCGTTGTGATGCATCGTTATGCGGTCAGTCAGCAAAATTCTTGCCCGGTTGAAGTACCATACTATACGAGGTACAGGATTTCCTTTAACAACACAGTCAAATCTATTTAAATAAAACTAATTTTTCGGATTTTATCGCGTATATTAACTTATTTTATATTCCCGACGTTTCGGGCACTTTCAGCACCCATGGTCACGGGGGGGACTGAGGTGTATGACGTCTCAATGTCACAGTTAACCACGGCTAACTTCAGATTAAATGCCCGAAACGTCGGGAATATAAAATAAGTTAATATACGCAAAAAAATCCGTAAAATTAGTTTTATTTTAATGTGTAGTGTTCGCGTAAATATAAGAAATCAGTCAAATCTAACTTTTTCAATCAGTCTTGCAAATTTGTTGCGAGTTAGAATAGTATACCCAGGCCCTGCATAACCATATGAGTGATTTCGATGTTTTCTGATATTTATGTAGTGGAAATGATAATGGTCGATACGAGCCACGCACTCGGCAAAGTATACCCGTTATATTTATTGTTTTTATTCCACCCAACTAGTTGACTTAATCCATTGTCGTATATAGAAAAAAGCTTTCTACGCAAGGCGATTAAAGTGTTGCCAAAAGTAGGACAAGCAAATTTGTTACAGCTGCCATCTATACTTCGATATTTTCAATGGAAGCACAAATCTGAACAGTTCTTTTCGTCCCTATGTGGGACGCAATCAGATAGGCGAGCAATCACCTTTAAATGTTGTCCCGAAATTACTTATTGAAAATTAAACGGTTCAGCTGAAGTAACCTTTAATCTTGATTGTATAAAAACTCTAATTTTCTCCGAAGTCTCTTTACATATTTCCGCAGCTAGTGCAAACTCTCTTGCGGGAGCGTTAAAATCGTGTGATTCTATACAGACCATGGAGGTTCGCTTTCGAGCTATTGTTTTTAAATAATTGTTCTATAGTTCTAGCAATAGCTCTAACAACTCGTGTCGATTCCGTCAAAGCTGTATTGACATATACGTCGCCTGGTGGAATAAGGGCCTTAACTGTCAAAAATTCCGAGACAGTAGCTCGTCAATATTCGTCAAAAGCTTAGCATTTAAAGCGTCCTGTATCAGTAGTAGTAATATTGTTAATAATTAAGATTCCGATAACCGAAATAAAAATTCTATCATTTGGCTCTATACGCGATCCATCTTTTCTCCATTCTATTATAGCTAACTTCAAGAACGGCTTCAGCTGTAATTTTTCCGTTTAGGTTTTCTGCATGGCAAGTATATTGTCCTGCATCCACATGTTGTGTTTTTTTAATTACAATTGATCCGTTGTGATGCATCGTTATGCGGTCAGTCAGCAAAATTTTTGCCCGGTTGAAGTACCATACTATACTAGGTACAGGATTTCCTTTAGCAACACAGTCAAATCTAACTATTTCAATCAGTCTTGCAAATTTGTTTCGAGCTAGATTAGTAAATCCATACCCTGCATAACCATATGAGTGATTTCGATGACTTCTGATATTTATTTAGTGGAAATGATAGTGGTCGATACGAGCCGCGCACTCGGCAAAGTATACCCATTATATTTATTGTTTTTATTCCAGCCAACTGGTTGACTTAATCCATTCTCGTATACAGAAAAAAGTGTCCTACGAAAGGCGATTAAAGAGGTACCACAAGTAGGACGAGCAAATTTGTTACAGCTACCATCTAGGCTTCGATATTTTCCATGGAAGCACAAATCTTAACAGTTTTTCTCGTCCTTATGTGGGACGCAATCAGATAGGCGAGCAATCACCGTAAAATGTTGTCCCGAAATAACTTATTGAAAATTAAACGGTTCAGCTGAAGTAACCTTTAATCGTGATTGTATGTAAACTCTAATTTTCTCCAAAGTCCCTTTATATATTTCCGCAGCTAGTACAAACTCTCTTGCGGTAGCGTTAAAAATCGGATGATTCTATACAGACCATGGAGGTTCGCTTTCGAGCTATTGTTTTTAAATAATTGTTCTATAGTTCTAGCAATAGCTTGATCAACAACTCGTGTCGATTCCGTCAAAGCTGTATTGACATATACGTCGCCTGGTGGAATAAGGGCCTTAACTGTCAAAAATACCGAGACAGTAGCTCGGCAATATTCTTCAAAAGCTTAGCGTCCAAAGCGTCCTGAATCAGTAGTTGTAATATTGTTAATAATTAAGATTCCGATAACCGAAATAAAAATTCTATCATTTGGCTCTATACGCGATCCACCTTTTCTCCATTCTATTATGTCTAACTTCAAGAACGGCTTCAGCTGTAATTTTTCCGTTTAGATTTTCGGCATGGCAAGTTTATTGTCCTGCATCCATATGTTGTGTTTTTACAATTACAATTGATCCGTTGTGATGCATCGTTATGCGGTCAGTCAGCAAAATTCTTGCCCGGTTGAAGTACCATACTATACGAGGTACAGGATTTCCTTTAACAACACAGTCAAATCTATTTAAATAAAACTCATTTTTCGGATTTTATCGCGTATATTAACTTATTTTATATTCCCGACGTTTCGGGCACTTTCAGCACCCATGGTCACGGGGGGGACTGAGGTGTATGACGTCTCAATGTCACAGTTAACCACGGCTAACTTCAGATTAAAATGCCCGAAACGTCGGGAATATAAAATAAGTTAATATACGCAAAAAAATCCGTAAAATTAGTTTTATTTTAATGTGTAGTGTTCGCGTAAATATAAGAAATCAGTCAAATCTAACTTTTTCAATCAGTCTTGCAAATTTGTTGCGAGTTAGAATAGTATACCCAGGCCCTGCATAACCATATGAGTGATTTCGATGTTTTCTGATATTTATGTAGTGGAAATGATAATGGTCGATACGAGCCACGCACTCGGCAAAGTATACCCGTTATATTTATTGTTTTTATTCCACCCAACTAGTTGACTTAATCCATTGTCGTATATAGAAAAAAGCTTTCTACGCAAGGCGATTAAAGTGGTGCCAAAAGTAGGACAAGCAAATTTGTTACAGCTGCCATCTATACTTCGATATTTTCAATGGAAGCACAAATCTGAACAGTTCTTTTCGTCCCTATGTGGGACGCAATCAGATAGGCGAGCAATCACCTTTAAATGTTGTCCCGAAATTACTTATTGAAAATTAAACGGTTCAGCTGAAGTAACCTTTAATCTTGATTGTATAAAAACTCTAATTTTCTCCGAAGTCTCTTTACATATTTCCGCAGCTAGTGCAAACTCTCTTGCGGGAGCGTTAAAAATCGTGTGATTCTATACAGACCATGGAGGTTCGCTTTCGAGCTATTGTTTTTAAATAATTGTTCTATAGTTCTAGCAATAGCTCTAACAACTCGTGTCGATTCCGTCAAAGCTGTATTGACATATACGTCGCCTGGTGGAATAAGGGCCTTAACTGTCAAAAATTCCGAGACAGTAGCTCGTCAATATTCGTCAAAAGCTTAGCATTTAAAGCGTCCTGTATCAGTAGTTGTAATATTGTTAATAATTAAGATTCCGATAACCGAAATAAAAATTCTATCATTTGGCTCTATACGCGATCCATCTTTTCTCCATTCTATTATAGCTAACTTCAAGAACGGCTTCAGCTCTAATGTTTCCGTTTAGATTTTCGGCATGGCAAGTATATTGTCCTGCATCCATATGTTGTGTTTTTTCAATTACAATTGATCCGTTGTGATGCATCGTTATGCGGTCAGTCAGAAAAATTCTTGCCCGGTTGAAGTACCATACTATACGAGGTACAGGATTTCTTTTAGCAACACAGTCAAATCTATTTAAATAAAACTAATTTTACGGATTTTATCGCGTATATTAACTTATTTTATATTCCCGACCTTTCGGGCACTTTCAGCACCCATTGTCACGGGGGGGGGGACTGAGGTGTATGACGTCTCAATGTCACAGTTATTCACGGATAACTTCAGATTAAAATGCCCGAAACGTCGGGAATATAAAATAAGTTAATATACGCAAAAAAATCCGTAAAATTAGTTTTATTTATTGTGTAGTGTTCTGATCTGTCTGCCAGAAAGAGCCAACTGTCAAAGCTGAAGACCGAATGTGACAGCATCGTTTCCGGGGCACCTGAGATTTTGAGTGAGATTGAGAGGTTCTATGGGCAGCTGTACACGTCATCGTTGGAGCCGCACGCAAGTGTGAGTAACGATCCAAGAATGAGTCTTATCCGACATTATTCCGATGATATCCCGGACGTCAGTCTGAGCGAGATTAGAATGGCTCTCCAGCACCTTAAAAACGGCAAGGCCCCAGGCGAGGATGGAATTACAGCGGAGCTTTTGAAAGCGGGTGGAAAACCGGTACTTGAAGTCCTTCAGAAGCTCTTTAATTCCGTCCTCCATGGTGACATTACACCGGAGGCGTGGAGCAGAAGTGCGGTGGTCTTGTTCTTCAAGAAAGGCGACTACGCTCTCTTGAAGAACTACAGACCGATTTCCCTTCTGAGCCGCGTCTACGTGCTGTTTTCGAGAGTCATTACGAATCGTCTCGCGCGCAGACTTGACGACTTCCAGCTTCCCGAACAAGCCGGTTTCCGAAAAGGCTTTAGCACCATAGACCACATACTTACCCTTCGGCAAATTGTACAGAAGTCCGAGGAGTACAATTTGCCACTATGTCTGGCGTATGTGGACTATGAGAAAGCCTTTGATTCCGTCGAAATTTGGGCGGTGCTGCAGTCCCTTCAGCGATGCCAAGTTGACTGTCGGTATATCGAAGTGTTGAAGTGCTTGTACAGTAGGGCTACGATGGCTATCCGAGTACAGAACCAGAGTACAAAACCTATCCAATTGCAGAGAGGTGTAAGACAGGGTGACGTCATATCGCCGAAACTCTTTACCGCTGCATTGGAAGATGTTTTCAAGCTTCTGGACTGGAAAGGATACGTCATCAACATCAATGGCGAGTACATCACTCACCTTCGATTTGCCGACGATATAGTCCTTATGGCAGATTAAGGACGATATCGTCCTTATTCTGCCATAAGTTATATTCTGAGAATAGTAAATCGGGTAAGTAATATTCTGAGAATAGTAAATCGGGGACGCTCGCAATGTATCCGCTCCAATGACACTTATTCCAACTGGTGTAATCTTATTGCAGGTGTACCCCAAGGTGGCGTCTTGTCTCCTTTACTCTTCACCGTTTTTATTAATTCTATAACGAAAATAATATCCTCCAACTTCCATCTTTATGCAGACGATTTGCAGCTTTACCGTCACTTTGAGGCATCTGAGGCTAAAATGGCGATAGATGCACTGAATGACGATTTGGACAGAATTAATCGTTGGTCCAGATCCCATGGTTTATCTATAAATCCAAGTAAGTCTCAAGCGTTAATAGTAAGCAGCAGATATAATAGTAGTATTATTGATAACTACACCCTGCCAAATGTGATTATCAATGGCACATCAATTTCTTATTCGGAATCCGCGAAGAACTTGGGCCTAATTATTGACAATAGGTTATCATGGGGTGCTCATATAACGGACTTAAGCAGAAAAGTACATTATACTTTTCACTCGTTAAAACGATTTCAAAGTTTTTTACCCTTATCAACTAAAATCTCTCTTGTCCAAACTCTCATTTTGCCAATCTTAGATTACGCTGATGTCTGTTTTTTGGATGCTACAGAGGAGCAATTAAACAAACTTGAGCGATTGCAAAACCTATGCATTCGGTATATTTTTGGACTCAAGAAGTTTGACCACGTCTCTAAATACAGAAAGCAGCTCAAGTGGCTCCCGATCCGATTTCGCAGGAACACTCGTATCCTTTGTCTTCTTTTTAATATCTTACACAGTCCGAATTTCCCTTCATACCTTCGTAATTGATTCACCTTTTTTAAATCTCCAGATGCAATTTGTAGATCTCACCTAAAAACCCTCTTAAAATTCCCATCCTTTAAAGCTCATTCATATTCCCGTTCATTCTCTGTACATGCAGTAAGACTCTGGAATTCACTTCCTCCTACGATTCGAGAAATCAAAACAGTGACATTATTCAAAAAACGTGTAAAAGAACATTATTTATCTCTGTCTTCTGTGTAAGTTTCCATATTTTTGATATTTACTATACTTTTTATTATTTATATATATTTAATTATGACTATACATATATTTATTTTATCTTGTATGTATATATGTATGTATGTGTATATAATAACAAAGTGCACACCTTACTATCTTTTATTTATCACATATCTTTTTAACTGGCCTACTGGAAGAAATTTCATAATGAGATAAGTAGCGCCCTTGTACAAACTGTTCATCATGTTGTGTTCTTTCCTTTGTTTGTGTGTACATAAATTGTTAAATAAATAAATAAATAAATAAATCCAGGCCCTGCATAACCACATGAGTTATTTCGATGTCTTCTGATATTTATGTAGTGGAAATGATAGTGGTCGATACGAGCCACGCACTCGGCAAAGTATACCCGTTATATTTAATTTTTTTATTCCACCCAACTAGTTGACTTAATCCATTGTCGTATATAGAAAAAAGCGTTCTACGCAAGGCGATTAAAGTGGTGCCACAAGTAGGACAAGCAAATTTGTTACAGCTGCCATCTATACTTCGATAGTTTCAATGGAAGCACAAATCTGAACAGTTCTTTTCGTCCCTATGTGGGACGCAACCAGATAGGCGAGCAATCACCTTAAAATGTTGTCCCGAAATTACTTATTGAAAATAAAACGGTTCAGCTGAAGTAACCTTTGATCTTGATTGTATGAAAACTCTAATTTTCTCCAAAGTTCCTTTATATATTTCCGCAGCTAGTGCAACCTCTCTTGCGGGAGCGTTAAAAATCGTGTGATTCTATACAGATCATGGAGGTTCGCTTTCGAGCTATTGTTTTCAAATAATTGTTCTATAGTTCTAGCAATAGCTTGATCAAAAACTCGTGTCGATATCGTCAAAGCTGTATTGACATATTTGTCGCCTGGTAGAATGAGGGCTTTAACTGTCAAAAATGCGAGACAGTAGCTCAGCAATATTCGTTAAAAGCTTAGCATTTAAAGCGTCCTGAATCAGTAGTTGTAATATTGTTAATAATTAAGATTCCGATAACAGAAATAAAAATTCTATCATTTGGCTCTATACGCGATCCATCTTTTCTCCATTCTATTATAGCTAACTTCAAGAACGGCTTCAGCTGTAATTTTTCCGTTTAGATTTTCGGCATGGCAAGTATATTGTCCTGCATCCACATGTTATGTTTTTTCAATTACAATTGATCCGTTGTGATGCATCGTTATGCGGACAGTCAGCAAAATTTTTGCCCGGTTGAAGTACCATACTATACGAGGTACAGGATTTCCTTTAGCAACACAGTCAAATCTAACTTTTTCAATCAGTCTAGCAAATTTGTTGCGAGGTAGATTAGTAAATCCAGACCCTGCATAACCACATGAGTGATTTCGATGTCTTCTGATATTTATTTAGTGGAAATGATAGTGGTCGATACGAGCCACGCACTCGGCAAAGTATACCCATTATATTAATTGTTTTTATTCCAGCCAACTGGTTGACTTAATCCATTCTCGTATATAGAAAAAAGTGTTCTACGAAAGGCGATTAAAGAGGTACCACAAGTAGGACGAGCAAATTTGATACAGCTTCCATCTAGGCTTCGATATTTTCAATGGAAGCACAAATATGAACAGTTTTTTTCGTTGCTATGTGGGACGCAACCAGATAGGCGAGCAATCACCGTAAAATGTTGTCCCGAAATTACTTATAGAAAATTAAAAGGTTCAGCCGAAGTAACCTTTAATCTTAATTGTATGAAAACTCTAATTTTCTCCAAAGTTCCTTTATATATTTCCGGAACTAGTGCAACCTCTCTTGCGGGAGCGTTAAAAAACTCGTGTGATTCTATACAGAACATGGAGGTTCGCTTTCGAGCTATTGTTTTTAAATAATTCTTCTATAGTTCTAGCAATAGCTTGATCAACAACTCGTGTCGATTCCGTCAAAGCTGTATTGACATATTCGTCGCCTGGTAGAATGAGGGCCTTAACTGTCAAAAATATCGAGACAGTAGCTCAGCAATATTCGTCAAAAGCTTAGCATCCAAAGCGTCCTGAATCAGTAGTTGTAATATTGTTAATAATTAAGATTCCGATAACCGAAATAAAAATTCTATCATTTGGCTCTATACGCGATGCACCTTTTCTCCATTCTATTATACTCGTAGCTAACTTCAAGAACGGCTTTAGCTGTAATTTTTCCGTTTAGATTTTCGGCATGGCAAGTATTTTGTCCTGCATCGGTATTTCGGTTATCGGAATCTTAATTATTAAAAATATTACAACTACTGATTCAGGACGCTTTGAATGCTAAGCTTTTGACGAATATTGCCGAGCTACTATCTCGGTATTTTTGACAGTTAAGGCCCTCTTTCTACTAGGTGACGAATATGTCAATACAGGTTTGACGGAATCGACACGAGTTGTTGATCAAGCTATTGCTAGTACTATAGAACAATTATTTAAAAACAATAGCTCGAAAGCGAACCTCTATGATCTGTATAGAATCACACGATTTTTTAACGCTCTCGCAAGAGAGGTTGCACTAGCTGCGGAAATATATAAAGGAACTTTGGAGAAAATTAGAGTTTTCATACAATCAAGATTAAAGGTTCCTTCAGCTGAACCGTTTAATTTTCAATAAGTTATTGTGGGACAAAATTTAAAGGTGATTGCTCGCCTATTTGGTTGCGTCCCACATAGGGACGAGAAGAACAGTTCAGATTTATGCTTCCATTGAAAATATCGAAGCCTAGATGGTAGCTGTATCAAATTTGCTCGCCCTACTTGTGGTACCTCTTTAATCGCCTTTCGTAGAACACTTTTTCTATATATGAGAATGGAATAAGTCAACCAATTGGCTGGAATAAAAACAATAAATATAACGGGTATACTTTGCCGAGTGCGCGGCTCGTATCGACCACTATCATTTCCACTAAATAAATATCAGAAGACATCAAAATCACTCATATGGTTATTCAGGGCCTGGATTTACTATTCTACCTCGCAACAAATTTGCGAGATTGATTGAAAAAGTTAGATTTGACTGTGCTGCTAAAGGAAATCCTGTACCTCGTATAGTATCGTACTTCAACCGGGCAAGAATTTTCCTGACTGACCGCATAACGATGCATCACAACGGATCAATTGTAATTGAATAAACACAACATATGGATGCAGGACAATACGAATATTGCCGAGCTACTCGAAAGCGAACCTCCATGATCTGTATAGAATCACACGATTTTTTAACGCACCCGCAAGAGAGGTTGCACTAGTTGCGGAAATATGTAAATGAACTTTGGAGAAAATTAGAGTTTTCATACAATCAATATTAAAGGTTTTTTCAGCTGAACAGTTTAGTTTTCAATAAGTTATTTCGGGACAACATTTTAAGGTGATTGCTCGCCTATCTGGTTGCGTCCCACATAGGGACGAGAATAACTGTTCAGATTTGTGCTTCCATTGAAAATATCGAAGCCTAGATGGTAGCTGTATCAAATTTGCTCGTCCTACTTGTGGTACCTCTTTAATCGCCTTTCGTAGAACACTTTTTTCTATATACGAGAATGGATTAAGTCAACCAGTTGGCTGGAATAAAAACAATAAATATAACGGGTATACTTTGCCGAGTGCGCGGCTCGTATCGACCACTATCATTTCCACTAAATAAATATCAGAACACATCGAAATCACTCATATGGTGATGCAGGGCAATTTACTATTCTACCTCGCAACAAATTTGCGAGACTGATTGAAAAAGTTGGGGGTCATTGTAAAAGCCTGCTCATCGCGACCCCTGCCAGCCCTTTTCAGGGCTGCAATTCTTAACAGCTGCGCACCCATGCCAACGAGGGTTAGGGCGTCCCCCCAAGGCGACGCACACCAGCTCGTCCCCGTTGGTGTGGAATGCAGCGCGCAAAGCGGCGATGGGGACCGCCACCCGTCACGTACAGCCCGACACGGCGGAAGGTGGAGGACAGAGTGCAGAGTTGGCACGTGAAATATTTGAGGAGGCATGAGAGATAAAACGAATGAGTTGATCGAAATAATGAAAGAAAGAAAATTAGATGTCGTGTGTATATCGGAGACCAAACGGAAGGGCAGTGGTACTGAAGAGCTCCCTGGCGGGGCGTTAGCTCTATGGTCCGGAGTCCCGAAGAGCGATAACGCCTGCCACGGAGTGGGGGTGCTGCTGCCTTCTCGGTTGGTCGATGTTATGACTGAATATAAGGTTGTGAACTCAAGACTTGTCTGGGTTCGTTTTAAATTGGGACTGACGAAGTTATTACTTTTGGCTGTTTATGCACCGGTAGCTTCGTCGTCCAGGGCTGAGCTGGAGGAGTTTTGGGAGAATGTAAGAGAAGTTCTAGATTTGGCTAGGGGAAACAAAAGAATTGTTGTATGTGGTGATTTGAATGGATGGGTTGGTACCGCTCGACCAGGGTACGAGTCGGTACTTGGAAAGTTTGGCGATAATAGGGTTAATGATGCTGTCAAGCTTATACTGACGATATGCAAGGAAAAGGGTCTTCTTGTGACAAACACTATGTTTAATCACAAGAAAATCTATATGTATACTAGAGAAAGAAAGAATGAGAGAAGTATGACCGATTTGTTCCTGGTGGATGACCGATTGCGAAACAGGTGATGGATACGCAAGTGTTCAGGGGTACTGACCTGGTTACGGATCACTATCTAGTGATTACTAGATTTAGGGGTCTGTTCGCGGGTTGGCGCTACCGGACGGCAGTAACAGAACCACAGTCGGTCTGTCGCATCCGAAGCTGGAAGCTTCAGGAAGCGGATACTAGGGACAAATATCATGCGAGGGTAGCCGAAAAGTTTGACACCATCGATGGCAGAAAATAATGTGTGGAAAGAACATGGCAGAACCTTAGGGATGGAATGGTAAGTGCAGCAGAAGAAGTGTGTGAAACAATAAAAAGAGGCAGTAGTAAAAGAAGAGATGCATGGTGGAATGATGAAGTGAAAGAAGCTGTAAAGAAGAAGAAGAAAGCATGGTTAGACTATTTGGCCTCTAGTAATGATAAGGATATGAGAGAGAAGATGAAAGAAAGATATAAGCTGCAGAAAGTTCACACGAAAGCATTGATTGAGGAATTGCGTGAAATGTGTAGAATGGAAGCGGACGAAAGGTTGTCGCACAACTTTAAGGAGAACTCCTAACTCTTCTGGAAAGAGGTTGGAAGGACCCGAAGTGGTGCAACGGCCTTAAGAATGAACAAAATGCTTTCGAGAACTAATGACGTCCTCTCAGAAAAATCGGACGTCATGCAGCGATGGAGTGAATTTTATAGAGAAATGTAAGCGTGTGATGATCTTAGTGAGGGATCCGGGGATGACGCCGTGACTGGTACGCCAGACCCGGACCTCGATGACACTGAGGTCATCAGTATGAAAGAGATTGAACGTGCGATTCGAAGTTTGAAATGTGGTAAGGCTGCGGGACTAGACAGAGTTACTGCTGAAATGGTCAAGTATGGTGGGCCTCGCGTCTGGGACAGCTTTCGTCTGCTGTGCAATTTGTGCTGGCGGACGGGGGATGTCCCGCATGATTGGCGATCCGCAGTCATTGTGCCTTTATATAAAGGTTCACATTTTGACTGCGGGTACTATCGGGCGATCAGCTTGACCAGTTTAGCAAGTAAAGTTTACTAGAAAGTTTTGACACGTAGGATGCAAGAGAAATCAGAACGATTTCTATGGTAGGCACAATGCGGATTTAGACCTGGAAGAGGATGCACGGATAAAATGTTTTCTCTCCGCATGATCACGGAAAAGCTTCTGGCTGCTAACCAAAAGATTTTCTGTACTCTTGTGGATCTTGAGAAAGCATTTGATAAAGTTGTAAGGAAGAAAATGTGGGAACTGTTGCCGGGGTATGGTGTAGATGGTCGATTGCTAAGCGCTGTGCAGTCACTTTACTGTGACTGTAAAGCCTGTGTGCAGGTTGGGCATGACCTGTCACCCATGTTTAGCGTCCAAACGGGCGTAAAACAGGGTTGTGTCATGTCTTCCTGGCTGTTTATACTGTTAATAATAATAATAATAATAATAATAATAACCCCCCCGTGGGACCACCTTGCCGTGGTGGGGGGGCTTAAGACATCCCGTAGTGACTTTTCAGATGCAAATAACACCTTGCAATTACAATGATGTCGAACTAACGGTCCCGACCCGTATAGATTTATTATGGAGAGAAGATTAAGAAATCGTATAATTGGGCCGCTTCCCGGGGGCGATCGCCGGGGCGCACCTGGAGCCGATGCTGGGTGCTCCAGCATGCGAACCATCGGCGGTGAGGAGTTGAGCAGGCGGGCTCCCACCGATAAAAATATTACAGCCGATTCTAAGAGATCAAAGCGAAATTGTCATCTGTCACGTTGTATAACATCACCTTCTTTTGTAGATAAACCAGCTATGGATGTTGCGCAGGCGGCTAACGTCTTATTTCCTGCGTCCACCAAAGCCGGTAAAGAAAGAGTACGCATGAAATGGGATGATGATATTAACTGTTTTATCATGCGTACTTACTATTTAGTAACGAAATTAGAGACAGATTTAACTATGTACAGAAGTAAAATGTATTATAATTTCATATTAAAATATCCGAACTTAAATGTTTCTGAGCAAAGAATTGCAGATCAAAGAAGAACCATAATAACACATAAACTGCTTGCAGATGATATTCTGAAAACAATTCAGACCGAAGTAGCTACAATGCTCAAATCAGACAATTCCCTACAAAATGCAAGCATTGTTGATTCATCTAATAGCAAACAGATACTCCAATTCTCACAAAACACTGAACCTACATCCGGCACACTAATATTAACAACACTTAAACATACACCTGAAGCGACACAAGTTATAACACAAAATTCGACCACAACACAAACTCCTTTAAACAATATAATGCCTGCAGATACAATAAACGACTTTCAAGAATACGACAGTAGTAAAATAATAGATAATCTAATGGACTCATTGAAAGAATCTCTTTTAAAATACTCAGGACTAGACCCAGCATTGAGACCAAAATTACCTAAACTACATGAAGGAAAACGACTTATAGATATAATAACACTTTTTAATCAAAAAATATTAATAAACTTTTTCAATGAAGATTCCAATATAATAGACATACATAATTTGATATACTGTTCGGCCTTAGTTATTAGTAAAGAGCTAGGTTACAAAAGCTACAATAATACAACAAATTATAGCAAACAACAAAAGGAAACAAAAAAACCGTTTTGGCAAACACGACTACAAAGAGATATAGAAAAACTAAGAGCAGAAATAGGTAGAGTCACGCAATATATTAGAGGAAATAGGTCCAGAAAACTAGTTTCAAAAGTAAAACTTATTCTAAAAAATAATCAAAAACACACTAAACACGAGAGATTAAATGCAAACGCAGAAGAAGTTTTAGACACATTAAAACAAAAATTAGCCCTTAAAGTTCACAGGCTTGACAGATACCTTAAATCATTACGGCGTAAAGAAGATAACAAAATGTTTAAAGTAAATGAAAAATTATTCTACAGAAATTTAAAACAGAATTTGAATAACCCTCAACCAGATACACACAATTCTAACTTTCCAACCGCAGAAGAACTTAAATCCTACTGGAGTAGTATTTGGGAATCAGACATGGGACACAATACTGAATCTTTATGGATTACAAAAGAAGAGCAAAAGTGGGATCATATAGCTGAAATGAGCTTTGATGAAATAACTGAAGAAGATATTACAATAATAACAACAAAACAAAAGAGCTGGAAGTCTCCAGGAGTCGATTCTATTCACAATTTTTGGTACAAGAAATTCTTTATTCTACACAAAATTATAGCAAAAAATTTAACTCAAATAGTATATAGACAACAAGAAATCCCAGACTTTTTGACCCGTGGTAACACATACTTACTACCTAAGGGCTATGATACCGGAAATCCCGAAAAATATAGACCTATCACCTGCCTGTCTACTCTTTATAAAATTTTAACATGTTGTATCGCGAGAAAAATTACCAAACACATTGAAACAAATAACATTTTAGCGGAAGAACAAAAAGGCTGTAGACAGAATCATATGGGATGTAAGGAGCAGTTAATTATTGATTCAACAATAATTAAACATGCTCAAACTAAAAAACGAAACCTTTACTGTACTTACATTGATTATAAAAAGGCATTTGACAGTGTTCCACATTCCTGGCTTATTCAAGTATTAAAATTATACAAAATTAACCCAACTCTGATTAACTTCTTAAGATCAATAATGTCTCTGTGGAAAACTTCTTTACAATTCCAAAATAATCAAATTAAAATAGTTACTGATGACATTTTCATAAAAAAGGGTATTTTTTAGGGAGATTCATTAAGTCCCATATGGTTCTGTCTCGCTCTCAACCCACTGTCTACCATACTTAGCCAATCTAATTACGGATATATTCTGAAAGATAGAGCTGGATACAGCACCTCTATTAGTCACCTTATTTACATGGATGATTTAAAATTATTTGCTAAGTCTGAAAAGGAAATGAAAATTTTAATAAATCTTACGCAAGAATTTAGCAGTGATATTGGAATGCAATTTGGCCTTGATAAATGCAGAACTGTGAGCATGAAACGTGGAAAATTACATGAACTAAACATAGATACTACAAGTAATGAGATTATAGAATGTCTCGAACCTGGACAATTTTATAAATATTTAGGTATAGAACAAACCAACCAAATAGATCATAAAAGAATTAAGGACAACATTACAAAAGAATACGTGAATAGGGTCAACCTCATCTGCAAAAAGCAACTAACTGCAAGAAACCTGATAAAGGCAATTAACACCTTTGCTATACCCATTTTAACATATTCTTTTGGAACAATTAGGTGGTCCAAAACAGACACAATTAATTTGGAACGAAAAACTCGCACAGTACTCACTAAATTTAGATACTTGCATCCCAAATCAGCTGTTGAAAGATTGACAATTAAGAGAGACAAAGGCGGAAGAGGTCTTATTGATATAACCGTGCTCAGAGAGAACCAAATCATGCGTCTTAAAAACTTCTTCCTTGAGAAGTCAACAAGCAGCAATATCCATAAAGTCATAGTTCACAATGATACTAACTATACTCCACTTAGACTCGCCGCAAACCAAACTCAAGAGACATATAATAAAATTGATCAAGAAAAAGAAAAAATAAAACAATGGAAACAAAAGGAATTACATGGTAGACATGCTAATGACCTATGCCAACAACATATAGATATATCAGCATCAAATAAATATTTAACAATAGGCACATTATTTGCCGAAACAGAAGGTTTTATAAATGCCATCCAAGATCAAGTCATCAGTACTAAAAACTATAGAAAATTTATAATTAGAGAACCAAATCTTTTAAATGACAAATGCAGAAAATGTAATTTAGTACCAGAAACTATACAGCATATCACAGGAGCATGTCAAAACTTAGCATCAACAGATTACACCCACAGGCATAATCAAATTGCAAACATAATACACCAAAAGATAGCCCAGAAACATAAACTCATCGATAACAATTTACAACCATACTACAAATATAAACCCAACCCTGTGTTAGAAAACACCTCACATAAACTATATTTCGATAGAGCCATACTTACTGATAAGACCATCCATTACAATCGACCCGATATAGTTTTGCAAGACAAACTTAACAACATAGCCTTTCTAATTGACATAGCTGTACCAAATACGCATAATATTCAAAAAACAATAGCCGAAAAGATTAGTAAATATAACGAACTGAGCGAAGAAATAAAAAGAATATGGAAATTAAATAAAGTTTTCATCGTCCCATTGTACTCTCAGCTACAGGATTAATACCAAAATATTTGCATCACTGCCTTAAGTTATTAGATTTACCCTCAAATTTATATATTAAAATGCAAAAAGCAGTTATTTTAAATACATGTCGCTTAGTGCGAAAATTTTTACAAATCCCAGAAACTGCTCTGGATAATACATTAATAATACCAGCAAATGATGACTACTTGGCTTAAAGCCCGTATCATCATAATACCCTACATGGAGAAAAAAAAAAGAGAAAAGAAAATAATAATAATTTAATAATAATAATTTATTGATCCCAAAAACACTATTATTAACTGTATCTCGACAGCTGTTTACAGAAGCTGAAAGATAGCTGTTTGGGTGTGAAATTGGGTGACATTAAAGTAAATTGTCTGCTGTATGCTGATGATGAAGTGCTTATTGCACTATCAGAGGCAGAACTGCAGGCATTAGTCACGTGTATGAAAGAGGAATGTGAAATTAAAGGTCTCCGTTTGAATGCTAATAAAACTAAGCTTCTGGTATTTGAAAGGGACCAAGAGAGAACAAAGTGTAAAATATGGGTAAATCAGGTGTTACGGCCTACGGCTGCTCCCTTAAAGGATCCAATCATCAGGGGACCATGAGCTGAAGACTTCCCGAACAGACGTAGGTCGGGCCTCAATGTGGCCACGTGGAAATTCCTAATTACATTAAAATATATGGGGGAGCGTTATACTACGGCCAGTCGACCGGAAGGAATTTGGATGAAGCTTACTTACCTATCCAAGGCGACTGGTCCCTCCGGAGTCGGTCAGGTCGCATGTGGTTGTGTAGTGCAAGGGAAAGAATGGTGATGTGGTGTGTATCTGGGTGTGACTGATGGTGATTGAACCGAGACCTTGGCCGTCGGCAGCAGCCCGAGCGTCGACACCGCTCCAACTTGAGGGCGCCTTTCGAGGTTGTCCACAGTCACTTTCTTCTTTCGTCACGTTGACAGTCAATTAACTCTATCGTACGATTTACTAACTTACAGAAGCCACTAACTATCGCTGGGTATAATGGTTACCGCACAAACGCACACGGAGTTTAAAGGGTCAAAGGTCACTACCGTTTCGCGTAGCAATAGTTAATTCTAGAATATCAGAGGCCGCACTATCTAATATTGCCGAATGCACTTATGCAGGTTCTGAGTCAGACACAATAAGTCCCGGGAAGCTCTCCAGTAGGAATGCGGGTCACAATGATAGACCGTATATTTACTGGCCGCGCCGAATTATTCCGAGTTCCCTAACAGAATACAGCGTGCCAATCGTTAGCACCGCTTATGGACGACTGCCCTTGGGCGTTTTACGCACGACCGAATGTCAAACCGGTATGACACTGAGCCGCACGCCCTCTCGCGTTCGTTCCTTGAAAGTGTTTGGCGCGAACATCAGGAATGTCTAGAACAGGTAAATGAAATTGTATACTTGGGGAGTGCTTTTAGCCTGGATGGAAGATGTGATTTAGATGTGGACAGGCGTGTCGCTGCCGGAAACATAGTCTATGGTGCCCTGACCGCGTTAGTCAAAAGGCAAGGCGTAGTGAAGAGTGCACGCCTTGCAATAAATAACGCAGTTTTGGTACCGACTTTGTTATATGGCAGCGAAACCTGGGTATGCCAGAAGAAGCATAAAAGCAAGTTGAATGCAGTGGAGATGCGATATCTTCGTAAAATGTGCGGCGTTACCATGGCGGACCGAAAGCGAAACGAAGAGATTCGCAACATGGCAGATTTGAAAGATGATCTTATCACAAATATTGATAAGGGCGTGCTTCGTTGATTTGGGCACGTTGAGCGAATGAGTGAAGACCGAATGGTGAATAAAATATATTACGCGAAAGTAAATATTGAAAGGTGTCGAGGTAGACCGAGACTAACTTTCGAAGACCATGTGAGCAAATTGCTCGAAGAGGGGAGGGTCAAGAGAACTCGGATACCTAGACGTGCATGTATGAAGAAGATAATGAATCTGAAAGAAACGAAAGAGGTATGTAAGGATCGTGACACTTGGCGATCTGTTCTCTCTGGTTACCCCGTCAGGGATTGTGTGTGAAGATAAGTACGTAAGTAAGTAAGATTGAAAAAGTAAGATTTGACTGTGTTGCTAAAGAAAATCCTGTACCTCGTATAGTATGGTACTTCAACCGGGCAAGAATTTTGCTGACTGACCGCATAACGATGCATCACAACGGATCAATTGTTATTGAAAAAACACAACGTTAAAGTTACAGGTTTAATAAAATATTTTTTTCTATACAAGATAATGGATTAAGTCAACCAGTTGACTGGAATAAAAACATTAAATAAAACGGTTGAGCGCGGCTCGTATCGACCACTATCATTTCCACTAAATAAATATCAGAAGACATCAAAATCACTCATATGGTTATGCAGGGCCTGGATTTACTATTCTACCTCGCAACAAATTTGCGAGACTGATTGAAAAAGTTAGATTTGACTGTGTTGCTAAAGGAAATCCTGTACTTCGTATAGTATGGTGCTTCAACCGGGCAAGAATTATGCTGACTGACCGCATAACGATGCATCACAACGGATCAATTGTAATTGAAAAAACACAACATATGGATGCAGGACAATAAACTTGCCATGCCGAAAATCTAAACGGAAAAATTACAGCTGAAGCCGTTCTTGAAGTTAGACATAATAGAATGGAGAAAAGGTGGATCGCGTATAGAGCCAAATGATAGAATTTTTATTTCGGTTATCGGAATCTTAATTATTAACAATATTACAACTACTGATTCAGGACGCTTTAAATGCTAAGCTTTTGACGAATATTTCCGTACTACTGTCTCGGTATTTTTGACAGTTAAGGCCCTCATTCTACCAGGCGACGAATATGTCAATACAGCTTTGACGGAATCGACACGAGTTGTTGATCAAGCTATTGCTAGAACTATAGAACAATTACTTAAAACCAATAGCTCGAAAGCGAATCTCTATGATCTGTATAGAATCTCACGATTTATTAACGCTTTCGCAAGAGTGGTTGCACTAGCTGCGGAATTATGTAAAGGAACTTTTCAGATAGTAAGAGTGTTCATACAATCAATATTTAAGGTTACTTCAGCTGAACCGTTTAATTTTCAATAAGTAATTTCGGGAAAACTTTTAAAGAAGATTGCTGGCCTATCTGGTTGCGTCCCACATAGGGACGAGAAGAACTGTTCAGATTTGTGCTTCCATTGAAAGTATCGAAGTGTTGATGGCAGCTGTAACAAATTTGCTTGTCCTACTTGTGGCACCTCTTAAAACGCCTATCATAGAACACTTTTTTCTGTATATGAGAATGGATTAAGTCAACCAGTTGGCTCGAAACAAAACAAAAAATATAACGGGTATACTTTGCCAAGTGCGCGGCTCTTATCGACCACTATCATTTCCACTAAATATATATCAGAAGACATCGAAATCACTCATATGGTTATGCAGGGCCTGGATTTACTATTCTACATCGCAACAAATTTGCAATACTGATTGAAAAAGTTAGATTTGACTGTGTTGCTAAAAGAAATCCTGTACCTCGTATAGTATGGTACTTCAACCGGGCAAGAATTTTGCTGACTGACCGCATAACGATGCATCACAACGGATCAATTGTAATTGAAAAAACACAAAATATGGATAAAGGAAAATAAACTTGCCATGCCGAAAGTCTAAACTGAAATATTACATCTGAAGCCGTTCTTGAAGTTAGCTATAACAGAATGGGGAAAGATGGATCGCGTATAGAGTCAAGTGATAGAATTTTTATTTCGGATATCAGAATCTTAATTATTAACAATATTATAACTACTGATTCAGGACGCTTTGGATGCTAAGCTTTTGATGAATATTGCCGAGCTACTGTCTCGGTATTTTTGACAGTTAAGGCCCTCATTCTACCAGGCGACGAATATGTCAATACAGCTTTGACGGAATCGACACGAGTTGTTGATCAAGCTATTGCTAGAACTATAGAACAATTACTTAAAACCAATAGCTCGAAAGCGTATCTCTATGATCTGTATAGAACCTCACGATTTATTAACGCTTTCGCAAGAGAGGTTGCACAAGCTGCGTAAATATATAAAGGAACTTTGGAAAAAATTAGAGTTTTCATACAATCAAGATTAAAGGTTACTTCAGCTGAACCGTTTAATTTTCAATAAGTAATTTCGGGACAACATTTAAAGGTGATTGCTCACCTATCTGGTTGCGTCCCACATAGGGACGAAAAGACCTGTTCAGATTTTTGCTTTCATTGAAAATAACGAAGTGTAGATGGCAGTTGTAACAAATTTGCTCGTCCCACTTGTGGCACCTATTTGATCGCCTTTCGTAGAGCACTTTTTTCTATAAACGAGAATGGATTAAGTCAACCAGTTGGCTGGAATAAAAACAATAAATATAACGGGTATACTTTGCCGAGTGCGCGGCTCGTATCGAACACTATCATTTCCACTAAATAAATATCAGAAGACATCGAAATCACTCATATGGTTATGCAGGGCCTGGATTTACTATTCCACCTCGCAACAAATTTGCAAGACTGATTGAAAAAGTTAGATTTGACTGTGTTGCTAAAGGAAATCCTGTACCTCGTATATTATGGTACTTCAACCGGGCAAGAATTTTGCTGACTGGCCGCATAACTATGCATCACAACGGATCAATTGTAATTGAAAAAACACAACATATGGATACAGGAAAATACACTTGCCATGCCGAAAGTCTAAACTGAAATATTACAGCTAAAGCCGTTCTTGAAGTTAGCTATAACAGAATGGAGAAAGATGGATCGCGTATAGAGCCAAATGATAGAATTTTTATTTCGTTTATCGGAATCTTAATTATTAACAATATTATAACTACTGATTCAGGACGCTTTGAATGCTAAGCTTCTGACGAATATTGCTGAGCTACTGTCTCGGTATTTTTGACAGTTAATGCCCTCATTCTACCAGTCGACGAATATGTCAATACAGCTTTGACGGAATCGACAAGAGTTGTTAATCAAGCTATTGCGAACCTCCATGATCTGTATAGAATCTCACGATTTATTAACGCTTTCGCAAGAGAGGTTGCACTAGCTGCGGAAATATATAATGGAACTTTGGAGAAAATTAGAGTTTTCATACAATCAAGATTAAAGGTTTTTTCAGTTGAACCGTTTAATTTTCAATAAGTAATTTCGGGACAACATTTAAAGGTGATTGCTGGCCTATCTGGTTGCGTCCCACATAGGGACGAAAAGAACTGTTCAGATTTTTGCTTTCATTGAAAATTACGAAGTGTAGATGGCAGTTGTAACAAATTTATTTTTCCTACTTGTGGCACCTCTTTAATCGCCTATCGTAGAACACTTTTTTCTATATACGAGAATGGATTAAGTCAACCAGTTGGCTGGAATAAAAACAATAAATATAACGGGTATGCTTTGCCGAGTGCGCGGCTCGTATTTACAACTATCATTTCCACTAAATAAATATCAGAAGACATCGAAATCACTCATATGGTTATGCAGGGCCTGGATTTAAAATTCTACCTCGCAACAAATTTGCGAGACTGATTGACAAAGTTAGATTTGACTGTGTTGCTAAAGGAAATCCTGTACCTCGTATAGTATGGTACTTCAACCGGGCAAGAATTTTGGTAACTGACCGCATAACGATGCATCACAACGGATCAATTGTAATTGAAAAATCACAACATATGGATGCAGGACAATATACTTGCCATGCCGAAAATCTAAACGGAAAAATTACAGCTGAAGCCGTTCTTGAAGTTAGCTATAACAGAATGGAGAAAAGATGGATCGCGTATAGAGCCAAATGATAGAATTTTTATTTCGTTTATCGGAATCTTAATTATTAACAGTATTATAACTACAGATTCAGGACGCTTTGAATGCTAAGCTTTTGGCGAATATTGCTGAGCTACTGTCTCGGTATTTTTGACAGTTAAGGCCCTCATTCTACCAGGCGACGAATATGTCAATACAGCTTTGACGGAATCGACACGAGTTGTTAATCAAGCTATTGCTAGAACTATAGAACAATTTTTTAAAACAATAGCTCGAAAGCGAACTTCCATGATCTGTATATAATCACAGGATTTTTAAAGCTCCCGCAAGAGAGGTTGCTTTAGCTGCGGAAATATATAAAGGAAATTTGGAGATAATTAGAGTTTTCATACAATCAAGATTAAAGGTTTTTTAATTTGTACCGTTTAATTTTCAATAAGTAATTTCGGGACAACATTTTAAGGTGATTTCTCGCCTATCTGGTTGCGTCCCACATAGGGACGAAATAAACGGTTCAGATTTGTACTTTCATTGAAAATATCGAAGCATAGATGATAGCTGTATCAAATTTGCTCGTCCTTTTTGTAGTACCTGTTTAATCGCCATTCGTAGAACACCTTTTCTATATACGAGAATGGATTAAGTCAACCAGTTGGCTGGAATAAAAACAATAAATATTACGGGTATACTTTGCCGAGTGCGCGACTCGTATCGAACACTATCATTTCCTTTAAATAAAGATCAGAAGATATCGAAATCACGCATATGGTTATGCAGGGCTTGGATTTACAATTCTACCTCGCAATAAATTTGCGAGACTGATTGAAAAAGTTGGGGGTCATTGTAAAAGCGTGCTCATCACGACCCCTGCCAGCCCTTTTCAGGGCTGCAATTCTACACAGCTAAAGCCGTTTTTGAAGTTAGCTATAACAGAATGGAGAAAAGATGGATCGCGTATAGAGCCAAATGATAGAATTTTTATTTCGGTTATGGGAATCTTAATTATTAACAATATTATAACTACTGATTCAGGACGCTTTGAATGTTAAGCTTTTGACGAATATTGCCGAGCTACTGTCTCGGTATTTTTGACAGTTAAGGCCCTCATTCTTTCAGGCGACGAATATGTCAATACAGCTTTGACGGAATCGACACGAGTTGTTGATCAAGCTATTGCTAGAACTATAGAACAATTATTTAAAAACAATAGCTCGAAAGCGAACCTCCATGATCTGTATTGAATCTCACGATTTAATAACGCTTTCGCAAGAGAGGTTGCACTAGCTGCGGAAATATATAAAGGTACTTTGGAGAAAATTAGAGTTTTCATACAATCAAGATTAAAGTTTACTTCAGCTGAACCGTTTAATTTTCAATAAGTAATTACGGGACAACTTTTAAAGGTGATTGCTTGCCTATCTGGTTGCGTCCCACATAGGGACGAAAAGAACTGTTCAGATTTTTGCTTTCATTGAAAATAACGAAGTGTAGACGGCAGTTGTAACAAATTTGCTCGTCCTACTTGTGGCACCTATTTGATCGCCTTTCGTAGAACACTTTTTTGTATAAACGAGAATGGATTAAGTCAACTAGTTGGCTGGAATAAAAACAATAAATATTACGGGTATACTTTGCCGAGTGCGCGGCTCGTATCGAACACAATCATTTCCACTAAATAAATATCAGAAGACATCGAAATCACTCATATGGTTAAGCAGGGCCTGGAATTACTATTCTACCTCGCAACAAATTTGCAAGACTGACTGAAAAAGTTCGATTTGACTGTGTTGTTAAAGGAAATCCTGTACCTCGTATAGTATGGTACTTCAACCGGGCAAGAATTTTGCTGACTGACCGCATAACGATGTATCACAACGGATCAATTGTATTTAAAAAAACACAACATATGTATGCAGGACAATATACATGCCATGCCGAAAATCTAAAAGGAAAAATTACAGCTGAAGCCGTTCTTGAAGTTAGCTATAACAGAATGGAGAAAAGATGGATCGCGTATAGAGCCAAATTATATAATTTTTATTTCGGTTATCGGAATCTTAATTATTAACAATATTATAACTACTGATTCAGGACGCTTTGAATGCTAAGCTTTTGACGAATATTGCCGAGCTACTGTCTCGGTATTTTTGACAGTTAATGCCCTCATTCTACCAGGCGACGAATATGTCAATACAGCTTTGACGGAATCGACAAGAGTTGTTAATCAAGCTATTGCTAGAACTATAGAACAATAATTTTAAAACATTAGCACGAAAGCGAACCTCCATGATCTGTATAGAATCTCACGATTTATTAACGCTTTCGCAAGAGAGGTTGCACTAGCTGCAGAAATATATAAAGGAACTTTGGAGAAAATTAGAGTTTTCATACAATCAAGATTAAAGGTTTATTCAGTTGAACCGTTTAATTTTCAATAAGTAATTTCGGGACAACATTTAAAGGTGATTGCTGACCTATCTGTTTGCGTCCCACATAGGGACGAAAAGAACTGTTCAGATTTTTGCTTTCATTGAAAATTACGAAGTGTAGATGGCAGTTGTAACAAATTTATTTTTCCTACTTGTGGCACCTCTTTAATCGCCTATCGTAGAACACTTTTTTCTATATACGAGAATGGATTAAGTCAACCAGTTGGCTGGAACAAAAACAATAAATATAACGGGTATGCTTTGCCGAGTGCGCGGCTCGTATTTACCACTATCATTTCCACTAAATAAATATCAGAAGACATCGAAATCACTCATATGGTTATGCAGGGCCTGGATTTAATATTCTACCTCGCAACAAATTTGCGAGACTGATTGACAAAGTTAGATTTGACTGTGTTGCTAAAGGAAATCCTGTACCTCGTATAGTATGGTACTTCAACCGGGCAAGAATTTTGGTAACTGACCGCATAACGATGCATCACAACGGATCAATTGTAATTGAAAAAACACAACATATGGATGCAGGAAAATATACTTGCCATGCCGAAAATATAAAAGAAAAAATTACAGCTGAAGCCGTTCTTGAAGTTAACTATAACAGAATAGAGAAAGATGGATCGCGTATAGAGTCAAGTAATAGAATTTTTGTTTCGGTTATCGGAATCTTAATTATTAACAATATTACAACTAATGATTCAGGACGCTTTGAATGCTAAGCTTTTGATGAATATTGCCGAGCTACTGTCTCGGTATTTTTGACAGTTAAGGCCCTCATTCTACCAGGCGACGAATATGTCAATACAGCTTTGACGGAATCGACACGAGTTGTTAATCAAGCTATTGCTAGAACTATAGAACAATTTTTTAAAACAATAGCTCGAAAGCGAACTTCCATGATCTGTATATAATCACAGGATTTTTAAAGCTCCCGCAAGAGAGGTTGCTTTAGCTGCGGAAATATATAAAGGAAATTTGGAGATAATTAGAGTTTTCATACAATCAAGATTAAAGGTTTTTTAATTTGTACCGTTTAATTTTCAATAAGTAATTTCGGGACAACATTTTAAGGTGATTTCTCGCCTATCTGGTTGCGTCCCACATAGGGACGAAATAAACGGTTCAGATTTGTACTTTCATTGAAAATATCGAAGCATAGATGATAGCTGTATCAAATTTGCTCGTCCTTTTTGTGGTACCTGTTTAATCGCCATTCGTAGAACACCTTTTCTATATACGAGAATGGATTAAGTCAACCAGTTGGCTGGAATAAAAACAATAAATATTACGGGTATATAATGATTTCTTATATTTACGCGAACACTACACATTTTTAAATAAAACTAATTTTACGGATTTTATCGCGTATATTAACTTATTTTTAACTTATTTTTTATATTCCAGACGTTTCGGGTGCTTTCCAGCACCCGTGGTCACGGGGGACTGAGTTGTTTGACGTCCTGCTGTCATAGTTAGCCCGGCTACCTTCAGTTTTTTAATATTAATTTTTGGTTCGATTTACGCAGAATGAGCTTACAGTATCTTGAAGTCTAGCAGTGGTATACTTGGGTTTGGATTTGATTTTATTAATTATGGGATCCCAAGCAGATGGCAGCACCCATCCATCTTCTCTATTGAAATTAGGATGTTTTTTAATTTCAATAGCCTCGCGAATCATCCTTGGGAGGAATCGGTGTTCTTTTGCGAGGATTTGTGGTCTATCAAATCTAATGTAATGACGGGGACGATCCTGAACATGTTCACAAAC